>JACFYI010003217.1:33647-60089 GCA_014898755.1 Handroanthus guayacan | reverse complement strand
CCTTTTGGGCTAGCCCCGTGTAGGGGGCTGCCGCCCCCGTGCCCACAAACGAGTCAAAGGAGTTAACCATCGCTTGCATTTGTTCACAATATCTCAAGTATCTCGTGTCCACCTGATATGTCGTAATGTAGAAATTATACTATAGTCAAATCATGACAGAAAATGTAAATTTCATTGTTGATTGATTAGTATTATCGATCTTTGATAATTTACAATGTCAAAGCCATAGTCTAGTCATGACGAAAGATATCAAGTTTACCATGGCAGAATATCATATTTGACATTAATACCAAAACTATAATCAAGTCGCGACATAAAACTTGAACTTCACTGCAATGTACAATTCAACAACTATAGTCAAATCATGACAGAAAACGTAAATTTTGCTGAAAAGTATATTATTTAAATAATTTTCAATTCCATAACTTTATAGTCAAGTCATGAGGAAAAAAATCATGAATTTCACTTCAACATGATATCATCTTCTTTATATTTATAGTCAAATCAATGACAACAAACATGCAGTTCACTACTGACATAATACCATCTTCATTATATTAATAATATATAGTATCAAAACTATAGTTAAGTCATCACAATAAACATGAATTTCATTGCAAACGTAATATCACTCTTTCCCTACCGACAATTTACATTAAACAATATCATTAGTGTTAATGTAAAAAAAATACTAAACTAATTTAAATTCATGGACTGTGCATGATAATTAGCACAAGTAGTCCACTAGCTAGCTCAGCAAATGCCTAAAAATCAGTATGTTTGAAACTTTTCCGGCAGAAAGAATGTCCAAATAAAGTTGTAACAATGCTTTATTATGCATTGATTGCATCTGAACATATATATATATATATATATAAAGAACAAATGATATTCAATTAATTGATCTTCCAGAATATATATATACGCGCAGATGAGTGCCAAATTTTAAAAGCTTCAAAATAAGTACTACTACATTTGTTTTATGAGGAACTTTTTCTCCTTTTAATAAAAGCCTGAAATGAATGTGAACAAATGGTACAAGAAGATCAGATGTCTGTTCTCAATAATTCACCACTATACATTATTTATTAAAAACTATATATAAAATTCAAGATTAAGATATGATAAAAAAATAAGTGGTCCCAAATTGGGGAAAGATTAAAATTATTTTAATTTCTCGAGCATCAAAACATATGTATATAAAACTCTATAATCTGAGTAATAAAGTAATTAGCAGCTTTCCTATTAAATTCCGAGCTACAACCTATAATGGAGGCATGTCGTTCTAAGTTTTGACATGTACCCCTTAATGTAGCCTGTCAAGCTAAATTAAGGACATCTAATATGTGCACTTAATTAATAAAATCAACTTAAGCTTATTTGAATTTTTTTTTTTAAATTGCTGTAGGTACATATTATAAGATGTTTTTGGAGCTTATGAATTAATATTAGATTTTAGAAATAAGATGTTGAAGTATTTGGAAAGAATAAGATATTGAAATTTATTAGTTATTAGTAATGATAATTTTATAATTAACATAATTAAAATTTAATGGAGCGTGTTAAGATCTTATCTTAGCTCCTTTTTTATAAAGACCTTGCTTCTAGAGCTTATAGTCTTTTCTTTAAAAATAACTGTGAAACACTTTATAGTATCTTATAAGTTTTAAATAATAAAATGTATTGATGAGCTTATAATAAGCTCACCGACCCAAACACCAGTTGTGGTTGGAAAGTGTTGGCTAAGCTTATTTGAAGCATAAACCCCTACAATTATGACATATTTTTTGAATTTAATGTTAGATCTTATTTTGAAAATAACTTCTTAAAGTACTATTTAGATAAATTAAGACACTGGAGCTTATAGGATGTTAGTAGTAATGAAAATTTTGTATTTAAGATTTTAAAATTGAAGAAGAATTTTAAAGTTTTAAAAATAAATTAGAAATTAACTTCTTACTTTTTCTAAAAGAAATTAATTTGGAAGCTTGTAGTTAAGCTATCCTTGAACTGAAAATTGCCCAACATTTTTTAACATTTTATAAGCTAGCTCTTTAATTTAAAACATCGATCTTGTACGAAATGTCATCCCTCTTAATCTACTTAATGCATAAATATGCTTATGATTTCTACAAATTTTCCAAGTTAGTTTTCAAAATAAGTGGTTGAATATGAATGTTGAAACAAGAAAATCATCATATTGGTTTCTATACAATAGCATTATTCATTAAGTGGAAATTAAGAGAGAGAAAGAGAAAAGGAGTTAGAAATTAACCTCATCAAGCATAGACAACAGCTTAATTTTCCTCCTTTGGTACTCACTCCTTTCAGAAGGCGATAACGAAGTATGTTCTTTCGAAGAAGATGCTCCACTATCCGAAACAGAATTAGGGTTTCTAGATTCTTGTTTTTTGATTTTTTGATTCCTCAATTGCCCTCTCCCAACACAACAAAATTCTTGCAACAATTCCTGCGCTGCCCTCAAGTACTTCGAATTCTTAACAAAATTCGTACTTCTTGCAGATTCTAAATACCCAAAATGAACCTGATTCTCGCGATCTGATGGTAAGATTCTTGAAGGATGAAAGGAAAGCTCATTGTAATTAGTCCCCAGATCTTTCAATCCATAAGGGTTATTCGAAGATAAAGACAAAGAAAGACCAGTTTGCCCCTCAAGAACCCTTCCTGTTCTAGCTGATTCATCCATAATTAAGTGAAACCCTTGAAGATATTGAGAATCTGATGAATTGGGAACTAACTTGTGATTCAGAAAGTTGTTATAAGTGGAAGCTTTAAGCTGTGGATAATTGACGAAAGAAAGCTGCAAGCAAACTTAAATAATCAGATTACTGCTAATTTGCATGAAATTTCATAATTATTTATGATTGCAATTACTTTTCTAGCTTATGTTATTTTTACTGACCTCTTCTGTGTTCTCATTTACTCCACCTGCAATATGCTGTTTTTGAGGCCACCTGTGACTTGTTTGGATCTGATCATCCAAAATATCCCCGGATTTTCGCTCCCACGACGAGCTTATAATCTCCGGCAACATCCCACCGACGGAATCGTACACCGGCCGAGGTCCGGCTAAATCAGGAGCCAAATTCTCAAAACCTTGCTCTCTTATCATCCAATCCCCTTGTACTTGCTTTGAAGTAGTCGTGGATCTTTCATACGCATTTGAAAAGCTGTAGATTCCCGATTGGAAGAAGCTTTGGGACATGAATCAAAAAGCTAAAAGATTAATCATAAACAAATCACCTTAAAATTAATCGGCAGCTTCTTTTAGAAAGAGGTAGCTTATAATAAGCTGCAGGGAGAAGGGATAATGAAAGGAGAGGAGAAAAGGGGTGTCTCGCTCTTCTTCTTCAGTAGCACACTTCACTTTCAGCTTATGAGCTTTCTATATAATATGACTGTAAACTTATCATTTGTATGGTAGCTTTTGAAACTTTTATTAAGTTAAGCAGAAAGTTGAGGTAGTGAAAGTTAAGTTAAGCACAAACAAATAAACTCATCAAAAAAAAAAAAAAAAAGAAAAAAGCACAAACAAATAAGTTAAGTGTTTTTAAGCCGTACTAAAATTAGTAAATTTTAGAAGCAAGTGCATATATTTGGTGCTTTGGATTGTGACCTTAGTGGTATCCCAAAGGTTTAAGGGAATACAAATAATTTGACAACTGCTTATAGCTTCTTGCTAAGTTGTTAAGTTGTACCATATATTAATTTCTTTTTGTTACGAGAAAAAAAATAGTGACAGTAATGTAAATGGTAAGATTAAATTTGTTAATAATAATATATAATAAAAGACAAAAATTTTATTTTGTTACTACATGAGTACCGACTTAATAGTGATAAAACTTGCACTTAAACTATTGATAATTAATTAGTGACACATTAATGAAAACAAAAATCTTATTATTAAGCCGTAGCGAATTGTCATTAAGAAATTTGAGCAATTACTATGATTGAAAGTTGGTACTAATAAAAAATAAAAATTGTGGCAATTAGTCGTTTGCTGCACTTTCATAACAATAATAATGTGTAGTTTTAATAGGATTTGTGGAAAATCTACGATGATATGTGGGCCTGGTGGATATTTTCACATTGATGTAAACAAGTGATGCACTCTCGACCCAATATTTCAATTTGTGTTTCATTTCCTATTCCATTGGATGGAATATTGCCATGTGTATAGCAATCACAACCTTATGTTTTGCAAAAAAATATTTAATACATTTGGTGTGCATTTAAAATAAGGAATAAAAGATTAAACATCGTTTTAAAATAAAGGATTCAACTGGAAATGATGTTTACTTTGTCAATTTTAGTTCATTGACTATCACTTCCACCACATTATTTTGGGTCATTGTCTATTACTTCCTCACAACTATTAATTTTTTTTTTTTCAAAATTCGATTATTTGGTAGTGTACAACTCACCAACTAGGTCTGTCAATATACACACACTCCACTAATTGTTAACAGTGGTAATTTAAAACATTAGTTTTGTTGCTATTAATTAAACTAGCTATATTATGACAATTGACGAAATAACAAATTATCGTAACTTAAAATATATAATTAGTGCCAATTTTCACATGACTACTCAATTTTTATACTAATTTTATATATATGTATATGTATGTATTAGTGCATGTGTAGTACATTTCTCATTTTGTTTGAACTAATCTAGTTTAGGAAGTAAACTTTTCACAAGCATACTTTTCTAATTATAATTAATTCAAAATAGAAATTTAAAGACTGTACATACAATTGCCAAAATATACACTACGGACAACATGAAAACAGCCTTTAGCCTTATAACCCAAATGCGATTTCTTAAAATTTGTCCTTTTATTGTAATGATCAGTAGACATACTGACATTTTTCCACTGATATATACATATGAACAATAGACATAATTATGATTTTTGTCTCAAGGAATATTATTTATTAATATATCATTGGATTTACTACCATAACGGATCATGAGATATATATATATATGTATGTATGTATGTACACATATATTCAAGCAAAAGGGTGTAAATATTCTTTAGATCAAATTCCCTCACCATATATAGAGTATTTCCTTAAAATTTCCTTTACTGATATATAAATATATGTGTGTGTGTACATATATATATTTATGTATATATATACACACACATTTGTAGAATGATAAAAAAAAAAGTGATTATATATTTTTATTATATATATATATGTATATATATATTGTTACAAGCTCAATGTGGAACAGTACAAATGTACAAAACATGAGTAGTGATTATAATGTACCTTTTAACAGCAGCACCCTTTGAGAGACGTTGATCTATCAAAATGAAAAGTCTGCCTTTAGCATTCATTTCTTGAGTATGCTGATTGATGTCGGGAACAGCATTAATGCTACCCACGATAAATTTAAAATTAAAGTAGGATTACAAATGACACTTTGTCCCTAAACTAGAATAGTTTGTTAATATTTCTTGGCCAATGAGGAGGAATTATGGTGAAGAAAAATAAAATTTTGAAAATTAATCGCAAAATAATGTCATTTGAAGCAATAAGGAAAATACTTTAAAGCATTTTCATAGCATAAAATGCTGCAAAAATTACTTCATTGCAAAAAAATAAAAGAAAAAAAAGAGTTACAAAAAATTTGAGTAACAATGTGAAAGTTGTCACTAGTTCTATATATAAAAAATGATGAAAAATTATATTTTCACAATTGTGATCTAATAGACTTGATAGCAACAAAAAGAATATGTTAAATTGTCGTCATTGATAATTAATGAAATATGTATAGTGATAGCCTAGTTAAAAATTTTGTTAAGAATTGTAACGATAATTTTTGTTACCGTTAGATTATCATTAATTATTTATAGTGACAATATAAAATATTAATTTTTCTAACTGTTATGTTACATTATGACAAGCAAAAACTGTGACTATCTAAAATATATTATTAGTGATAAAATGAAAATCATTGTCCTTAATGCACATTATTAATTAGTGATAATTTTTTGGTTCCTTTTTGTCATTCATGTTATTATCTTTTGTACTATTTATGGGATAAAGAGGGTGTTTGACAATATATATTTTCATTACCAGCTTTTCAACTTAATTAATTAATTAAGCTATTGAAAGATGCATTGAAGAGAATTTGGTGTAAAGTACTGACTTTCTCTTTTGAAAGGAAAGTTTAGGTTAAAATTCACTAGAATGTGAAGGCAACTCATGAGGCTATTGAAATTCTACTTCAACTTCTCCATCAATATATATAGTTTGATGAAAAGATTATATTGCTTTTATTTGATAAATTGAAATTATTATTTTTGTGGACAAGATAATAATTTAAAATAGTAAAACTATATGGATATATCATTCTAATATTACTTTTTTGCTTGTATTTCCGAAAAGAATTAATGTCTAAATAATGTCTCGCCTTTATAAATGAAAATCACTCCGTTCCAGAATAAAAGCAA
This sequence comes from Handroanthus guayacan, assembly GCA_014898755.1. NCBI lineage: Eukaryota > Viridiplantae > Streptophyta > Magnoliopsida > Lamiales > Bignoniaceae > Handroanthus > Handroanthus guayacan. The sequence goes on along the minus strand of JACFYI010003217.1, from coordinate 53,599 downwards.
TTAATACTGGCGTAAAAGTAAATTTTAGCGACGGAATTTTTCGATGGAAATTATCATTCAGACTTAAAGAATCCATTGTGAAAAACATGTATTTCTTTATTTATTTTTTTAATACATATTCATGATATAAGTCACAAGATGTCAAACACAACGGCATATGATAATATGATAATAAATAGAAGAGAGAAAAAATAAAGGGACCACATTTGTGTTGTGGAGCATGAAAATGCATATGAAGGTGCTCTTGTTCTTAAATTATGAATGCCCCGTTTCCCTGTGGGGGACTACCAAAACAAGGAGCAGCTGTGTGTGTGCGTGTAGATGGTGACAGCCACCAATATCTCATCTTATATTATATGTTAATTATTTTATTTTCTTTGGGGGAAGATTAATATATAATTGGCTACTTAGCTTTTTTTTTTAATGTTATAATCAATACGTAAATATAGGTAATTTCTTGAAAACGTGATTGTGTACGTGTGACTGGTATTTTAATTTGGACCACTTGATTGTAAAATCTTCAATTAGATAGTAAAACTAATATAGAGATTTTACGATATATTGCAGATTTTGTAACAACTTTTGTTTTTTGGAAAACTTAAAAATAATAGCAAAAGTTAAAAGTACCATAAAAGCTATCAATTAAGTTAGGTAGGATTGCGTTTAACTTTAATTTTTTCTGCTTAACTTTAAAGAATTAAAACAAAAGTATTATTTTCAAAATTTTCAAATGGTTAAATTTCACTGCATGAATACTTTGAGAAACTAAATAATGTGTTGTCTAAATATACGTGAAAGAAGACACAAATACACTTTGCCATCCAAATTATTACTGTTTTTGCACTTAATTCACCAAACTTTCTTTTTTTAGCTCAACTAATTGTACAAACTTTCAGAAAAGTTATACATTACTACATCAACTCATTTTCAGTAAAATATTTGCTAATATTCTGTCCTAATTCAAAATGTTGTACAATTTAAAGAATATTCTATCCGTTCAAAAACCAAAATATCCTTTAAATTACAATTAGCCTTTAAGTACCGAAGAAATATTCATAAATATTTCACCAAAAATCAGCCAATATGGTAATTCGTAACTTTTCAAAAGTTTCTATATATAACCAATTGAGTTCCAAAAAAAATAAATTGACGAGTAAAGCGTAAAAACAATTATAGTTTGAATGGCAAAATATTACTTCGTGGAAAGAAATAACAACATCTGTAAAATTATAAGTTTGTATCCTTGATGTGGTCTTGACTTTGCTATTTTAACCTAATGAACGTGTTACAATTATACCATAGTTCCATTACCTACTTTCAAACTTCAATAAAGACCAAAAGGTTGTTGGATATATAATCGTACATAAAAAGTAGTGATAGATGTGAAGACATGGTTCATACAACAAGCTTGTGTCCAAAGAATTAATGACATGCATATACAAGTTACATGGTTGTAGTACTATTGTAGGTCCAAGGATGTAATCATACTCCATTTGATTTTGTGGTTTAAATAAAAATGGGTGTAATAATCTTTTTGGGCTAGTGGAAATTATGCTCCAAGCAATTAATTCGTGCATTGAAATAGTTTCTTGTGGTTGTCTCATAATTGTGGGCCATGTGGTGATTTATAAATTTTAAATTATTATCCTATTATTAAAAAAAATATTATATTCCTATGAAATATTATATAGGAGAAAATAATATACAGCATGATATACATATAAATATATATACGCTGATGTAGATCCTTGATAGAGGCAATAAATGCAAGAAATTCTAGTTAACAACATCCACTGATTATATCCTAATCAATCGTATGATCTAGATATATAGCTGTGATATATTATCATGTCGGCATTCATAGTCCAAGACTGTGTCCTAAAATGATGATTTGAAAGAATCGAGGTTTTAAAGACAATTTAAACAATGATCCTCCTTTCACCTGAATTCAATCTTCTATACTTTCAAGACAAAATCCCACATATAAAAAATGTTGGTAAAATAATACTTCGATGAGGTTGAGCTTTCGGTAAGTGGCTATTGTTAAATTTGAGCATCATTAGATATATATTGAATCAACAAAACGTGATAATTATCTTTTTTTTTTTTTTAACTTTCTCTAGATCATTCATCATGATAAAATCTTGAGTTATGCCATATAGCTCCACACCAATTATGAAACAATTATTTTAAAGTCCACAAAAAAAGAACATTTTGGTACTCCTTTAACTGGTTTAACAGACAACAATACAAAATGATCATGATGTACATAGTATTATAGGGTATCTAAGTTTTTGGCCAACCCAAAACTATTAATGGACATAAGCATAGGGACAAAATTATAATTCAATAAGTCTCATCATAGTATTAAATAAAATCTTGCAGAAAGTATTTTCACTTATGAATGTTGATGTCACCTGTCCATTGAACTGTCTAGATTGTTGCTTTTTGGGCCTACATTTTTCCCAATTATTGCCGAACCTGGCCCGTCAGGAACCCATCATTCTACTTACGCTTCTTTCAACTTTTTCATTTTTCTTCCTTTTTTTGAATAATTAATTATTTTATTTTTTGAATTCCGATATTAAAAGATATCCAAAGTTGAGGAATAGTCTACCTAAAGGTGAAAATTAAAGCACGAAGTAAGATTATTTGGAATGTGAATTTATTTATTTATTTAAAAGTCTTAGTATTTATCTTCCTAATGCCCCAAATGTAGTGATCAATCCTAATGGGTATGCACTATTAAGAACGAGTAAATCATTGAAAAACATTCTTTCAACTACATTTATTGGGTAAAGTTTCAACTTCTGAATCTCGATTTAAATTTCTCGCTTTAAGTATTATTTTCTGACATTTTATATAGACAAGTCTCTCTCTCTCTCTCTCTCCCCCCGCCCCCCCTCCTCACTAACTTGGTACTTTTCTCTCTTTCTTCATAAGAAATTTCTACTTATTTCATTATTCACATGGGGTAAAATGCAATTTAACCTATATTCTTTATTTTCTTTATTTTTATAGATCTCGTTGTTCAGGTCGCCTTTAGTGAGCTTGAAGAAAATTTTATTAATCATGATAATCTTCTATGAAGCTCAAATTCAAAATACTACTAATTATGTGCATTGTCTTACATAATTCTAAAATATTAATTAAAAAAATAATGGTGAACTAATGATTGTAGGTTAAAATAGTAGTTGACGGTTGTAGATTGATGAGAGCAAATCCAGTTTAATGAACAAAATCACAAAAACACCCAAAATAGAGTAAAATTACAGCTATAACATGAAGATCCGTGTCCCATTGACCGGGTCCTGACCTGAAACTGAATTGACTCAAAGAAGTAACTTGGATCCCTAGCTATTGATCATGACTAACATGCCCACTATATCATGCCACGTATCTTGTATAGATTGTACCATCTGTGTATTACAAACAGGTTCATTTGTCAGTATTTACATCATCTAGTACTGTAACAATTACACTTATATCGTTTCAGCACCTACAAACATGACACATGATATCGATCAATATCTCATATTTTACTATTGATAACATTAGCAGCCTTTCGAGGTCATATCAAAGCTGAAGGATAAATACTTAGAATTATAAAAATTTATATTCATATCGTTATTTTAGAAACAAAACAATAAAAGTATAGATTCTTAAGCATAAGGTTAAACATAATCATTATTCGTAGTATCCCCATTTTTTGGATTAAAATATGATGAACCCAAATTGCCCTGTTATATCATCATACATATGTAAGATATCTTTTCAAAAAAGTTTCATATAAATTGAGTAGGTCGCTTTCTAGGAAAAAACCAATAGTGGGATGGGTACAAAAGCTGAACTGGAAAGATGACATCTTTCTTTGCTGCTTTCCCATGAAATAAAATATAATCAATTTTTTTTTGGTACCTTTTTTCTTCTTTATTAATGCCCACCTAACTAAATGGACATTATTTAATTTCTCTTAAGGGATATATGCTTCTAGCATTCAATATATTAGAATTTGAATGAGTACGACCTCATCGAATCTTTACTATGAAAAAGAATAGAATTTAATTCTTTAAGTTTGAATTATAATTTATTTTAGACATGTTAATAATTAGATGTCTTAGAAATTTTAAAAAATATAAAGAACTATTATTAATAAGTGTCATTATGCCTATTAGAATATAATGAATAACAACGAATTATGAAATTATATTTGCATATTTTAATTTTAATAAAATTAAAAATATGAAATATTTATTAATAATTATTTATTCACATTGTCTTATTAAAACAATTTAATAAAATTCTATACTTTTTTCGTGATATTATTCTATACTTGTAAACTGCAATTTTCATTTTTCAGTTTTAAAAACGGGCTGATGGTGCTTTGACTGGTTTATATTGGGCTTAATCCTGGATCTTTAATGTTGGGTCTACTCCAGTTGAAGTCCAAATAACATATGGCCCAATTTAAATTATTTTTGTGGGCCTTACTGAAACGGGATAGGATATAGGCTTATCTTAAACAATCAAAGGGCCAACAAGACCCAATACTAAGCCCACTTAATTTTTTTGTTTCCTTTGGATAAAAAGCAAAAATATAAGAGAAGAGACTCATATAACAATTTTTATTTTGTAACGGATATTATGATTATATACATTTTTTTTTTTTTTTGAGATAAAAATAACATAAATAAATTACGAAATTGAAACAACAGAGTCAGGAAGATGGGTATCCGCCATCATATCCATGGTGACAAACTGAGCAATAGCATGCTCAAGGGCATAAATTTTCTGGTGGTGTTAATTTTTATTATTGCCTAATGCATAAATTTTATATGAATAGCACCCTCATAATATCAGCCAACATATATATCTAATATAAAGAAAAAACGTCTCATTCACAATTTACTACCAATACTCTTTCGAATGTTACTGGCTTTGAATAATTTTATTTATCTTTGTCAGATATTATCGGTGAACATATTCATTTTTGGAGTTCATATTTATTTTTCTACTCAATCCTACGCAATCACAGGCTTTTGTTTTTTTAATTAGTTTCTATATTTGATATGAATTTTTGATGTAGGAATTTATTTATTTATTCTTTTATTTAAAGTTTATGCAGTAGGGATTGGGATGAGTATCGAACCTTGTACTTCTCTTATAAAACAAGGAAGACAATGCCGCCTAGTGAAAAAGGTGGCGACTATTTTTTCATGTAGTTGATAATTGACTCAATAATTTAATGAAATTATTCTGATGTAATGAACTATCCTTAAAAAAATATATATATCATTTTTGATAAATCTATCAATTTGATTAAATTTTGGAAAAAGGGTATATTTTTTTTTATCGGGAAAAAGGGCTTCATTCAAAAATACGAGAGTTAGTTACAAAAAGAGGGAAGCCCCCATCACAAAAAATATTAACGGGTAACGAAGACAAATCACAGAAGTCAAAAGAATCAGAGAGCCTAGCCCAAGCAGCCAGATTATTGGCTGCCCTATTACCAGATCTAAATACAAAAGAGAACTTCCATTTGGGCCATCTAGTCCAGAATTCCCGGATAAATGAAATGTAAGACTTGCAAGACCAGAAGGAAACTGAAGAGTAATTTAACACCAGGTCAATAGCAATAATGGAATCACTTTCAAAGATAATCGAGTCCCAATTCCAAGAGTCAAGAATTTTGGTAGCTTCCCAGATAGCAGTAGTCTCAGCGCACAGAGCATCATGGCAGTAAGCGGAGCCAGTGTAAGCAGCAAGAATGGTTCCATCATGATTTCTGATAAGTACAAAAAATACAGAGACTCCATCCTTGAATGATGCATTTGTGTTTACTTTGATCCAGCCGGTATCGGGTGGTTTCCACACACGAGGGGCAGAAAGACGATGTCTGTCGATACATTTCAGTTTCTGGGCTTTCCAATGATCCTCAACATCTTTACAGGTAAGTATTAGGAGAGTATCAGGGCAGAGATTACCGTTGCCATGCACAAGCCTATTCTGGCATTGCCAAATACGAAACATAGCCATAGTGGAGAATACAAGGAATTCCTCTTGAACATCTTTTGATGGGAAGAGTGTGGACTTTTTATCAAGCAATTTAGAAAGCCAACGAGAGAAAGGCCAGGACTTGAAAGGATCCAGTCTAAAGCACCATTTGGAATTGAAGAAAAGGAAGGTGATAAGTGGACATTTGAGGAAAAGGTGTTCGATATTCTCCTCATCACAGTGACAAATTGGGCAAGACAGGTCACGAACGAAAAAGAGGTTGTTGAGGCGTGTACGGGTAGGGAGTATATTCATAAGTTTAGAATCACATGCATCTCATGCAGGGGAAAACTACTAATTATTTCTCAAGACTCATCGGTAAGACTTTCAATCATTCCTATTATAATTGTAACATATAAAGTCAACCTATTATAATTATACCATATAACATAATCTTGTCCACATTATATTTTTCCAAAGGTAATTAAATTAAAATATTTGTCATCTTGGACACACCGGGAGCCTTTTCTTTTCGCTTTTGTGATTCAAATTCAACTCTCCACTTCCAATTTTATATTCCATACGGCAAATCCATCCCACACGTCGAAAGAGATCGAAGAAGGAACAATCTTTTTGTTTCAGTTCTTTTCACCCTTTTCTATGTTTACACTTTTCTACACGGAAGCTCTTGTCTAGGTGTGATTAATAAAAGGAAAGGGGAAACAAGGGACCCACTTGAACTGTGGTTTGCCTCCTAAATGAGTTTGATCTTTCTAAGTCAAACTGTTTTAGGTTTTAATTTTTAATAATTTATTAACATTATATGTATCATGGAAGAATTATTTGTCCATTTTTGACTTGGGACATCTTGCGTTTTTATTGAATGTTCTTCGCGTTCATACTGTATAGCAATTCTTTCCCACAAGATTTATTTTAGTTTCTTCGTGGGCTATTTCAAGAATAAGAAATTTCTGGGGCTTTCATCATCTGATTACTCTCTTTTCTTTTCCTTTTTGTCCGTAGGGGATTGAGAACAAAAAGATTCTTGATTTATATATTGAAAAAAGGTTGTTTTTGCTCCAAAGATTCTTTTTCCAATTGAAAGCATTAAAAGGGTGTGTTTAGAATCTTTTAAATTGTTCCTTTTTTTTTTCTTGAAATTTTTGAGTTCTTTTTTTATTCTGAGCTCAATTCATTGTTCTCCCTCTTCCCTTTTCACATCTTTGAATCCTTATTCTTTTGCTGCTTTGTAAAATAGTTTGCTTGGGGTAAAACTTGATTGGGTATACATCGATTAGAGTTCACATAATGGGCTGGTTTAGCAAAATTTTCAAAGGTTCAAACCATAAAGTTTCTGATGGGCAATATGATTGGAGATATGGAACAGATACGGTGGAGAATCATCAATCTACTTCGTGGGTAGGTATTTATTGCTCATTAATGTAAAGTTATTGTTTGATTATAGTTTTAAGATTATTAGTTCTTGGCGATAAATTCTTTATGGTGATCTTGATACTTTCTTCTTTTCCTTAGAATCTTGTTAGTTGGCTCTAGATACATCCATCATCCATGGTTGGAATTGATAGCTAATGAACTTGATCGTGATTTTAATTCTGAGAATTTGGAACATTTTAGATCAAGTTCAAGAATGAAGAAACAGAATTTCCTTCAAATAATTTGGTTCGTTGATTTTTCAGCACTTTGGTTTAGCAAGAAACTTACTAATTAGTGTTAACTTTGCCTTAACTATTTTAATTTGTTGATGTAACGTACAGAATATATATGCTTGCCTATTCTTCGAATTGCCTGGTTTCTTACATATTCTCGTGTTGTCATTTTCAATCGGGGCGGATTTGTAAGTAATATACTTCACTGATCCATATATTGACATTTTAACTTTATGTTCTTTTATGTAATGTTTATGCTCTCCTATGCTCCGTTTATGAAAATGAATAAAGCATCAGTAAATAAGGGCCAGCAAGAATATGGGATATTTACTTTGAATTAATGTCCATTTTATCAGTTCTGTTTGGGATTATTATTTGTACCCTTGGCATATAAGATGCATTTACTTCTTTCTTTGCTTATTGAATCTTTCCACAAAAAGCTTATACATGTGTTACTCGTGGTTTAGAATTCATGGTCAGAAACTGAAGACATAGATCGTGCTATTGCATTATCTCTTTCAGAAGAAGATCAGAAAGGAAAAGCTATCATCGGTGAGTGATATTGGAATCTCATTGTACACTCATCCATAGTCTTGGAACTATTCATAAACATGAAAAACCAATGCCTTTTACAAATTGTAAAATAAGGAAAACTGGAGTTGGGGTAATATGCACAGTAGCCCATTCAGTCGATCTTTTCTGGGACATTTCTCCATCTGCCTTTCTAATTTTGCATGGTCCTCCTGAGGAATTAGGTGTTTTCTGCCCACAATATGGACATCATTTGGATGCCCTTTTTCTTGAGACCTCTATCAACTGTAAAATCAATTTGCCTATAGTGAATAGTTTTATCTTCAAGCAATGTGTTTGATATGTTCATTACTTTCTTTTCCTCTATAATGAAATAGTTTTTAAATTTGTATGTATCTCATGTGGTGTAGATAGGGAACCACAATTGGAAGAGGATGAATTACTTGCTAGGGCTCTTCAGGAGAGCTTAAATACCGAGTCTCAACCAGATTCATGGAGCAGAAATGACGACCGAAATGGATATGATTACGGATATGGATATGGAAATGATATTCTTTACCAACCTATAAATTATCCCTATTCGACAAGCTTCAGGTACATAGATTCTTGAGATTACAGCTCACAGATAACTTCACTGGATTTCTTCTAGCAGGATGTCTTTTCTCTGCTTTTAGTTCGTCAGACTCAAATGTGTGATCTCCAATGTTTTCTTTTTCTATCTATGATTCTATATATTTTAATCACCTTTAGCAGAATTTATCTTTCTACTTTCTGGTCTTATTTCGATCATTATCTGTTACTAATCTCCTAGTCATTTTTGTACACGTGAGGACATATGATAGTAGTTGTGGGCTTTCTCAAGTATGTAAAGAAGACAGTGGACGTTAGTTCTTTTCTTTTTTTCTTTTTTTCCCCCCCTTTTTTGTACGTTTGTCAATTATGATTTCTGCATATCCATCTTTTGATATTTGCATAAATGGTATTTCCCTTGTCAATGATATTGTTGTTCGTCTGAAGCACCAGCTTGTTCCTCTCAACAGTTTGTCTTACACAATAAATGTGCCTATATTCCTCGATATCCCCTTAGTTCAGATTACACCTATACAAGCAACTTGGTAAATTATACTCATAATCATGTTATGTTGCTTTTGCCGTGGTAGGATTTGTGCAGGTTGTAACACGGAGATAGGCCAAGGAAGATATTTGAGTTGTATGAATGCTGTCTGGCACCCAGAATGTTTTAGATGTCGAGGATGTAACCAACCGATATCTGATTACGAGGTACAAAGATTCTAAGTCGGTCATGAACATGTGCTACAGAGTATATTCGATATAGACACAGCTACTTTTTACTTATTAAAATAATAATCCAAGTTGTTATCTTTGTACTGCAGTTTTCCGTATCCGGGAACTATCCGTATCATAAAGTTTGCTACAGGGAGTCTCATCATCCAAAATGTGATGTCTGCAAAACCTTTGTAAGTATCCATGGACTATCAAATCTGTCCTGTCTGAGACTTCTCTAGTAAAACATCCTTTTGTCCTCGTCATTTATTGCAAACCAAAGTTTCATCACCATTTATGAGAAAATTTACCAATCATCATGCATATTTTATCTCATTTTCCATATGTGGATGAAGATTGAGCCGCTAGACAAAGATTTTATATTACCAATTTTGTAATTTTCAATTTTTCATCATAACCTTGATTTATTTGCTTGAAATTTAATTATTGCTCACTAAACTAAAGTTTTTACATGAATGGCTTCTTTGCTCTTCGAGTATACTTGGCAGTAGATTGGGAGTGGACTCTATTAGTTGTTAATGTGTAATATCCTTGATTTCCAAAGGGAGTGTAGATCCTTTCTAGCTCTCTATGTTGTCTTTTTCGTCACCTTGTGTTAAATTTTCTTCCAATTGGAAAAAAAAAAAAAAAAATTACACATTTCGTTCCTTTGTTTCTTTGAGTAGGTTTAATCTTCATTTCTTTCCTGACTACAGATTCCGACAAATGCAGCTGGTCTTATTGAATATAGGGCACATCCTTTTTGGTCCCAGAAATACTGTCCTAGACACGAACATGATGGAACGCCTCGTTGCTGTAGTTGCGAACGAATGGAAGTAAGTTTGGGTTACTTGACCTCAAAATCTCTCATTGTTGCATAGACAAACTTTTTGTCGCTATTTATTGCTTTGTATGTTTTGGTTGTTGCAGTCATGGGATGCAACGTTTGCTGTCCTTAATGACGGCAGAAAGCTATGCTTAGAGTGTCTTGACTCAGCAATTATGGATACTAATGAGTGTCAACCCCTTCTTCGTGATATACTGGAGTTCTTCAAAGGGTTAAATATGAAAATAACTCAGCAAGTTCCTTTGCTCTTGGTCGAGAAACAGGCACTGAACGCGGCCATGGGTGGAGAGAGGCATGTAAGTAACATTTCTAGCAGAAGAAACGAATCATGACTTTTTCGCATGCTCATGTTTACTTATATGGTGTTTGGACAAGCTTATAAGCTTGTGTTTGAGAGCTTATAAGATGCTATGAAGTGCATCGTAAATTTTTCTAGGAAGGAACTTATAAGCTCCTTGCACAAGATGCCAAGATCTAATAAGCTCAAATAAGGAGCTTTTGACTTATTCTTAAGATTTTAACACGCTCATTCAGTTTTAATCATATTAATTATGTAATTGTGATTAATAACTTTTTATAAGCTCCATGATCTTAGTTTATCCAAATTAAACAACTTACTTTACATCTTATAAACTTCAAAAACATCTTATGTTTGACTTATGCTTAGCTAAATACCCCCTTAATTTTTGTTGGAGCTTCCCTTCTAAGAAGGGATATTACATGAGAGGAGAGGCATTAGTTTAATTTCTGTCTTTTTCTTACCAGGGGCATCATCACATGCCTGAGACTCGAGGTCTTTGTCTCTCCGAGGAACAAACAGTCAGCACTGTAAGGGCTCCCATTGTCATTTTCGACTTCTGTAGTCTTTTCTCTAGAGGAAGTTACAGTTTTCAAAATTTGTCTACTTTTGTATGTTTCACACTCTTATTTGCCATTTTGTTCACCAGATATTGAGACGGCCAAAGTTTGGAGCTGGAAATCGAGCCATAGGCATGAGAACTGAGCCTTATAAATTAAGACGCCATTGTGAGGTGACAGCAATCCTCATTTTATACGGTCTTCCAAGGTATTTTCCAGTTATTCGTGGTTTTGGACTTATCAAAAGCCTTTGATTTCATTGTTTCGATTTTAATTGTTGAATGCCTGCAGGTTGCTGACTGGAACGATATTGGCTCATGAAATGATGCACGCTTGGCTGCGACTCAATGGTATTTTGTCTCACCCTGCTGTACTTTATTTGTACTTAATAGTGTTTTTTTCTCTCGCCACAATTTTTTTTTTTTGGGTCTCGTATCATTTCTCAAGAGCATGGAAAGTCATTATGTTCCGTCGGATATTTACCCAGCTTAAGTTTAATTACTGTTGATGGATCTAGTTGTGACGAATTCTGATCCTGCATCAATTACAAAAGAGTTCTTAGGTTATCTTAGATAGCAGGATGTTCTTACCTATAACAACTGATTTTCTAGGGATGTACTCACCCGTGCACTGGTGGCACCCGTCTGTGGGTGTCTATATATGGCCAGCGTGAGAGAGGCCCACACTGCACAAGGCGTGTTTGGGGAGAATTTAACGAATCTTGATCTCACGTTGGTTGGCAAAAGGTTGCTGGGACCATCCAATAAAGAGTTACGCAGTAGAATATAAACCAGTTTTCTATGTTGAACTAACCCATGACATAATGCGCGGAGTTTTTCCACTTGCTCCTTGCGCAGCCCATCTTTCATGTCTTTGTCTCGTTTCGTTGATTTTTCTTTTGCTGACAATACATATACTGTTTTATGAAAGGTTACCGAAATCTCGGACAAGATGTCGAAGAAGGTATATGTCAAGTCATCGCGAGCATGTGGTTGGAATCTGAGATTCTATCCATGTCCGATAGCAACATAGCATCAACCTCATCGTCATCAAGATCTCCATTCGAGTCAAAACTTAGCAAGTTTTTCAAACATCAGATTGCAACAGATACATCTGTGGTATATGGAAATGGGTTTAGATTGGGTCATCAGGCGGTTCTCAAGTTCGGTTTACAGAGGACCCTGGACCACATCCGGAGGACCGGAAACTTCCCTTACTGAATGGGGTATTGAATTTGGATAATTTTTTCTTTTTTGTTTTGTTGTCAAATTTTAGAGTTTGGCTTTGCATATATTCCCATTTGAGGTTACCCTATTGTTGATAAAGGGTTTTGGGGCATCATTCTTAGACCTTGTACAGTTCGAGAAAAATAATAGAAATGATATTTCAGTTCTTGTTTCCAATGGAGATTATTTGCCTTTTCTACGATCTATAGTAATGTGTAATATTCTTCCATGCTTATGAATTAAGGTTTTTCGCATGGTAAAAGAGATTAAATGTTTTTGAAGTCACGGATTCACTCAGGACCCAGATCTTTTTTATGTAAGGATTTAAAATTTTTGAACTAATTTGTTAGAGGAAAAAGAATATTTCACTATCCAAATTATGGATGTTTTCGTACATTGTTCAACAAACATTTTTGTTGCACTTTACTGTATCAACTACATGATTTTTTTTCTTTACTATATTTAAATGTTTTCCGCAAAGTAATACTAATGATTCTTCCATGTTCGAGCACGTGACTAATTTTCACCTATAGGTAACTTCAAGTACTTTTGTTATTTGACGAGGGACCCAAAAGGGAAAAAGGAACAAGAAATGACTCATGATATTTAACAAGAGCGAAAGTGTTACATGAGAATACTCTTGAAATTAGATACGTGGCTAATACATTGAAGAATCATGACAGAATAGTAAAATGGCACAAAAGAAAGTCATTTAAAGCCCTGGGCAGGACAAAAGAGTAAGATGATGTTCATTTGGTAAATATTATTGGAATCCTGTCTACATACATTCTCATGTCTCATTCAAGTTGCTGAGGCTTGATCGTTACTACTTTTACCATGTTTGACGACGAAAAGTAATTCATGTGTGGTGGAGATATGTGATAAGCTTTTGAATGTGTTAAAATTCATAATGTATTTTTGTTTCCAAGATGTCTCAAGTTCATGGTAGTTGGTTTGTGTCTACTCAAAACGAATCCTTTAAATACAAATAATTTATTTCTCAGGAAAAAAAAGAGAAAAGAAAATACAAATAACTTATAGATTGGGCCTACCGAAATTCTCCAAGTGCTCATAATAGTATGATGGAAAAAAAGAGTGGGGCTTCTCCTTTTATATACAAAAAAAAAAAGAAAAAAGAAAAAGAAAAAGACTCGATTATATTTAATCATTATATTAATACATTTTAAAAATCAGATTATAAACAGACATACTAATAAACTAAATCATGATAGATAAATACTATTATACAGTGGAAATCGTACATGCACCTCCTCTATAGATAATAGGAGGCGGTGTTACTTTATTCAAACGATAACGACACTTAGAGGGTGTTTGGGTGAGCTTCTAAGCTCTTAAAAACATCTTATAAGATGTTCAAGAGCTTATAAGATGTTATTAAGTGTTTGGTAAATTTTTTTAAAAAAGATCTTATTAGCTCCAAAAATAAGATGTTAGGAGCTTATAAGCTCTTTTTAAAAAAGTAAGGAGCTCCCGACTTATTTTTAAAATCTTAACATCTAACTTCATTTTTAACCATTTTAATTACAACATTGCCATTACTAACATCTTATAAGCTAAAAGTTTTTATTTTATCCAAACACTTTAACAATTTATTTTTAAAATAAGATCTAACATCTTATAAGCTCCAAAAACATCTTATAAGATATAGGAGCTTATAAGATATTTTAAATAAGCTTAGGCAAACACCCCCTTGCTCTAAATAAGACTAGTTGGGCTGGAAATGGAGAAATGTCACATCAAACACTTAGGTTGAATTAGAGGAAAAATTACCTTTATACGCCTTCAAATTTGACATAATTATGAAAACATCCCCGAAGTTCGGATGATATTATTATGCAACCTACTTGTTAGTTTAGCTTACATGTAATGATGATATTCACTCCTAAGCCGATACATAATTATAATATTATTTCTTTATTTAAAGGATCTATTTGAAATATTTCAGGATTTTTAAGGGATATCATTATAATTATCTGTCAGCTAAACTAATAGCAGGGGATGTAATGATAATTATCCAAATTCTAAGAGGTATTTTCATAATTATGCCAAAGCTCAAGCGCTGTAAACGTAATTATTCCTTAATTTGCAGAAGGATGGAGATTCAAATGTTTCTTGTTGATTTTATTTTATTTTATTTCATTTTTTCCTTCCTTCCTTCCTTTTATACCGGTGAAATTGAAGAAATATCTAAACATTTTAACATTTACACCTTTTGTACCCATGAAGTTGCAGCTCGATCTCACTTAATAACCACTATACATGACTCGATTCAAAATGCGATGGAGAAATGATACAACTAAACCACTTATGCTATTACACATATATATAGTTGCTAGATTTTGATATTTATTATTTCAGCTAGCTTGGCTTATCTTACATCTGATAATGTTAAAAAACATTCAAAAATTTACAATTATACGAACATCAACGATCCTCTATTTTCTTTATTTTCATATTAAAATTCAATTTATACACTATGTCTCATACTTATAAATAGATTGATCTAAATTCGACTAATTATTAACTATGCTAATCAAAGTTAACGTGTAATTAGGCCCCATAATCTTGCATGGAATCATGTCAATTTATATTTCGAATCCAAAGCATTTACACCAGTCAGATTCAGTTACTAGCAAAAGTTGAATTAACTTTGGCCCATTAAGAATTAAAAAACAAAATTATCTAAATCATCATCTTATAAAATTCATTAAAATCCAAAATTCCATTTCCATCAAGGTCATAAACTCCAATCATGGCTCTACATTCCTGAAGCGTTTTCACATCTCCAAGGCGGCGCAAAACCTCTCTCAGCCCCTCCGCAGTGATGCAACCGCTCCCCTTCTCCACCTCGTACACCTCAAACGCCTGCCGGAGAACAACGTCCTCGTCGCCGCCGCCTCGCAATTCCATAATCCTTACAAATTCGTCAAACGATAACAACGAATTAGAAGCCTCATCGCCGCCGGCCGAGAACTCTTTAATGATTTTCACGGCGTCAGCGTGCGATACAGACTCTCCAACGGACGCGAAATAAGCCTTAAGCTCGTCGGCAGAAATCCTGCCGTCATTGTCGGCGTCTAAGAAGCGGAAAACCTGTCGGAACTCGTCGTCTTTGGCGCTAGTTTTCGGTGTTGACATTCCTCCGACGCGGGGGCTGGCAGGGCTGGAGGCGGCTGGCTTCGAACGGAGGCGGCGGGGGAGGCGGAGCTTGAAAATCCTACTGCTGAACGGCTTGGTAATGTTAGCAATGGCCATGGAAGTTACTTAGTTTATTAACTTTGAGGAAGACTAATGGTTGGAGAAGAAAGGGGGATTATACTGGGGTTTATATAGAGGAATAAATCAGGGGAAATTTGGCGAAAGTACAAGGCAAGTGGAAGAATAAACGGCCAAATTTCTGAACCGCCATTGTGAAATTGCATGGCAGCTTCCTGGAATTATTGTGTTACTCAAGGTAGTTATAAAGACTTAAAGTTGCTGTATTTTTTTGTCCCTATAAAAAGCAAAGCAATTATGCTTGGAAATTGACTGGAAATTTTGTGTAGCTTAATAGCTTTTCTTTTGGTCCACCTTGGAATTTTCCAAGAAATTGCTGAAATATTAGAAAATTCTATGATACACTTGCATGTATTTAAAGAAATAAAATATGTATTGAAATAAAATATCCGAACTGCTTGATGTAGATGCGTTCAAATTCTCTATTTAAAACATATTTTAACTCTTATTCCGTTTGATAAATATGTGACCCATATATTAAACGTGTTTGATTTATAAAGACTAGAAATGATATACTTGACATGCATCTGTATATCAAAATAGCTAGGAAATGGGACACGATTTGAAATAAAAGATTCAAAGTGGAATTTATAGAGTGTTTGCAATGACTTCACTACCAGTTTGAAAAGTGTTCTAAAAATATTGGGTAAGATAACTTTTGCATTTGATATGGAGAATTAAGTTAGAATTCATTAAAACTCCACAATACTTCATGTGTTGGTTTGGTGAAATCACTATCTTATCCTTAATGTATCATTTTCAATAAATATTATTTTTAGCAAGATGGTGATGTAAAATACTAAATTTGTAGAAAACTATCTATTTATGCAACACTCACTGACGATTTGTTATCATTTTTTGACTTACATAGCAAAAACTTAACTTTTTTGAGAGAAAAGTAATTATATTCTATTATTATATCAATATTATTGCATGAATATACTTAAAAAAATGTAATACATAAATTAAACACAAGATACGGTAAACAAATATTAATATACAGTAGATAGAGACTCACATGCTATTGGTGGAATTCGAATTTGCATCTCTTTTATAAAAAGGATGGGGCAGGACCATTTCATTTAAGAACAACAACACATACACTTAACTTTTACAATGTACTTTTATTATCAATTTTTCTACCTTTTTAAACGAAAATCACTTGATTTTGAAGTACGGAAAAAAAAGTACAAAAATAAATATGATGTTTATAGACAGTTCCAGTTATTGCTGCATTTTCTGAGGAAGACGCGTGAAGGACAATAAAGTATGTTAAAGAATTAGGCGAACCATCCATTATTTTCGGGTCATCTTGCATTGCCTGACCTAATAATTTAGGCTAGAATTTATGTAGGCCATAATTTTTTGTGTTACTTTTATATGCTTTCATGAATATTAATATCTTGTCACAAGGTAGTTAAATTCACGGGAACCGAATGGTGGTGTTAGACCTATCAACTTAGATCATTTCTTTATTAATACTAGCGTTTGCTGCACACTCATTGTGTGTATATATATAAAATAATTAATGTATATATCTTATATATTAAAATATAATGAATATTTTGATTTTTGCATGCTTATTAGTTATTTGATTAATATTTACTACAAAAAGATAAATTAATGGATTATGATTTTTTTTATTGGATTGTATTTGTAAATACATAACCAAAAAAGAAAGTTAATACGAAATACCATATATATTGAGAAAATTTGAAAAAAAGTTGATGATAAATGATAAACTGTATCACTTGGCCCACATGACCTTAGAGAACACGAAAATAGATACATGACTCGCACCATTCATATATACTAACGTCCAGTACACACTCGATGCGCATGCATAAAATAATTAATTTATATTAAAATATAATACAAACTTGATTTATCTATAGTTAATAATTAAAATATGATCAATATTTAATATAATTATACATGTATCCAATAGAAACAAATCGATTAATAAACTAATTATTTTTTTTATTATGTTGGAGGTGATTATTAAAGTGAATTAATACTAAGATGTATTTTAGGCATTACATATGAAAACATACTATCAAAATAATTACTTTTAACCTTCACACTTTATATTATGTTAACAAGTAATTAATCTTCTATCTAGCACTTTAAATAAACCTAAAATGAAAATGGTAAAGTATTACAGTGGGAGACCGCCACAAAACTAAGTAAAAGTAAAATTCCTTTAGTATTATCACTAAGCTTTTGAAATTAATCCGTAAGACTTCAGAATTTTTTTTTTCTTTTTCCAATTTTATAATAATTTAGTTAAAATAAATGGGCATAAAATTTCCATGTTTCGGGGGCAGTGATAACTGATAACGAAGAAGTCACCCGGAATGGCGGCGAGGCAGGGAGACAAACGGGAGCGTAATGGGCCAAACCCCGGAAATAGCTGAAAGGAGAACTAAAATTTACGTAATGAATCTGCAAATTTACCTTGCTCTTTTTTCTTTTCTTTTCTTTTTCTTTTTCTTTTTCTTTTTTTTTTTCTTTTCTTTTACAGTAATAATGTTGTGACCTGGTTTGAAGTAATTGGATTTTAAATCAAATCCTGGTTTGAAAATTATTAAAAAAATTCTATAAATCAAATCCTGGTTTTAAGTCATATACAAACTCTCCAATCTTAGTGATAGACCCGTCAATGTCATTTCCCTAGCCACCTCTCTCAAAACGTTGTCTACAAATGACAGCTCCACCATATGCCTTTTCCAGAAAGTGTATCTGGCAACTGTTCATTGCACTTTAATACCTTTTGCAGCCCTGTGGACACAACTGGGCACACATCTTCATTTTCCACAAGCCCAATTCATTTCTCCCATTGAGCATCTCAATTTCATCGCGGACGTCCTTCGGAACCAAAGCACCTTCTCTAAACCTGATGCCCTAATACTAGTTTGTTGGGAAATAAAAAAAAAAAAAATTAAGTGCGGAAAGGAAAACAAAAAAGTCACACAATATTCAACGTGGTTTGAAAAAGCCTAAGTCCACAGTGAGGATAATAAATTTATTAAGGACCAAGGAAAATTACAACAATATTAATCTCACAGCCTCATTCCAACACCCTCAAGTCTGCTTTCCAAACAGCTCGCAACTGATAATTAGAAAAGCCTCCAAAACTCCTATATATAGGTTCCACAAAAAAGCCCTAAATTAATTCTAACGAGGACATATAAGTCCAAAAGAAAACTGACCCAACAATAACCCAAACCTAATCTAACTAGAAAATTGAAGACTATCTTGAATTTGATTTAAGACACAAAACATTTTCAAAGCAATAGCTAAATAGAAACATCACTCAAGTCAAGAAGATATAATAGTATCTCTTTTTGAAATAAAACACATTATTTCATTGTTTCCTTAATTTATAGTATAATAATTAACCTCCATCATACTATACATTAATAAAATTAACGACTAAGTTCGTGAAATATTAGTGAATTCGAAAGCTGAAAAATCCAAACGGAAGCAAGTTCAAACAACCATGAAGCAAGACAATAACAAGTTCTCCCAAAGCTTGTTTGCATGACAATGGCTCCAAAACTAGCCATGCCATGGTTTCGGAATTCATTGTAAAAACCAATGAGAATTAGGAAGAGTAGTTAGGTCAAAATGAAATTTAATCCACTGGGCATTGGCCTCCTGAAATTCATCATGTATTAGCCAAGTCTTGGAAAGCAGAAATGTAATGGTTTAATTATGTCAACACGCCTAAGGTAATTTAAAAAATTATGATATTACTTTCTGCAGATTATACGGTTAGAATTAGTAAAATTATGAATCCTATGCCATAAAAATGATGCTAGGTCGATATTACGATTTAGATACCTTAAGAACTTTGGGAGATACTCAGGTTCAAGCAAATGACTAGATGGCCCGTGACCTATGTTCTGCAAAATCCTGTCATTTAATGCATAATGGACAGACAGCATCAATAAGGTGCAAATAGATATTCTTTATTTATTAGAGTATTAAAAATAAAAATAAAAATAAAAAATGAGAAAAAAATAAAAGATGAAGCGGTAAGCTGTAATTTTACCCAGCTTTGACAAAACTTGGGTGCAAAAGAGATAATATGAGTGGAAAGTAACTTGATGATAAAGATGAAGAAAATGATGAACACAAAAGGAACTTTATTGAATTTCTCAGAACTGATTTCTACAATTTTCGCCTCTAGAGTTTTTCTCCAGATTTTTACGGTTCTTTCCTTCTGTCTAAAAAAATCTGCTA
>JACFYI010003217.1:15814-33547 GCA_014898755.1 Handroanthus guayacan | reverse complement strand
CATCCTTTGCTGTGCTAAACTCAAATGTTGCTTGAGTAAACTGATGACTTCCTCTCTCTTTTGTAAACTATGATCTACCAATTCCAATGGTAAGTCAAAAGCAAGATAAGGAGTGTGAGTGGGTGGAGGGTGTCCATAAACAGCTTCATAAGGAGTAGTGTTTGTGGTAGAGTGGTAAGTAGTGTTGTACCACCACTCTGCCATAGGTAACCAATGTGCCCAATCTTTAGGCCTTTCACCTGCAATACACCTAAGATAAGATTCGATACACTTGTTCACAATCTCAGATTGCCCATCAGTCTGAAGGTGATAAGCCGTTGACATGTGTAAAGTGACCCCTTGCTTTCTAAAAAACTCACCCCAGAATGTACTTAAGAAAATAGGATCCCGATCACTAAGTATATTTTTAGGCATGCCATGCAACTTAAATACATTATCCAAGAAAGCTTGAGCAACATCACTAGCTGTATATGGGTGTTTGAGGCTAATAAAATGAGCATACTTTGATAACCTATCCACTACAGTTAAAATAACATCTCTTCCTTTAGACAAAGGAAGTCCTTCAATGAAATCCAAACTAATATCTTCCCAAATTTTATTAGGAATGGGAAGCGGCTGTAGTAAATCGGGCGTTGCTATATTTTCAGTTTTATACCATTGGCAAGTCTCACATTCTTGGACATGTTTAGATACGTCTTTTCTCATTCCCTTCCAATAAAGAGTGTGACTTATTCTTCTATAAGTGTTTTCTATACCAAGCACTATTATGAAATAAACAAAGCAATTCCTGAATTATATCTTTGTTTTTCCCAACTACCAGTTTGCCATTTCTAGTGAGTACCTCGTCCTTCCATAAGTACTGTGGTTTCCCCTCAGGATTCTGCTGTAAGGTTTCAATTAGCTTTTGTATTCTGGGGTCTTGTTCCCAAGTACTCTTGATTTTTGTCAACAAGTCGGTTTGTATTAAGCTTATTCCCATCAGTTGAACTTCCTGACTGTCGCTAGGGACCTGCCTAGAAAGAGCATCAGCAGCTGTATTTTCCTTTCCTTTTTTATACAAGATAGTATAGTCATAACCCATTAGTTTGGCTATCCATTTTTGTTGACTAGGGGTGGAAACGCTTTGTTCAATAAGGTATTTAAGGCTTTGTTGATCAGTTTTTATTAAAAAAATGCCTACCTACCAAATAAGCCCGCCATTTACTTACCGCAGAGACTATGGCCAGGAGTTCTTTTTCATATACTGATAATGCCAAGTTTTTTCCAGCCAAGGCCTTACTGAAAAAGGCTATGGGCCTGCCTTGTTGCATTAGGACAGCCCCGATCCCTAAGCTGCTAGCATCAGTTTCCAAGACGAATTCTCTAGTGAAGTCCGGGAGTGCTAAAACAGGGGTGCTGGTCATGGCCTGTTTTAAATCATTGAAAGCTTTTTCGGCTTGATCATTCCACCTAAAGTTATCTTTTTTTAGTATTTGAGTCAAAGGTCTCGCTATCACCCCATAATCCTTTACAAACCGCCTATAGTACCCCGTTAACCCTAGAAAACCTCTTAGGGCTGGTTTACTTTGAGAGTATAGGTTATTGGAGATTTGGGTTATGGAGAGTTTAAATGATGATTTATAGAGGGAAAATAGGATTTGGGGTTATGTTTACTTTAGTAGTTTGTAATGGTTTGATAAACTAAATTGTAAAGGGTGTTTACCTCAATGGTTTGGTGTATGGTGGATTAATTATTAAATTACCAAAATTGCCCTCATTATTCAATACTTTCAATTATATATTGTACCGTAGCATATAGAAATGTGTCTTAGCATGATTGATTAAACATTTTCTTTTTTCAGAAAATTTATAATGAATTGCGCCGAAGCGCACTCTTCTTGAGACATAGCACGAGTGTTTAGCAGTAATGGATATTCAAAAATTTGATTATCGTTCGCATTCGTATTCATTTATATTAGAAATTATTCGTATCCTTTTAAAACGGATATTATCCGTATTCGATTAGGAGATATCCGATTATAAACAGATACGAATATGGTAATCATATATTCGATCCGTTTAATATCCATTTCAAATACATATCCGTTTGATATATCCATTTATATATTCGATTATATCCATTATTCATATGGAATAAATAATATTTAAAGTGTTAATTTATATATAAGATATTCTATGAATAAATTCATATATTAAATAATATTTCAAAAAAATTATACATAATATATTTTAACATTTTCTAATATATTTTAAATATTGTATATAATTAGATTATGGACTTTTAGTTATTTTATCTTACAAGTTGTATTTGTTGGTCTTCCTAAATTGATTAAACCAATATATCCAAAAATACACACACACACATACACACACACATATATATTTGAATAATGTACATAAAAAATAACATTTAGATACGGATATGAATACGATTCGAATAATTGCAATCGAATACAAATATTAAAAAAAAAAGCATGCGCCAAGGCTTATTGCTAAAATGCCTTGACTCAAAATCGTTTGATAAAAAAAGATTATGATTATATTCAGTAAGTCACGGCTTGATGTTATTGCGCCTTGGTACAAATTAGTTTGTACCCTTCAAAACATGATTTTTCTTCGTGCGCCAAGGCTCATCGTTGAAGTGCTTTAGCTTCAAATAGCCTAAGCTAATTTAACAATAGCATTTAATGTAATTTTTTGAGCAATTTGAGTATAAAAGTAAAAAAACATGAAGGTTTATTTAACCCTTCACAAACCCACCAAATTCAGAGGGTTAAATAACCCTTCATTAACCTTCCAGCCACCAGGCTCAAAGGTTTGGCCTGGGTTTCTTGCCTTCCAAAGTAAACAATGGGTTAAGGGAGTTTAAATATCCCAAACCCATGTTATCCTTCAATGTAAACCCCCCCTAACCTTTTAAGAGTGGTTGGTTTGGGCCAGTCTATCATGGCTTTAACTTTTTCAACATCAGCAGAGACTTCTTCTGGAGTTATCACGTGGCCTAAGTATTCAATTTTTTGACTAGCAAACTGACATTTGCTCTTTTTAAGAAACAACTGATTCTTTTCCAAAATTTCAAAAGTCTTTTGCAAATGATTTATGTGATTAGACCAACTCTTACTATATATCAATATATCATCAAAGAAAACAAAAATAAATTTTCGTAAGTGAGGAAAAAAGATTTTATTCATTACGTTCTGAAAGGTAGAGGGAGCATTAGTTAAGCCAAAAGGCATTACTAAGAATTCGTAGTGGCCAGAATGTGTTCTAAATGCAGTCTTACACACATCATTAGGGTGCATTCGAATCTGATGGTATCCAGACCTAAGATCTAATTTAGAAAACCACTCGGCACCTTGCAACTCATCTAACAACTCTTCTACCATTGGTATAGGAAATTTATCTTTAATGGTGTGTTTATTCAATTCCCTAAAGTCTATGCACATTCTCCACGTGCCATCTTTTTTTTTAACTAAGATAACGGGCGATGAGTATGGGCTGTTGCTCTCTCTTATAATTCCAGATTCTAGGAGTTCCTTAATAATTTTTTCTATTTCATCTTTTTGAAGGGTAGGATACCTATAGGGCCTTACATTGATGGGAGGTGCGCCTTCCTTAAGTATTATCCTATGATCTTGTGCCCTGAATGGCGGTAATGCCTTAGGTTCATCAAAAAGTTTGGCATTAGTCTCCAATAATTGTTCTAATTCAGATTGTTCTTTTTCTTCACTGAGTTTCAGGGAAAATAGGGAGGCATTAGTTTGATCAGATTTGTGTATGAAGCCTATATTAACTAAAGCCAATTGCCCAGTTTTATTTAACAATTTACCCATTTTCCTCCCAGGTATTAACTTTGGTTTCTCAGTTTTATCTCCCTTAAAGACCACTTTCCTACCATTTGAGATAAATTCCATTCTTAAGTCTTCAAAGTTAAAGAGAATATCTCCTAAGGTCACTAGCCATTGGACTCCTAGTACCATATCACAACCCCCCAAGGGTATAGTCATTATATCATATTGAAATTGTACACCCTGTATTTTCCAAGTAAAGCCCTTACAAATATGATTACTAGTCAACTTCTGTCCCCCAGTAATGGTCACAGAGTAAGAAGCAGTGTTTTCAAACTCACAACCCAACTTTTTTGCAACAGCAGTATCTAAAAAATTATGAGTGGCACCACCATCAATAAGAATGTGTAAGATTTTACCTCTATGGTTACCAGTTAGTTTCAAGGTCTGATATGAGGGAATACCGTGGTATGCATTGGTTGACAACTGGAAATTTGTAGGTTCCTCCACTTCGTCTGCAGGGCTTTCACTTTCTTCAATTTCAAACTCTACATTCTCCTCTTCTCCTGCTTCCTTGACTTCCATAACAAATATCTGCCTCCTTTGGTTCTTACATTGATGTCCAGGAGCAAACTTTTCGTCACAATTAAAGCACAGTCCCTTTGCCCTTCTTTCATTCATCTCTTGAGGTGTTAGTCTTCGTGCACGAACAGGAGGTGGTCTGTTTACAGTAGCTTGATTTCTTGGAGGTGGGAGGGCCAAAACTGGTGTTTGGACTACTGTACTGGAGGTATTTCTACTATAAGGCATTGGAGCACTGTTTCTTGAGAACCCAGTGCTTGACCTTGTTGAATTATTCTTCAGCCCGTCACGCACACTGTAGTTTTTTTCTAATAAGGAGGCGATTCATGCCGCATCCCTGAGAGTCTTCGGATTGTAAGTTTCGACTCCCGTAGCAATGTCTTCTCTTAATCCTCCGATAAAACAACTCATCGTATAGTGAGGGGCTAGCTGGACTCGATTAACTAGTTCGTCAAATTCTTTCCAGTACTCTTGCACCGTACCTTTCTGCCTCAAGTGCATTAGTTCAATCATTGGATCGGTTCCTATTTGCTCCCCAAATCTCTCGTTAATAGCTTGAATATATTCTTCCCAGCTAGGTGGTGTGAGTGTTATCCTTGATTTGATATATACCTGGTGCCACTGTAGGGCCTCTCCTTCCAAGTGGATCGCTACAAGTTTAACTCTCAAATTTATCGGAGTTCTTGCAACCTCGAAGAACTGCTCGCAGCGAAATAGCCATCCTTTGAGATCTTCCCCGCTAAATTTGGGGAACTCGACCCTGGATGATTGAGTGATCACCGGTAATTCTTCCTCCATGGGTTCATCTTGAATCTCCGTTTGCGTATCTCCAGAATCTTGTGCATTTCTTGGGCGATTTTTCTGATTTCCAAGAAGAGCCGCCATCATTTCTTTCAATTCTTCCACTGCTTGGTGGGTTTGTTCTTGATTTTCTTTAATCCCTTCTACTTCCTTTCTCAACTCAGAGAGGCGAGTGTTCTCAGCCATTTTAATGGGGAGATTGTGTATAGAAGTTGTTTCTGATGATCTATCCAGAATAGCCTGGCTCTGGGATACCACTTGAAACGGTAAGCTGTAATTTTACCCAGCTTTGACAAAACTTGGGTGCAAAAGAGATAATATGAGTGGAAAGTAACTTGATGATAAAGATGAAGAAAATGATGAACACAGAAGGAACTTTATTGAATTTCTCAGAACTGATTTCTACAATTTTCGCCTCTGGAGTTTTTCTCCAGATTTTTACGATTCTTTCCTTCTGTCTAAAAAAATCTGCTAAACTAGTTACAGAAGCAGCTATTTAATTGCCAAGGAATCTGATCTAAAGCCCAGATCTGGCCCAAAAACTGGCTCAACAAACGTGGCCGAACAACTATCTAATACTTCACGGAATACGCTTTTCCATTTCCAAAAACGTGCTTCAGCTTCACTTATCCCCCAAAGCCTCTTTCCAGCTTGAGCATCACCTCAGTCTCTTATCCTGCAAATAAGTAAACATCAGGATTATTAGATTTAAAAATGACTCATAACAAAAGACCTAAGAAGAAACTGCAAGTTTCAGAGTTTGCATATTAAAGCGAGCAATGCCAAGGCTTAATCCCTGCAAAAGGCATAATGTCCATGAAAGAAAATCGTATACTTCACTTTATACTATGAATATTTTTAATGCAGATCTCATACCCGTGTTTATGAACTGCTTTACAAGCAAGCAAATAAACTCCCGGATAATGTTCGAACTGCTCCTGAATAAACCATGTTTGTTATTCCTAAAATTTAAAAAAGAAAATGAAGAAATATATATTTGATGCAATTTTAAGCCCAAAAATAAAAGGTAGCCTGTCAAAATAAAAATAGAGACTCAATCATTATGCCACACCCTATAAAAGATACATAAAAGAGTGAATAAAATAGTCAAAATAACGTATTAAAAGAGAAGAAGGCAAAAAACTTATAGTTTACCCCCGAAACTGCAGGTTTCAGAATGTTCATGCAAATTGCAAAGTCAGGGTTAATCTTGAAGACATTTATAACAGGTGCTCCTTAACAAATAACCCTTTGCTACCAATCTCGCTTTGTATCTTTCAATTTCTCCTTTGGCATTCCCCTTTACTTTGTATACCCAATTCATTTCCAATTGCCTTTTGTCCTTTGACAAATTGATGGCCCCTTGATCTCTCGTCCATAGCATTTCTTCAAGTCTTGTTTTGTGCAACTTCTTGAAAGTTTGGTGATTCAGAATCTGCAAAGAAACAAAAGAGAGTTTTTTTTTTTGCCTTTCAGTTACCTCATAAAGTTCCTGTAAGCTTCTTGTGCGTGGTATTCTCTCACTTGAACTCTCAATTGATGTCAAAAAATATTCACGATTGCTTGCAAAGTCACCCGTTCTACGTTGTTTGCTTTCTTCAACAAACCTGTAAATCTCTTTACAGACATTCCAGTCCCAAGAGCTTTCTTCATCGAATTCAGCATCTTGGCTGATAATAGCTTTTCCATTGCTTGGATTTTGAAGTTTTTAGCCCTTAGACTTCCTCGTCATAATTTTGTCATCAGGCTGGGTTTTTTTTCATTTGGAATAAGAGCATAACTTATGCTTCCAAGTACTTTGCAATGAGGAATTCCAGGCTTTCTTTCACTCCATGCCTCTTGTGGTGTCTTGCTCCAAACACTTCTCATTGGTGATATATTAGCTAGGTAGACTGCAGTTGCTATAGCTTTAGTCCAGAATTCCTCAGGCAAACCCTTGCTTTTGAGCATGCTTCGAGCCATATCAAGTATTGTCCTATTCTTTTTCTCAGCTATTCCATTTTGCTGGGGTGATCTTGGGACTGTCAGAAATTGGCAAATGACATTCTCTTTGCAAAATTCTTGAAATTCCTTGAAGGTGAGTTCTCCTTCTCAATCTAATCGCACAACTTTGATCTCGATGATTGGTGAGGGGCAATCCTCGCACCATCTCTTTCTTTTCCAGCAACTTGAGTCCTCCAAAATTCAAGTGTCCAAACCTTAAATGCCAAAGCCCAAATGTATCCTTGAAGCAAGCCTAAATTTAGGCACTTTGCAATATCAGTTTGAATGTTCAAGAGGCCTGCTTTAAAAGTTGTTCCAAACGTAGAATATTGTTCTTCATGTTTGATATGTAATACACTTTTTGAAATAAACTAATCCCCGTTCTTCAACCAAATCAAGATGTTACTTTTGCTTCTTGCTAAATCTTGGATTCATCACCAAAAGGGTCGTCGCCCCTCACCAACTTGTTGAGCTCCACCTCAAATTTGTCTTGTCTCGACCTTGAGTTGCCTCTTTCGCGACCTTTAGCTGACCTTTAGTTGTATAGTCTCCTCTTTCACGCTAGGGGTGTCAAACGAGCTGAATCTAACGAGCAGGCTCGCAAGCTGCTCAAATTAAGCTTGACTGGAGCTCGGACAAGACTAGTTCGAGCCGAGCTCAGCAAACTCGAGCTTGATCATGAACCAAGCTTGAGCTTAAAAATATTTGATCATGAGCTCGCAGGCCTGTTCATGAGCTTTTAGTTACATTTATATGTTGTTTTTGATAATTTTATACTCATAAATAATAAATATAAATAAATACATTAAATAAATAAATATTAAATAATTATTTAAAAATATTTAATAATTGAAAGTAGCTAATAATTCGAACTCGAGCTTGAACACAGAAAAAAAGCTCGTCCCACTCAAGCTCGAGCTCGAGCCTGGAAATTTCTTCAAGCTCGGCTCGTTGACACCCCTATCGACACCCTTGACCTCCCCCTTGATCACGTCCTTGGTTGCTTCCTCTTCCACACTGACCTCTTCCATTGTCAACTTTTCCATCCTTTGCTTTTTGCATGGAGCTACATCTTGAGGAGTTGTTCATGGATTTCTTCTTGTCACCTATGCTTCTCTTCATAAGCTTGTAACGGGCCCAAAAGCTGTTCTTTGATCATCTCCCCTAAATTCCTTGTTTCTTCGTAAGTTACTACGATATGGATGAACGATCCAACGAATGCAATATCTTCCTTCGTAATTCTTCATGATTCCTACGTCATTGCATTAGTAATTGTGAAGACTCTTGAAAAATAATCCTAGATGGATTCATCCTTTCTCGTTTGCAAAGATTCAAATTCACCCCTTAGTCTTTGAAAACATATCTTCCTTACTTGTTTGCTTCTTGACAAGATATTTGTAGCTTTTCCCATGCCTCCTTAGCGGATGTTGCGCTAGAAACTTTCTCAAAACCATCCTCACCCAAGGCTTGATAGATGAGATAATGAGCTTTCTTTTCTCTCATCCTTTGGGCCTTGGGATAGAGTGGCAATATTCTCAAGCTCGTTGTAGCCATTTGCAACAATATCCCACACGTCTTGTGCTCGTAAGAGAGCCTTCTTTTCGATACTGCAATTTCACAGTTGCCCTTGTTGAGCATAGGGACTTTTTGCAAAGAAAGCCATTGTGCCACCACTCATTTTCTTTGAGCTATTTTTTTGGTTCTGATGCCACTCTATTGGCAGGGGAGTGTTTTTAAATATATTTGAAGTAGAATTTGTAGATAAGAAGAGGCTAGAGAGTTTGCGGAGAAAAGGACTTCTTGTTATGCTTAGGAGATCTTAGCTTTTATGGGCTCAATACAAATGAAGACTAATCTAGAATATTTACTAGACTACTAAATCACCTACTTAATTTAGATACTAACGTCTAACTACTTAATTAATCTACTAATCTGAATTAGTGGGGAAAAAAAAAATCAAGTATAATATTTAATTTCCAAGCGCATGCACGTGCCACAGGGAACTAGATAGGTAAGTAGCTATAAGTCTAGAATCAAACAATTCTTTTAAAAGGAATGAAATAAAATAACTCTAATATATGGACATAAATCTAAATTCTGCCCTTGTAAACGTCAAGCGCGTATGTGTGTGCCACAGGCCACAGGGGAACTGTATAGATATAAGTCTAGAACCAAAGCTTTTTCCAAATGTTGAATAAGGCTCCTGGAGAAAAACACAGCCACGAATGTGTATGCATGATACATGCATATTACGTGGTTTCCATAAGAAATGCAATAGCATCTGTATTATGCAATGCGGAAAGTGTATATATATTATATAGTGTGCAGCAACTTATCTTATAAGTGGAAAGAAAACTAATGAAGGGCAGAGAAGAGCCTTTATATTCGTTGGTTTTTCTTCTCTGGTGTTGCATGTCCTCTTGCTTTGATCAAAATAAGTCTTCAACTGCTATGCTATTTCTCAAAAGCCTCAAACATTACAACCTACAAAAAAGCATTGAAAATTTGTATTTACATGGACAAATAGATAACCATAGGAATTTAAATATGTTCAGTAGCTAATTCACGAGACCAGTTCAGATTTTCTGTCGTACACTCGCACAATCATGTCAATAAAATGCAGGAAGCAAGTAGCTGATGTGATCATCAGAAGTAGAGAATTTCTCCTCACTGTCATAATCCTGAACAAAAGGGACTGTCATAAGTTACAGAAGTGAAGCAAAATACGAAGGACAAACCTGAACGAGGCTATAATTCCTTGAAAAACTCAATGCTGGAGGAAGAAATGCCTGCAAAATTAGAAATGTCAATATTGCTACTAAAGATATACTGCAAACTTTATGCTCGAAGGAAAAGTCAATAGTTTTGTCGATTAGAGATACGTACTTTTCTAGGGAATTATGCCACCCACAAGTCAAATCAACCCCGATATTTCTAACCACGAAGTCCTCTTCTCTTAGTTTAACTATGCCATTTTTCTATACCAAGCAATATTAATTTATCAACATATATAACTAGCAAGGAGCCTAGATTACCTCTAAGACTATGGATGGAGTACCTCTGGAAAAACAGTATCTTCTGCAGTGCCCTTCCTACATGCTCCACTTTGCCATTTGGAACAACATATCATTACGAACTGCAACAGCAAGATACACTGCATCCTTCATCGAACATATTAGGAGTACGAAGTACATTATTGTGAACCTGATAAATCAAGTAAAGATTACACCATACAAAAATCATTAAGCCCTTAAATTTGTGAACCTGATATAAATCTCTTCGCAAATCTTGGAGTGGAGTAGTCCTGATAATAGTTCTAACAATGCCAGCAAACAGAACCTGAATACAAATAGGAGAGTTTCCAGGACCTTCCAATATTGTGAAGGTCCTGTAAACGAGATGCTACCATAGCTAACCAATTCGCACTCGCTAAGGCATCTATAGCCACTATCTATACAGCCTGAAAAACAGCCAAATTATTAGCAACTTTATCATATAAAAAAACAAGCCCAAGACATGAAACCTATACAATCACCATTCCTGCTTTCATGTGCAATTAAATAAACTGCAGAATTGAACATGAACGGAACATTAAATCAGGTTGTTGTGTGGCAAATAACTTGTGGATTGTCAGATCTGAATTTTATGAAAAACATAAGATTGATGACCAAACAAGTGTTTTCTGTTTACTTACAATCTTTACCTTGATAGCATATATCATCTCCCATCAATCTGTGGGCCATGAAGAAATAATTCAGGAAATTTGGTTACATTTAGTAATTACTTGCCCAAATTGTTAGTAAGCTGAATGAAGTTGAACGAATCATAAAGATTGTAAGTAACCTTTGAAATTAAAAGTTTCACCCTAGACCACATGCTCGACAATCATGGACAACATGATCAAACGTACAGAACAGTTTCTGTGTCCTGGTAACTATATCAACCATAAAGATCAAACAACATAAGATAACAAGAAAAGAAAATAAAATAAAAATAACACAGGAAGGATGACATTTAAAGAGAAATTTGGCTACGAGTGTTCAAGTTATTTACTTCTCAAAATCAATACCATTTCGACCATTTGCCAGAACATATCATATGGATGACGCCTTACCCTTGTCTCAAGAGATTAGAGAACCAAATGATTTTAATATGAACATGTTATCCAACATAAACAAAACTGAACTACTTAAAAAAAATCAATAACCTAAATATTTGAATATAAAAACTTAATTTAATTGTACCCATATGTAGAACTTGCAAATATCATTTCCTGCCAATACGTATAAAATTAACTCAAGAAAGCATCCTATATCCTTTAGAAGAATCAAAAAACCATTGTTTCTGAAGAAGCTCAACAACAAACGTGCACAAAATCTGTCAAGCCAAACAATACCACAAAAACAATCCACCTACTAGCTAACCATTATTTAAAACAAGAATATAATTGTAGCATAATTAGTCAAATGTTAATCAAACGAACCTGTGAAAGAATTGCCATACCTATGATCAAGCATGTAGGAGCTGCTAAAGTATTGATGGGATAAAGAAACTCTATATATGGCTTTATAAAGGACTGGATATGTATGCAAGTAAAACTAGGAATAACGTAGAATACATTCTCATTCCATTTCTGTCTTCCTATTAAATGAAAGAATTAAACGTGAGACTTAGTTAATATACAATTATACAAGCAGATTCTTCAGTGGACCAGATAAACCTAAATAGCATCAGATGTATAGAAGAAATCAATACTTAACTGAAAAGAATCATGGAATCAGTTCTAATAATCACATCAGAATACCATAGATGTTTCCTTGACAAATGGAAAAGGCAAGTAGGCTTCACAAACTAAACCTGGTGATGGTAGAGCATTGTGATCAACTCAGTTGGCTTTTTTCACAGTCTCAACTTCTATGCCAATACGATGCTCATCGACAATATGATATACCATCTCTACGGGCATTTGCACATGCTATTTCAATCTTTTAACACAGTTAAATAAGTATCTTAGATGAAGAAAGTGACGTTTACTAAGAAAAGAAGCACAAAACAAATTATTGGCAAAAAAATTACAAAACTGAAGTTATAATAAGGGCATAATATTACGAAAAGTGAGGTCTGCATATATTGCAATTGTGTTATCAAATACGTTGTAATTTTCAGAGCATAATAATTTCTTGAAGATTATCTCAATCAGTGTTAATAAACACAGAATAAAGTCCTAGTATCTACAATCCAGAAGTGTAATTAACCACCATGACACACACTTTACTCAAAAGGAGGAAATTCATGTCATGTTCCGATGTTTGTAAGCAAAATTGCTGTCAACAGAAAAGAAAGAAAGAAGACCTCGTGTTCCAGTGTTCGTCTGGAGAATTGCTGTCAAAAAAAAAAAAAAAAAAACAGAGAGAGCGAGAGAGAGAGAGAACAAGGAATCACTGTCAACAAAAACAAGAAGAAAAAGAAAGAGGAATTTCATATCATGTCACAATGTTCGTTCGTGAAATTGCTGTCAACAAAGAAGAAGAAGAAGAGGAATTTCATACGAAATTGCTGTCAACGAAGAAGAAGAATAAGAAGAAGTCAGGTTCCAAGGTTTGCAAGCGAAATCGCTGTCAACAAAAGAGAAAGAAAGAATAAGATGATGAAGAAGAAGAACAGGAAGAAAGAGGAATTTCATGTACATGTCATGTAGAAAGAGCAAAGAAGAAATTTCATGTTCCAATATTCGTATGCTAAATTGGTATCAACAAAATAGAAGTCATGTTCCAAGTTTTGCAAGCAAAATTGCTATCAACAAAAAAGAAAGAAAGAGAGAAGAGAAAAGAAAATAGAAGAAGTCATGTTCCAAGATTCTCATGCAAGATCACTGTCAACGAAAAAGAAAGAAAAGAAGAAGAAACTAGAATTTCATGTCATGGAGAAAGAGGAAAGGAGAAGAAAAATAAGGAAGAGGAGGAGGATGTTCCAATGCTTGTATGTGATATTAGCGTCAAACAAAAAGAAGAAAAAGAGAAGAAGATCACATGCAAAATCTTTGTCAACAAGAAAGAAAGAAAGAAAGAAAGAAGATCGCATGCCAATCGCTGTCAACAAGAAAGAAAGAAAGAAAGAAAGGAGGAGGAGGAGAAGGACAGGCTATTAACAAAAAAGAAAGAAAGAAGAAGAAGAAGATCGCATGCGAAATTGCTATCAACAAGAAAGAAAAAATATCGGAGTCAACACAAAAGAAAGAAATTAGTGTCAACAAGAAGAAAAATGTCAAGTACAAAGAGGAAAAAAGAAGAATAGGACTTTCATGTTCCAATATTCATATGCAAAACTGGAGTCAACAGAAAAGAAAGAAGAAGAAGTAGTCATGTTCCGAGGTTCACGTGCAAAATTGCTGTCAACAAAAAAGAAAGAGGGCAAAAAAAAAAAAAAAAGAGGGAGAAGAAGAAGAAACTGGAATTTCATGTCATGTAGAAAGAGGAGAGAAAAGAGGAAAGAAGAAGAAAAGGAAGGAAGAGGAGAAGGATGTTCCAATGCTTGTATGCGAAATTAGTGTCAACAAAAAAGAAGGAAGAAGAAGAAGATAACATGCAAAATTGCTGTCAACAAGAAAGAAAGAAAGAAAGAAGATCGCATGCCAATCGCTGTCAACAAAGAAAGAATGAAGGAAGAAAGAGGAGGAGCTGTCAACAAGAAAGAAAGAAAGGGGGAGGAGGAGGACAAGCTGTCAACAAAAAAGAAAGGAAGGAAGAAAAAAAGAGGAGCTGTCAAAAAAAAAGAAATAAAGAAAGGAGGAGGAGAAGTTGTCAACAAAAAAGAAAGAAATAAATAAATAAGAAGATCGAATGCGAAATTGCTATCAACAAGAAAGAAAGAAAGAAATTAGTGTCAACAAGAAGAAGAAGAATGCCAAGTACTAAGAGGAAAACAGAAGAAGACTTTCATGTTCCAATGTTCATACGCAAAATCAGAGTCAACAAATAAGAAAGAAGAAGTAGAAGTCTTGTTCCAAGGTTTGCATGCAAAATTGCTGTCAACAAAAAAGAAAGGAAAAAAGGAATAAGAAACCAGAATTTCAAGTCATGTAGAAAGAGGAAAGAAGAAGAAGAAGGAGGAGGAAGAGGAAGAGGATGTTCCGACCCTTGTATGCGAAATCAATGTCAACTAATAAAAAGAAAGAAAAAGATCTCATGCAAATCGAGGAGGAGGAGGACAAGCTGTCAACCAAAATGAAAGAAAGAAAGAAGTAAGAAGAAGAAGATTGCATGCGAAATTGCTATCAACACAAAAGAAAGAAATTAGTATCAAGAAGAAGAAGAAGAATGTCAAGTATTAAGAGGAGAAAAGAAAAAGATGACTTCCATGTTCCAATGTTCATATGCAAAATTGGAGTCAACAAAAGGGAAAGAAGAAGAGGTCTTGTTCCGATGTTCGCATGCAAATTCGCTGTCAACAAAAAAGAAAGAAAAAAATAAGAAGAAACTGGAATTTCATTTCACGTAGAAAGAAGAAAGAAAAAGAAAAAGAAGGAAGAAAAGGAGGATGTTCCAATGCTTGTTTGAGAAATTGGTGTCAACAAAAAAGAAGAAGAAGAAGTAGAAGAAGATCACATGCAAAATCGTTGTCAACAAGAAAGAAAGAAGATCGCATGCCAAATGCTGTCAACAAAAAAGAAAGAAAGGAAGAAAGAGGAGGAATTGTCAACAAAAAAGAAAGGAAGGGAGGAAGAGCAGGAGGAGGACAAGCTGTCAACAAAAAGGAAAGAAAGAAAGAAATAAGAAGAAGAAGAAGATCGCATGCGAAATTGCTGTCAACAAAGAAGCAAGAAAGAAGAAGAAGAAGCTATCAACAGAAAAGAAAGAAAGAAATCTATGTCAACAAAAAAGAAAGAAATCAGTGCCAACAGGAAGAAGAAGAATGTCGAGTACTAAGAGGAAAAAAGAAGAAGATGACTTTCCTGTTGCAATGTTCATACGCAAAATCGGAGTCAACAAAAAAGAAAGAAGAAAAAGTAGTCATGTTCTGAGGTTGGCATGCAAAACCGCTGTCAACAAAAAAGAAAGAAATAAAGAAGGAGGAGGAATTTCATATCATCTAGGAAGAGGAAAGAAAGTGGAGAAGATCATGGTTTCAATGTTCGTATCCAAAATCGGTGTCAACAAAAGAGAAAGAAGAAGTCATGTCCCGAGGTTCGCATGCGAAATTGCTATCAATAAAAAAGACAGAAAGGAAGAAGGAAGAAAAAGAAAGAGGAATTTCATGTCATGTAGAAAGAGGAAAAAAGGAGGAGGAGGAGGTCCAAACAGTTGTATGCAAAATGCAAAATTGGTGTCAAGAAGAAGAACACAACGAAGAAGAATTCTAGAAGAAGAAGAAGAAGAAGAAGATTTCTACATTCCTTAGGCAATTTTATGAAAAACAAAGGTTTTCCTTGGTTTTATAATGGACTAGAGCCAGACAGCTGCAAGGATTTAATTTGGGCTTTAGGTTAGCTACATACAAGGAAGAAGTAGTCATTTACGAGGTCCGCATGCAAAATTGCTGTCATTGAAAAAGAAAGAAAGAAAGAAAATAAAGAGGACGAAGAAGAAAGAAGAATTTCATGTCATGTAAAAAGAGGAAAAAGGAAAAAGGAAGAGAAGAAAATGGAACAGGAAGAGAAGAAAATGGAACAGGAAGAGAAATTTCATGTTCCAACATTCATATGCAAAATCGGTGTCAACGAAAAAGAAAGAATAAGAAGAAGTCATGTTCTGAGGTTCGGATGCGAAAAACCTGTCAACAAGAAAGAAAGAAAGAAAGAAGAAAAAAAGGAATTTCATGCCACGTTCCGCTGTTCGAATGTGAAATCATTGTCAACAAAGAAGAGGAAGAAGAAGTCGTACATGAAGCAAATTGAATAAATTTGAAGGAAACCAAGAGTATCAAGAATTGACCAAACTGAACAAATGAAAAGGAACTTACACAAAAATAAAGCAACAAAAAACAAAAACGAAGATTAGAGCAAAACCAAGAGAATATTAAAAAGTGAAGAAAAACAAGAAAGCCACTTTTGAGCAAATAATACGCAGAAATTACATAACAGTCTTAACAGCACCCTCCCCTTACCACCACCCCTCCACCTTTTGTGTGCATATATTCCTGACTGAAGACGGGAATGACATGTGACTTTGCTAGTGCCTTCACATCCTAGCCAACCATTATTTATAATGGGCATGTGACTGTAGCATAATTGGTAACATGTTTTAATCAAATGAAAACTGTCCTATACCTATGAGCAAACATCTGGGAGCTACTAATAAGTACTGATAAGATAAGGATGCTCCAGATATGGATTCCTAGAGAAATGGATATGCTTGCACATAAAATTTAGGAATAACACAGAATACACTCTTATATCATCTCTGTCTTCCCATCTAGATAAAAGAATAAGCGGGAGATCTAGTTAATATCAATGCTTCATCAAAAAGAGTCGTTCCATCAGCTCTATTTACGATTTATCACATCAGAATACCAAAGATGTTTTCTTAAAATTTGTAAAAAGCAAAGCAGGATTCAGAAACTTAACTTGGTGACAGTATAGCATTGTGATAAACTCAATTGGCTCCTTTCACAGGCTGATCGTCTATGTCAATATGATGCTCATCAACAATATGATCCACCATCTGTACAGAGATTTGGACATGTTATTATCATCTTTAAACACAGTTAAATAAGTATCTTACAAAAAGAAAAGTGAGGTTTACCAGGAAAAGAAGCACAAAACAGAATACTCGCACTGAAGATATAGTAAGAACATATGATATTCACTGCTCATAATGGTCAAAGATTGTCTGTATTCAAATAACTGGCTACATATATCAAAAGAATTCTGCCATCTTGTAACTTTCTAGTGGGCATAATAATTTGTAAAAGATTATGGCAAGCGGTCTTAATAAACACAGAATCTTTAGTATCTATAATCCAAAGTTTAATGAGCCACCACCACATATACTTCTTTACTCAACACGAGGAATGAAGAATTAGTTGTTTTTTATTTTTTATTTATTTAATTTTTATTTTTTGGGAAGAATAAGAAACCAAAAAATTAGGGGAAAAGGAAAACCCGCAAGGGCAGGCAAAAACTAAAATCATAAACATATTACAATAAAAAAGGAAAAACAGTAAAGTCCAATTTAATTTGGAGATTAAAAATTAAGGAAAATAGAGAAACAAAAAATATCAGGAAAAAAAGGAAACCACGATTATCAAGAAGTGACAGCAGAACAAAACACCAAAGGAACCTACACAAAAAATAAAGAAAGAAAACGCAAAGACAAAAATAAAGCAAAGCTGAAAGAATATTAAAAAGCGAAAAGAAACAATCAATCCACCACTGGGCAAATAAACATGCACAAAACACATACCAGTCTCACCAAAATTAAATAAGATAATAAAACCCTTACTGTATACACAGAGTTACTTCCTTACCGTTACGATTTCCCGTAACATCGCCATCCACCGCTGGAGTTTTCCTTGCCACTGCAACAGCATACTGCATACTTACGGCCCACTCTGTATACACCCAAAATACAAAAAATTGTGA
>JACFYI010003217.1:3593-15369 GCA_014898755.1 Handroanthus guayacan | reverse complement strand
GAATCAGAAAATCTCATAAATACAGCAGGCAAGAATGAAAACAGAAAGACGCAGAAAAATTACTATAAAACTGCAATCCATCAATAATATAATGGGTTTTGCAATAGAATTGGGAATTGATGCTGTGTGGAATTTATAGACGTTGAGGAAGAGGGTTTTTACCGTGTTTTGAATGCAAGAGAGAGAAGGGAGCGTGGGGCGGAGAGGGTTTTTGCCGTTGATATTGAATTTTTGACCGTTGGCCGTTGCCACTTAGAAGTAACATCGCGTAGTAGTGCCGCCAAAAGAAATGCATATATTTTTCAAAAAGCTAGCACGACAACAATGGCGGGAAAAATTGAGAATAGACTACATTTGGATGATTAAGTGTTTCGGAGCAGATTTTAATATGGCATATTTTCTGAATTCTTCTTTCGTCGAGGTACAATTTCGCTCATTCCCTCATTAATTAAGGAATTATCCATGCATGAAGGGCTTTAAAATGGAAGCTAGACGGAGAATTGGTAATGAGCAACGAGTGGAGATGTGAAACGACTCATGGCTACAAAGGATTGTTCTTGATTGTATTTGCCCTTTTGTGGTGCCCAGAGGAGAGGACTTTCCGTACTTTTTATCTCATTGTTCCTTGGTGCAATAAGTTGGGCATTAGTGATATTTGAGGATGATAACATCTCCGTTCTTAATTTCTTGAATTTCAAGAAATAAAATTCGTCATCGTAGGGCATAATCTTGCTCCGAAAGAGCCTTGGACAGAAAAGCAAAACGAAGAAGAGGTGGCTTTCCAGGGTTTTAATAAAGGATCTCCAGCAGGGTGTACGTATCCCAAGTGAGCCGGTACATGAACTCCAGGAGTAGACTCAGATGCGTACGTGCCTCCGTTGCATTCATCAAATGAATTGAAAATGCTTTGGGCGACTACCTTGCGAAGAATATAGATCTTGTTGGCTATGAACATGCTATCTATTACAAATCTTTTTTCACCAAGTGATGTTTTTTTTTTATCATAGTAATAGACATTTTACACGTAATATATATGTTATTGTGTATGTATTATCGTGACAAATATAATATTCGTGATCAAAATGTAAAAACAAGGTTATGTATTCATCAAAATGCAGCAAATCATGAATAAATTGTACGTGGACAATTGGACATATATCATATCTTTGATGGGATTGTTACATTTTTTATCATATATCATATATCATAAATTGTTCCATTGTCGTATAGGAAAATGGACAGATTTGGTTCCATTAATAAAACTATTTTGAGTTATTTCAATACTATAAAATTGATTTCAAGTTTCAACGCCAAAACAAATAAATAGGAACCTCTTGTCTCAATGCAACAAGAATCCAAAATGTAATAGAAAGATTAACAAAACGTCAAATTACACTCAGAAATCGCTGGCACCTATAAAAATACTACTATTATTAATATTAATAGAATATTTCAAAAGATTTTTCATATCATTATATAAGAAAAAAATAAAAAGTTTCGAATTAAAGTTGAAATTTTAGCGACAAAAATGAGTTGTTTTATTTCAAATTTCGACAGATGGCATTTGGATCGAGAATCATATAATTAAAGTTGGCCTATTTAGTTAATTCCATTTTCCTTTTAATTTTGTCTTTTAACCTGAAAGTCTAATTTGCCCCACTTTGTCATAAACAAATGAACTTACTTTATCACTTTCCGCAAAGAGAAAAGTTGTGTGCAACTAAGTAGACGTAAAAAGATTTAATACTAATTATATGAAGTTTTGCTTTGCATCGAAAGTGTCCTGCACCTTGAAACAATATATAAGTTCTTCTTTTTTCATCTAACGCAATGATTGAAAAAGAAATTAAAAAAAATAAAAAAAAAACCTATGCCGTGTATACTAATGAATTAACTTAATTAATATTTCGAAAAGTTAAGCTCATGAATTTGATATCAATAGATAGTGTTCCTAACATATGTGCCGACGAGGACTTAAATTTTCATGTCTCGCAATAAATTTGGATATTATCAAATATTATTAATTAGTACACAAGGTCTACATAAATATTTTTATTATCTTGATCGGGCTATGATAGTTACATCATGAATACAAAAATTTCATGACGCCTCTCTTCTAGCATCCTTTCTCCTTAAGTCATCTCCATCTTTGATAGCAAACTTGCATCTCATGTACTTTAATAAAATTGAAAGAGAATATATTATGGAAATTAGAATCGCAGATAATTCAATCAAACTGGATGCATTAATCTTCAAGTTTGATCAAATTCTTATGTGTGAGAGTATTATTGTTAATTGAATCAAAATTCAACTTTAATAATGTCAAACATCAAGGGGGCTAAGTAGCACAATTTTTTTGTTTACACATGTTTTTTTAATTATTTTTTAATTGAGTCATACTTAAGATTTAAATCTTATATATGAAACAAAATGTTTTATCCAAGCTCGTTTTGTTATGTTCAACGAACCAAGTAAAAATAAAATTTTAACGATCAATCTCAAATCAATGGTCAGTAATTGATTGCTTTGTCAATCCTACACACGTAATATTTAATGTATAATTAGGCAAAAAAATGAGCAAACATATTCTTGCATGGTCTACATAGTAATTATCACAAACAGAAGTTATGAATTATATATGTGTATTTCATGATTTCATCAAGTATAACCATAACCATCCATATGAATCGATGTATGTATATATATGGCTACATACGGATACACCCATCTGTATCTATACACGCGCCATGTATATTTCATATTTACCTTCAAATTCCTGAAAAGATCCCAAATCAATTTCTTTCTGGGTTCCCTAATTTCAAGAATCAAGTGAAAATTGAGGTTTCGACAGATCATAAGGTGCCCAGAGCGCATCCAACGGGCATGGCCTCCCATTGTCGATTCGGGTCCATGGCTTCCCTTTACCACTCCAATGGAGTAAGCTCGCCGGGCCGGGATGCAGAGCCCGGCAAAGCCCGCGATAGTTATCTCCTCCGATCCCGTGTTGATTCCAACGATGATCCACTGGCGCTATTTTTCCGGCGAAAACCAGCAAAAATGGCGGCAGAGATCCTAATTCGTATATCCGCATCCTCTTCTGCAACTCCATCCATTCTTCGATCTTTCTGGTGTAATCACCGGTTCGCCACCGGTCGAGATCGATTACCATGACGCCGGTGTTGAAATAGCAGGCTTTCCGGTCGGCAAAGGTCAGGGAAAGCGAAGGATTTGACCAGAAAGTTGGGGTGAAATAAGAAGTGAAATTGGCGTTGCAGTACTCCGGCGCCGCCAGGACTCTGTCTCCGCCGAGAGGCGTGGCGGCGAGTTTCGCAATGTCGTCGACCAGGATTGTGTCGGAGTCCAGATACACCACGCGGCGGGCGCACGGGGGCAGGAGGTCACCCAGGTAGCTGCGGGCGTAGTTGAGGGGACAATCCAGGGCGGCGCGAATGGAGGTGGAGATTAGCCCCGCGATTGCGGAATCATAGAAGCGATAGATTTGAAAGTTGAGGTACGGGAAAACGGCGGAGATGGTGGCGCGTACGAGGGACGCATCAGCAGCGGCGGAGGCGACGAAATGGAAGAAGATATTCTGCGGGCAGGCGGTGTGCTGGAGGATGGAGAGGATTGCGGCAGTGGTGCCCCGGAGGTAGGCGGCGTCGAGGGTCATAGCCACATGAACGACGTCGTTCCAACAGACATTATTATAGTCCTTGTTTGGATGATTCTTGAAAATATTTTGGATTTTACGAGGACATTGTGGTGAATTATAGAATTTTGGGGCTTCTCTAAATTGTTGTGGAATTCGAATTTTGACATTTTCTTGTGCTAAAGAAGTTGTGAGAAGGAAGAAAATGTGGATAGTGAGGAAGATGAAGAAGAGTGATGGTCTAGGCTTCATTTGGAAGGATTGGGAATGGGGAGATGGTGAATATTATTTGGGGTTGGATTGAGTTTTAAGTTAAAGGAGAAGCTTTTAGGAACTTATAAAAAAATGTTGCATAGCTGGAGGGCTGGCCAAAGGAGGAATGAGTCGAGAATTTTCAAATGGAATTTCTTTGTTTCATACCTGTTTTAGATATTTTTTGTTGATTTGTGGTCTAATTTGGGTTAATTTGTTTAGGAAGGATACTTCAGGTTGGATATTGAGATTATACTGATACGAAAATCATATATTGATTAAATAAGAGTTGGGTCTTAATCTAAAATTAAACGAACTGAGCCATGGGTAGTGATTGTCGCACAATTCTACTGACGCTTGATGTCTAATTTAACAAAGAGATGAAGATATGACTATATGTCATACACAAAATGTTCAAAATCTCTGAAAAAGTATATGTTAATATGAGATCAATTGGGCTATTTGTAATAGTTAGACTCTATTCTGTCAAATTTTGGTGGTCTATTAAGATTCAGCAATACGTATATTCGACTGCCATGCGATGAATCTAAAGAGGATTGAATTGAGTTACAAATACTTGTAATCAATTCGAATAAAAGAACAAAAGAATCCTAAATAGTTTAACATCGCATTTGAAGTGTAAGAATGTTTTAACTAAATACCTATTTTATTCCATACCATCAATGTTTTTCTTTTATGCAATGTGCAATGGGACCCTGAGATTTGTAATTTATTCTCTTAAAACTCCTTTTGTCCCAATCTTGAAAAAGTGAAAATATGGGTATAGAATACAAATTGCAATGTGGTGACGAAGAGGAACATGGCCTAGCGAATAAAGTTCTGAGCTTTTGAGATACCTAGTGGCAATCTAGTCAGTTCGTAGGGACCAATTTTTCCTAATGTTCCATGGCGGATTTAGAAGTTTAAATTACTTGGCTTATGTTGTTAGTTATTAATGGCAAAAAATTGCATCCCATTTCTTCATCTTAATCTTTTACTCATGAAAAATCCTTGATTGTAGGAGTTATCTCGTGAGGGTAATATGGTCATTTGGAGGCATGAACACAATGTATTAAAAGACATGTTTTATCAACTGGCATTTTAGATCTTTTATTACATTATATATTTTATCTCCTATTTCATAATACGAATATATGTTCAATGTAATATATTGACAATTATGTGTTTTTATGAGAAAATATTTAAAACACTGGACATTCTAATAGAACATAAAACATGTATTAAAAAAGATGATTATACAGAGGCTCGAAAGGGAAAGATAGTCCTAAATTCCTCTAATGGCATGCTTAATTTATCATATTAAATGCAAAAGAGGAGATGGAGCCATTTCACTAAATTATAAATCTCAAATGATCCTCAATTTGGTCGATAAGATCAAAATCACATCTTTTACTTCAATGAGTACTTTGATCTTGCTTTTTTAATTTGAAATGCTCCCAAAGTCCACCAATAAAAGAATATCGAATCAAGTGTAACCTTGTAATTTCCAAATATATATCCAAATAATACAATTATAGTTCAATCTTCTATTTTCAATAAACCCTAAAATTAGGTACAAGAAACATCTTCCTCTAAAATGACATTTCTCCCGTCCATACGTTAACGTGCTGCAGCATGTGATAACACTTCTTTAGCAAATTTCATTTTCTATTCCTTTGTAACAATCAACACCCGGAATGTTTGGATTTGTTTTGAATTATTCTATGTTTATACGAGTGAACTGGGAAAATATGTAAAATATACGGAGAATTGTTAAGGGTATTTATTTATATCTTGAGTAATGGGCATAAAATATTTTGAAAAGTGAAATGAGCGACTTTTATAGCCACAAGTTTTCTATTTTAATCAATGTGATATAAAATGGTAAATTCTTAGCCATTCTTGTGTGGCTTCCATCCATATGGGACCATGCATGACCCACATAACTCATATCTATGTCTATATACATATATTTTTTCGAATGAGGGTCGATACTGGGTCTCCAATTGCACTTGGCAACTTAAAATCGTGCCTGATTTATTTGTAGGATGTAATACACATCAGGTTCATCTCACAATCGCTCCCACTTAGGTCACAGACTTGCCCAACTAGGTCAAGTGAGTACATACAATGAGAGGATTATAAAATGAGAATAAATGGACTTCAAATTGAGTATAGGCATGGGCAACAGAAGAAAGTAAAAGATAAGGTATGGAAGAACCCAAAAAGTTCATAGAATCCAAAAGTGAGTCACAAGTCAAATACTTATAGAACCTAGCACATGGTCATCACCAATTTCAACTTCAACTACACACATAGCACCATGATTTCAGTTAATCGCACGTAATTCCTCAATTGTAGACTTTTGCAAATATGACACCAAATGGGAAAATCATACACAAATGACATACGAGGCAAGAAAGTAATGTTGAAAAAACACAAAAGTCCACAAGGTACTTTGTTTAGGTTTGTACCACCAGATAAAGAATTCAGTTAAGCAAATCGTTTCTCAAAAATTTCTGTAACATCATAAGAATCACATTTCCTACATATCTTTCCTCCATGAACAAAAAGTAGAAAACAAGAAAGTGACGTACTAACAAAGTTTGCAAAGGACCAATTTACGCCGCTGTAGATGAAATAAGTACATCAAATCCGTAAGACTCTA
The DNA here is from genome assembly GCA_014898755.1 of Handroanthus guayacan. Taxonomy (NCBI): domain Eukaryota; kingdom Viridiplantae; phylum Streptophyta; class Magnoliopsida; order Lamiales; family Bignoniaceae; genus Handroanthus; species Handroanthus guayacan. The sequence goes on along the minus strand of JACFYI010003217.1, from coordinate 8,800 downwards.
ATTTTGCTCAAGCCACGACCTTGAATAAGGGTGTCATATTACTTAAGAACTACAAGCTTTTGTAAGAAACTAGACATAAGAATTGACTACATACCTACCTTGATGCTAAAGTAGACTATTCCTTCAGTAACAAGTTCTACTGAAGTTGGCATAAGGTGCAAGAGCAAGAAACTTAACAAAGAACAAATGCAGGCAAAGACAGTAACTAACATTTGTTGCAGGTCTTCATCATTCCACCAGCAAATATGATGGCACCATCAACAATCAGAACCATTAAAATTGGATAGAAAATGCAGCTATTAAATCTTCAATTTAAACAAGCATGTAAATGTGTATCACAGAGAATCCTCAGGGCACAATGCCAGTAAATGCTTCCAAAACTCAGCCTACATAGTAATTTACGACTTGGTATAAGGATTTTGGTGAGGGGAAAAAAAAATGCAAGGGAAAACAATTTTGGTTGTTCATTTGGTTGTTCATTTGTTAGCAAAGTACTAGAGGAAAAGCAAATTTGACAGAAAATTATCATTTAATTAGATAAAAGGAAAATGAAATGAAATGCTATTTGGTCATCCTCCCTTCACTACAGCCATCACCTCCCTCCTGCCCATTGTTTCCTCGTTGTTTTCCTTAGAGAACCAAAAAACTTAAAATTTTCATGCTTTTGTTGAAGATCACGAGTTAACAAGGAACATCCGTAGATGCAACTGAGAATGACCTCAAATGTGTTTGTGAATGACTTGTGTTAACACAGGCCACTTTTTCCAATAAAAGCCACTGTGGCAATTTGATGTAAAGCAGAAGTTTGTACTAACTAGCGAGAACTAGTGAAGCCAAATATGAGTAGAATCAAGCTGCTGCAATCTCATAAGTACTAAAATTTGTCCAGGTATACAAGTGGCCAGGAACTGCTAGCTGATCTTAAATGCAACAGGAGTGATACGAGTATCTGCAGACAACAAGATCACCTAAGATGATCTAACGATAGCAAATTCAGCTTTCTGATTGTGAAGTGATTGATCACTTGAATGCGTCAACAGATATCTGGCAAGGAACATAAGGTACAATTATAGAGATCTCCCCTAAGATTGGTCTACTCTCTAAGGTATGAGCTCATTCCACTTCAACAGCTATATATGCTGACGCTCCTTAGATGAAGTGGTATCAACCTTGCCCAAAATCATCCTTAAGGCAAGGTCAGGGGCTCAATCCCCATTCCATAAGATTCTTTTTTTTTTTTTTCCTTCCCTAAATAGCAGCTATATATTCACCAAAACCTAAAACATGTTTACATACAAAAGCTAAGAACACAAACATCCACATATACACTCCGCAAGCGCACAGAGACGCATGAAGGGAGAGAAATGAACACTATCTTCTATAACCAGAAGACATTACAGTATATTTTGTACTTGCTAATATCTACATTTATCAAAAATATCCCGCAATATATTAAGATGATATCTAGAATTTGGCAAATGATGTACACAAAGCCAAGCTGCAAACTACATACCCTGCAATTGAACTAATGATGCTCTTCATTTGCCACTAAATGACAATGCATTCTCTGTTCTTTGGCTACAAAGATAAGGGTGTTTGCAGAAATGACAGATACAAGGAGACATACTGAACCAAACCATGAAACAGTACAGCTATTTATCGTGCACTAGCAAATTAACAAGCAGACAATACTTTGATATCAGTTGAAATTGAAGAACGATCAGTTGATTTACCTTAACTCCAAATTAGAGTCAGAAGCACACTCAAGCCGATCACCAACAAGAGGACCTTCAAGGTGGAATCCGCCTGGTGTTGCTGATGTCGATGATGAGGAAAGCCCTGTGCATGTCCACCATGGAATGTATTCGAATACCCATACGGAAAAGCGGGACCTGATCCATAGAAGTTGGTATTGGGGAATCCATGCACTTGAATGTTAAAAAATGATGGAAATAGACCCCCAAGTGCCGCAGATAATGTGAAGTTCCCAAATCTAGCAGTAGCCGCAGGTGCAAAACCACCAAATGGGCCAAAGCCTCCCATAAATCCATATCCTTGATGCGCAAATGCATTAGGATTAGCATTTGGATCAGGTGGAGGTGCCGTCTCAGGCCTTTGCCCGGTGGGACGATGGGGAATCTCCATCCCAGGAATCGACTTAGAACGAGGGTCAGCAGAACTTTTTCCGCGTCCATATAGGGGGACTAACTTCTCCTCCTCGATAAGAGCCTTACAAACAGGGCATTCCTGTGAACGAGAGTGAATATGGAGCCATTTGTAAAGGCAAGGCCAGCAGAAGAGATGACCACAAAGAGTAACAATTGGGTCTTGAGCTAACTCGAAGCAAATATTACACTCAAAATTTCCAGCATCGCTATTGTTATTGCCACTGCTTGAGCAAGAAGGGCTTGGGGGCTGCCTACTCGTCGATTCTCCAAACCCACGGACCATCTTTCAGCCTCAAAAGACCAACCTATCTATAACAACACAAACTGAAAATTATAACCCAATCAAATATAAATAATAGAAATAAGAAACTCGAAAGTTATAAACACTGAATCTAAATCATGACATCCGCTTGATATTCGAACAAGACTAAATTGAATCAGTCAGAAAATAAAAACAGAGATATACAAACATACAGAAACCAAAATTATCGGATTAAAAAGCTAAATAACCTAGTCCCTAACTTTACATACGCCCTTCCATCAAAAAAAAAAAAAACTTTACATACGCCCAAAAATTTCGTAACCAAACTTCGACTAGTCTAACACAAATTTCTTCTATGCAGTCAACTTCGTGAATTGTGATCGTATAACTCGGATTGAAGCTGTTCTAAAACCAATTAAACACCCCAAAGTAACACAAAAAACAAAAACAAAGATTGAGCAGGTTTTACCCTTGGATTCAGGAGAATCGCACAATCGAAGGACCGTCCGACAATCGTACTTACGGGAGCGAGAAGGAGAACAAGGTAAACTGCGGGAAATATTCCACTTCCAGCCTGCAGGGGTAAGAAAAGTTGAAAATCCACTACTGTCCACGCGGCAAGTTCTTAGTGGGTGTTCAAGTGCTTTTACGTAGTTGCCTAACTAGGGAGGCGCTGTCCGGGGACATAATTGATCCCAATTGAAGTAAGTTAGGTAAGATTCATTTATTGAATCCCAAATGTCAAAAGTCTACATATGAAATACATGTGGTCTAATTTTAGTGACACACATGTATTACTAATTATTATTATTATAAATATTGGAGGGGTTTTGGCCAGTTCGATGTGCGTGTTTGGCTTGGAATTCTCAATGACTAGTCATAGATTTGAGAATTTCGTTATTTCCTATAAAGATGGTTAGTACCCTTCGTTTATTATTATTTTTTTCTGCATTTAAACATCAAGTATACTTATAATCTTGAAAAAATAGGCATAATTTGTTTTATCAGTGTTAGTTTGCTAAGTCCATTGATAAGGGAAAAATTTCATAACCAAGGAGTGAGAGTGTTCAATTTTCATCTGCGTGTGTGGCCCTTTTGTATTGAATAGTGGTTTCATTGTTTTTGTTGTATAGCATTTATTTTTTGAGGATTTTTCTTGTTAGTTACTCATATTTAAATGTTATTGATCTGATTTATTGATGTAATGATTGAATGTATTGATTATTTTTTTTAAAAAAAAAAATTGTAACCAATTTAATTTAATTAGTAAAATATTTCATGTTGTCATTTAATATACCGGCACTAATTTATCTACATTTTATAATGACTTTCCTACATTGACTTCTTTATTTTGATTCCTTCTTGTGAGGACACTAGAGGGAGAATATTTCAAAATAATACGCCCAATTAAACAAGAAGAGAATCTGACCAATGGATATATTAAAAATAAACCTATACAGCAAGGAACTGAAAATCCCATAATATATGTGCATTATTACACAATTAAAATAATATTTAATCTGGTCTTATGTCCTTCCTTGTATACAGTTCGTTATATTATTATATATTTTATTCAATCTGATTGGATAATTGATTCAACCTAAAATTTAATCCAGATTGTTGAAACTTCAAAAGAAATCCTTCAAAATTCAACATAAAGGTCAACAATAGAACATATACATTTGTGGTCGAATATCTAAACTATACATAAAGGATGAGAGACAAATATAGTTATTTTTTATCGTATGTTTTGATATGTTCTTCCTAAAATATCCTTAATTTTAACTTGCTCTAATAACCATTTATAACATAATTTTCTCTTAATATTAAATTATGTATGTATTGCATTAAAAGTAGGTATACTCTAATTATTATTAAATACACATAGTGTACATTATATCTTAATATATAATATTTTACTTATTTTATGCATACGTATCAAATGTGCAATACACGCAAATATTTATAATAAGTATGTTGAGGAGTTGAGTAGCAGACGATGATGTCATGTTGATATCCTCGATTTATGACACGTGCTAAACTTTGATCGAAAATGAAATGTGTAACAATAATTTCAATGATAGGGGCAAGCTTATATTTTTTTGTCCTAACATATTAATATTGTCAACATCAAACTCCAAAATTCTTTGAAGTAACACAAAATTAATTTGAACTTCTTCCTTAGATATAATAATTTGCTTTATTTTCCTTCTTTCACAAAGGTTACTTCTCCAAGAAAAGACAGCATTCGAAACATTTGTCCAAATTACATTCCAAGGAAGGTTTCATTCAAAGTTCTTGCTTTTCCTAGGGCCAAACATCACATCCCACCACACCATCCATGCCCGAATATACATTTCCGGGCCCCAACCGCTATCTATAAATTTGGCAATTGCTATAAATCATTGATGGCGATTGGCCGTCCAATCATCGATGTTAACGTTATGCTGCCTCCAACCGCTGAAATTACTCCACAACGGTACGCGGGTCCGCACCAGATTATTTCCTTTTAAACGGTGTTAGAGCTTCTACTACTTTTTCGTAAATGCCGGGAATCCACATTCATGTATTTAATAACATTCGGGGAAGTTCCTGTTGTATTGGCTGGCAGTGGAATTTTGCGATCCCTCTCTCCGACAATCCCGATTTCTCAGTAAGGTAAATTAATGAAAGAGAAGAAAAACTGTTAAGAATTCTGTTTTCTTTTTTCTTTTTTTGTAGTGTTCAGAATTGTAGATTTATATGTTTTTTCACGGAATTCTCTGTGTTGGAGTAGA
>JACFYI010003214.1:145538-157386 GCA_014898755.1 Handroanthus guayacan | reverse complement strand
AGTTATAAGGGTGACAGATTAACCAAATATTTGTTTCAACCGTACAGGATTTTGACATTTGTATCATGATTTGAACTCCGGATTTGACGTTGGCTTTATGAATTGAATTTTCGGATTTATTATTGTATTGAACTGAATTGATTGTTTTGTCACGAATGTCAAAATTTTATCGTCAATGATTAATTGCACTTCTACCTGTTATTCTTTGATTCTCAATTTCTCTTGTCATCCGTCATGATCTTTACTAAGTCTCTCGACTTATTTAATTTCGCTACACGTGTAGGTAAGTAAATTCATGAGATAAGGCGACTATCGTCACTCATATGTTAGTTTATGATGAATATATCGGTTAGGAATTTTTAATAGTTCGGATAGTTTATAGTTACTTTTGTACATTAGTTTGTTTTTTTTAGAACTTTTGAAATATTGTAACCATGAGTTGTAAGACAACAATGTACATTTGATGTATATTATGCGTTAAGATAAGCTTTGAATGCAATATATAATTATATTCATGTTGATTTTAGTATTTAGTTTAACTACCTATGATTGTGAGTAATGTCCCGTAAACTAGGGTGGAAGTGCTCTAGGATCGGGGCGTTACAGTCCATGATTACTTTTCTAAGAAAAATTTGGATGTTGTCTCCACCTAGGATTGTAAGTATTAGAATAAGAACTATTTTGACTGTTTTGAGCATTACTTACAAATTGGAGCGACTACACACTATATGGGCAATGGTCTATTGGATGCCTTTTTCCGCATTCGTCTATATTACTACTATTTGTGGGACTTTACTTGTCCCAATCTCATTCAACTTCTTTGCTATCAAGTTCGTCTTTGTCTCGATTGTAGTGGTTTGATCTACCTTATGAACGCTAGTTGTTTTCTTAGCTCCTTCTTTTTCATTCCTTCTCCAAATGGAGTTGGTGCCCAATTGATCTAATTGGTTATGCAGCTCCCTCGTTGTCCCAGAAGAAAATGAACCTTTCTTAACTAATCTAATGTCTATCTAGAAGGTCTAATTAAACCATAGTAAAAAGTATGCACTTAAACATACTTGTATATTCCTTGGTTGGGACGATTTCTTAGCAATCTCCTGAATCTATTCCATCCTTTATATAGAGCCTCCAGCTCTTATTGTCTTCTTCCCCTAGGTGGTTGTTTTGTTCGGTGTAGAATAATTGGAGAGAAATGCGTTTTCCAAGTCTATCCAAGAAGCAATATATCATTCTTCTAGCAAAGAATTCAACCATTCTTTGGTATCCCCCGTAGAGGAAAGGGTTAACCTTAGTCTAGTTGCATTTTTTATTACCCATTGTTGTATGATTGTAACACAAATCTAAATAAATTCATTAATATGCCTATTGAGATTGTTATGTGAAGGCCTAAAAAACTTCACAAAATTCTGAATTATCCTTATCATCGAAATATCAAGTTTAAAATTTACCTAAAGCGTAGACAACACTATACTCGAGTTTCTTTCTTCAACCTTAGCGATGGTTAGATCTTTGACTAGAACATTCTCAAAATCATCTTCCATGATTCTTTCTCTTCTAACATCAAACTCAATTTATTCATTTTCTTTTTCAATATTTTTTTGCCAACCTTTTCTTAATGCTCAAAGAGCTTTTTCAATTTCATGATGAAGATGTGTTAACTCTTGATTTTGATTTCGTCACACAAAAGTATGTTGGAAACCTAAAAAAAATAGAGAAAAAGAAAAAGTTTAGCTGTAGTTGTTATGGTTTCTACAAAAATCAATAAATGTAAAGCCAATTCCCCGGTAACGATGCCAAAAAATTGTTGCATGAACTCTTGAATGCAAGTGCATGTATCACACCAAGTAATAAAAAGTGACTAGAGTGCTGAATCCTATGAGGAATTGAACTAAGTCTGTAACACCCGAGAATCCCAAAATAAAATTCTTGAATCGCCGATTTATCGAAAATTCATTTAATTTTAAAAATCGACCTTCGTTTTAAAACCAAAACATGTTTTGTGCATTTAAAATAATTTTGAGCAAATCCATGTCTTTTCTCATCACATTTCGACCCAAAAACAAGCCCCAGTGGCCCATGAAATAAGCCCAATTCAAGCCCAATATACAGCCATTATTGTTGACCAAAGTTTAACACCATTTGAAATTTAAAAAAAAAAAGAAAAAGAAAAAGAAATCAGAAAAGAGGGTAGCCGCAGCTGCAAGATGGATGGAATTTCCATCCATCCATCCATCCTACCATGCCTTTCAAAGCCACCCTACCTAGCTATGTATTACAAAATTATTTGAGGGGTTTAAGTTTTTAGATTCTCTCATTTGGACCCCAAGTTCTTTCTATAAATAATCTCTATGGTGGACTACAATTTATGCAGAAATTTTGAGCTTGCACACACTTAGGAACTCTCTCAAACACTAACACTTGAGCTTCACTTGCATTTGCTTCTCTCCACAAAATCGATTTTTCTTAAGAAGGGATTCTAGTGGTGTGAACTCTCACTCTAGCACTTGATAAGTGGCCTTAAACTTGTGGTTTAAGAATGGTTAAGTGATATATATGATAGTGTTTGACATGAAAATATGTATATGGTTATAGGTGTGGTTATAAGCATTGGATCACTTGCTTTAACACAAGGAATAGCTACAAGAGGTAAGACTTATGGCTTCCCCTCCTCATGAGCATGTATTTTTCAGCTTTTCCTTCATGAATCAAGCATGTTTGAGCTATTGAGAATTTGATATCCATTGATATGTTGAGCATTAGAAGTTATGTTGTTATTTTTGTCATCTTTGCCAATCTATGCTCAACTCTTTGAATACATAAATTCCATGCTAAATGATTCGTTCCTAACTCTTATACCGATGCATGAGATTGAGTTTGAATGATGGACCACGGATTAAGAGGAGTAATGAACTAAAATTTCGATTGAAACAAGAGTTATGGACAAAACCGTGCATTTCGACATTAAAACGATCTTTCAAAAAATTTCAAAACTAAAACCCAAAACGATGCTTTACAATTGTTTTTATGTATATAAGAATCTCAAAAAGGTAATTTTGGATAAAAAAATTCGAGGAAAATCAAAAGACAAAAAATCAAATTTCTACCCGAGAGTCAGCGCTCAAGCGCACGTTGTTGGGTGCTCAAGCGCCGACCTTCGAACAAAAAAAACATTTTTCTCCAGTAGCTTGGGCGCCCCAGCGCCCAGCTACTGACCTAAAACCATGTTTTGGGCACTCGGGCGCCCAGTTGCGTGCCCAAACGCCCATTTCCAATTCCAATTTGATCTCCCATGCTTTCAAACCCTATTTTAAGTCACGTAAAGTCCATCTCCAATCTTTCTAACGTAATACGTGTTTCGAAATGAAAAATTCTCTAGTCCATAGTCCAATTTCTGAAACGATTGATTGATTGAATATGTTTGGCCTATTTGAAATGTTATTTGGTATTGTTAGCCATAAAACGTTATGCCTTGCTGGCTTATTGATTTATTGAATGTCCATTTCATTTCTAAGCCATACGATTGATTGAATGTGGGCCCTAGGGAGTTTCTTGAGGATCGAACTTGGGCAATATCGAATTGTCGACTGGGACCCTCGAAATCCCTGATTGTCGGGTAGTTCGGATGAATTCTGGAGGTAGAATTCTGAAGCACTACCCTAAGCACGTATGTTGGTTGTGCTTTTTGATTGATTGAGCTCCCTCGGGAGTTGGAGGGATAAGGTGAAATGTTTATATTGAAGATATAAAGGTGATAGACCTACCAAATAGCTTGATTCAGCCTATTGACTTGAATGTGATAAATGTTTTAGATATGTATATATGTACATTGATTGTCTTGATTGACTTGAATTATTTTCCGTATCACATTCCTGAATTGTCAATAATATGCTCATGTTCTTTGAACCTCTAATCCTCGTTTGCATGCTATAAGTTTTACTAGGTCAGTGGACTCATGACCCTATTTAACATATAGGTTCTTGAGCTTTGAATAAATGATCGATTGGAGCTTGATATAGGTTGCTAGCTAAATTTGAAAATTTTAATCGCTTTTGTATTTTGGGCTTAGTTTCTCACTTTTGGACTTAGTTTGTATTTGGTGGACATTATGTTTTGGACTTATAAAATGTATAGAACGTTGGACTATGTTGATAAGCTAGATTGCTCAATGTATTTGGAACTCTTGGAATGTAATAGAGTATGTTATGGTACTTAGTTTGGATCTATTGACAGATTTATGTATGTTACCTTGAATGATTATATTATGAATTTCTGGATCAGATCTAGACCATATAGAACACGAGCGATGCACCTCGGGTCTCAGGTCTGCACATTCCTGGGATTTCAGGAGGCATCACAGGTGGTATCAGAGCCTAGGATAAAAAATCCCATTGGTTTAGAACTATAGAATTTTGCCTTTGATCTCGTTTTTTCGTTATTGACTTTGTTTGTTCTTTTATAGCGCTAGATGGACAAGGGCAAAGGGAAGGCAAACGAATGGACAAGCTCGGACTCCGACCATAGCGACAGTGATAGCAACATAGGGCCTCTCAAGAAACGTAAAGTAGATTATGAGGCCATCATCGAGAAGTTGTGTAAAGAGCGGGATTATTGAAAGAATGCCTACTTGAAGGAGCATTGGCTATATCAGGTCTATAGTCGGTGGGCTCAGGACGAGATGGAAAGATTGGCCGCTACACACCCATCCCAACACTGTAGGCCAGCTCTCAGGGCACGAGACGATGATTCTGACGACGAGCTGGAGGAAGATCCGAAGGAGGAGCCCGAGGAGGACCCGGATGAGGAGCAGAAGGAGGACCCTACTGAGGATCGTCATCGCCTGTCGAGAGCTTGATTTGGATAGATTTGGACGAACTACGTTATGGGATTTTCTTTTTCTTTTCTTTTCTTTCTTTCTTGTTTAGGATTTGTATATAAGTTTGACTTTTTAAGTATGACTTGTAAGTTGGGGACTCTAGCTAGGGTTAGCTAGATATTTTCTATAGACTAAGTATCGTGTATGTCCCTATTTTGAACGTGGTTAGGGAGCCCTCTCTCTTTTACGTTTTAGAGATGGTTCCATAACCATAGGAAATATTGAACGTGTAACAATTCGCAATGACGTGAAATGAAAAGAACGTTCTTTTAACTTGAAATTTTGCCATTCCGTGTCTTATGCTTTAGTTTGCCCATCTATGAACATCAGTAACTTCGTATTGCCATTAAGACATGAATCTTATAAATTTTAGATCAATATGTCCACTAGTGGAAACGTACCTCGTGATGTACCTATAAGAAAACGAGGGAGACCAAGGCGGGTAATATTTGATGATGTTAGAGAACCAGACACCCCTAACATTGATGAGATCCCTATGCCCCAGCAGGACCAACCCGAACCAAAGCTGCAAGAACAAAAATGAAAATCCTCAAGAACAGAATGAACCTCAAAACCCTTCGCCAAACGAACCAATAGCCGAGCAACTTCTAGCTCTCCTGAGACAAGCCCTGAATCAAGATCAAACTCAAGGGCACCAAAGATGGGGGCAAGAAGTGGAAACGAAGGACAAAATATTAGTTAGGTTCTTGAGATTCAACCCACCTAACTTTGATGGCGAGCCAGATGATGGTAAGGCGGAATCGTGGCTATTTGTGATTGAGAAAATCTTCCAAATACTAAATTATATAGACGTGCAAAAAATTAAATATGCCATGTACCTGTTTGATGGGGCAGCATGCCATTGGTGGGCAATTGTTGAAAGAAAATGGGAGAGGGATGAAGTGGAAATTTCTTGGGAACAATTCAAGGAAGAGTTCCTAAGAAAATTCATTCCATAAGAAAAAGAATTCATGAGATTAACCAAGGATCTCTAACAGTGGCCAAGTATGAGGCCGAATTCAATCGGCTCAAACAGTATACTTCGCACATATTGGTGGATGAGGAAAGAAGAAGAAAGAAATTTATTGAGGGTCTAAAGCTGGACTTAAGGAGAGCTGTAGCTTTTAATAGGCCCCAAGATTATGACAGTGCCGTGGAAACGGCAATGGAGTTGGAAGTGGAGTTTCAAGAACTCCACAGGATTGGTGACAAGAAAAAGAGCAAGTGGATGGGTAAGTCGGATTCGGATAAGGGAAAGAAGGGCTATTTCAATAAGAAGCTCAAAACTGAAAGTATATCTGCGCCGACAGAAAAAGAAAAAGCACTAGCCACCCAAGGGAAAGAAAAAGTGTGGGCACTGTGGTGGCACGAACCACACAGAAGAGAAGTGCTGGAAGAAATTGGGCAGATGTTTCATCTACGAAAGTGATCAACACACAATTAAAGATTGCCCAAAGAACAAGAAAAGCAGGAATGCAGGGACGCAGAGCTAGCAGCAAGATACAGCTGGACATCCCCAGGTCAAAGCAAGAGCATATGCCTTGACGGGAGAGAAAGGCACGAACCCTACCCAGCTGGTCGAAGGTAACGTTCTTATTCAGAATTTTATATGTAAAGCTCTCTTTGATCCGGGTGCTACGCATTCATTTATATCCCTTGATTGTGCTAAAAAAATAGACTTACCATCCGAGAACATGCACATCTCCTATGAAATTCACACACCTATAGGAGGATGTTATGAGATTAGGATTAGATATCCTAAATGCCCTGTAGTGATTGAGAATCAGAACTTTAATGCTGACTTGATAGAATTACCAATCTAGGGCTACGACCTTATCTTAGGGATGGATTGGCTGTTTAGATATCAAGCAGTAGTCGACTGTTATGCCAAGACAGTCAAATTAGGTACCGGAGTAGGAGTTGGTACCTTAAGTACAAATGCAAATGATGGTGTACCCATTATCTCAGCAGTTAAGGCCAGAAAGATAATTAAAAGAGGTAGACAAGAATTTCTGGACTATCTGATCAACAAACCTCAGGACAAAATCGAATTGAAGGACGTTAATGTAGTAAATGAGTTTCCTAAGGTATTCCCTGAAAAGTTGAGTTCTCTACCCCCGGATCGAGAGATTGAATTCGTGATTGAAACGATCCCTAGAGTAGCGCCATTCTCTAATACTCCTTATAAAATGGCACCAGCAAAACTAAAAGAGCTTAAGGAACAATTGCAAGAACTGCTGGAGAAGAATTACATAAAACCGAGCTCTTCGCCTTGGGGAGCTCCAGTCTTATTTGTGAAGAAGAAAGATGGTTTACTTAGAATGTGCATCGACTACAGAGAACTAAATAAAGTGACCATCAAGAGTAAGTATCCTCGGCCTCACATACACGAGCTGTTTGATCATCTTTAGGGATCAGCTGTCTATTCTAAGTTGGATTTTTAAGACAGGGCTACTATCAGTTGAAGATATGAGAAGCAGACATATCTAAGACTGCATTTAATTCCCGATATGGGCGTTTTGAATTTGTTGTCATGCCCTTTGGACTAACCAATGCTCCTGCAGTATTTATGGATCTGATGCATCGAGTGTTTCGCCCATACCTCGATAGCTTCATTGTAATTTTCATCGATGATATTCTGGTTTATTCCAAATCTGAAGAGGAGCACGAAGAACACTTGAGAGTTGTTCTTCAAACTTTAAAGGAGCACAAGTTATATGCCAAATTCAGTAAGTGTGAATTTGGCTTGATAAGGTGACGTTTCTGGGTCACATCATATCAAACATTGGACTCGAAGTGGATCTAGAAAAAGTTGAAGTGGTCCAGAAGTGGAAAAGATCCGCAACAGTCACTAAAATAAGAAGTTTTTTTGGACTAGCTGGATATTATGAAAAATTTATCCAGAATTTCTCCAAGCTAGCTGGACTGCTCACCAGATTGAGCCAAAAGGATAGGAAGTTTATTTGGGACAAACAGTGCGAGAAAAGTTTTTCAGAGTTGAAGAAAAGATTGACAACAGCTCCTATACTCGCACTACCCAATGGGTCAGAAGAGTTCACTGTGTATATAAACACCTCGAAAGAAGGATGAGGTTGTGTTCTGATGCAACACGGAAAAGTGATTGCTTATGCATCACGGAAGTTGAAAAATCATGAGGTAAACCATCCCACTCATGATTTAGAGCTAGCAGTAGTAGTCTTTGCTTTAGCAAAGTGACGTCACTACCTGTACGGAGCTAAGGTAGAAGTATTCACAGACCACAAGAGCTTAAAGTGTATCTTTAGCTAGAAGAACCTGAATCTAAGATAACGATAGTGGATGGAATTCCTAGAGGATTACGATTTCACTCTCACCTATCATCCAGGAAAGCAAACATCGTTGCAGATGTTCTAAGTCGTAAAGAAAAGCTAGCAAGTATGAGCATCTATCCAGAAATGTACAGTGAGATTTTAAGAGCCCAAGGAGAAGACGATTGGGTTCAGAAACTGAAGAGAGAAATAAAACCTGATTTTACGATCAACACTGATAGGTTGTTACGATTCAGGAATCGAATTGTAGTTACTGCACAGATAAGGGAGAAAGTGCTATCTGTAGCACATCAGACTAAGTATTCATTACATCCTGGAGGAACAAAGATGTATAAGGATTTAAAACAGAAATTCTGATGGGAAGGAATGAAGAAGGATGTAATTGAATACGTACAGAAATGTTTGACCTGCCAGCTAGTGAAGATAGAACACCAGAGACCATCTGGAAAGTTGCAGCTGCTCACAATTCCAAATTGAAAATGGGAACATATCACGATAAATTCTGTGACAAGTTTGCCTGTGGCAAAATGCGGATATGACAGCATCTGGGTTGTGATAGATAGACTTAGCAAATCGGCACATTTCCTGCCCGTTAAGACTCAGTATAATGTTGAGAAGCTCGCTAAGATTTACATAAATGAAATAATAAGATTGCATGGGATTCCTCAAAGTATCGTCTTCGATCGGGATCCCAAATTCATAGCGAGACTATGGAGGAGCCGACAAAGAGATCTGGGGATAGAGTTACTGTTCAGTACTGCTGCATACCTCCCAGGCCTCAATACAAATGGCTCCATATGAGGCTTTATATGGTAGGAAAGGTCGATCAGCCCTTCATTGGAATATAGATGAGATCAAGAGCACCTCGAGCTCAGAGAAGGATGCACTGCGACCTGAGATAATTCAAGAAGCTATAGATAAGGTCCAGATCATCAAGAAGAATATGAAAACGGCTCAGGATCGCCAAAAGAGCTACGCAGATAAGCGTAGAAAAGATTTGGAATTTAACGTAGGAGATTGCGTATTTCTGAAAATTTCTCCCCATAAAGGAATTCGAAGAATGGGTAAAGTTGAAAAGCTGAGCCCTAGATATACAGGACCATTTGAGATTTTGGAACGAATAGGTCCTGTAGCGTTCAATTAGATCTTCCACCGAACCTAATGGGAATCCACAACGTGTTTCACATGTCTCAACTACAAAAGTACTATCCTAACCCATCGCATGTTATAGAACATCTTGATGTTCCTCTCCAAAGCGACCTCACTTATGTAGAACAACCCGTTCGTATCCTACATTTCCAGGTTCATGAGCTTAGGAATTGTAGGATGCCGCAAGTTAAGGTTCTTTGGAAAAATCAGAAAGTAGAAGAGGCCACGTGAGAACGTGAGGACGAAATGCGGAACAAGTATCCGTACTTGTTCGAATAAGGTATGAATCTGGAAACCAGATTTTTTTAAGGGGGGAGAGTGTAACACCTGAGAATTCCAAAATAAAATTTTTGAATTGCTGATTTACCGAAAATTCATTTGATTTTAAAATTTCGGCTTCGTTTTAAAACCAAAACGTGTTTTGTGTATTTAAAATAATTTTGAGCAAACCCATTTCTTTTCTCGTCACATTTCGACCCAGAAATAAGCCCAAGTGGCCCATGAAATAAGCCCAATTCAAGCCCAATATACAGCCATTATTGTCGACCAAAGTTTAACACCATTTGAAATTCAAAAAAAAAAAAGTAAAAGGAAATCAGAAAAGAGGGTAGCCGCAGCTGCAAGATGGATGGAATTTCCATCCATCCATCTATCCTACCATGTCTTTCAAAGCCACCCTACCTAGCTAAGTATTATAAAATTATTTTGAGAGGTTTAAGTTTTTAGATTCTCTTATTTGGACCGCAAGTTCTTTCTATAAATAAGCTCAATGGTGGACTACAATTTCTGCAGAAATTTTGAGATTGCACACACTTAGGAACTGTCTCAAACACTAACACTTGAGCTTCACTTGCATTTGCTTCTCTCCACAAACTACTAATCCTGAAGATTATCCTCCAGCTGATCTAATTTCTGATGGGTCCTTTGATGACTTTGTTGAGCTTGGGGAAGCTGAAGACAATGAATGAAAGATCAAGTTAGGTTAAATATTTTTGCTAGGTACTAGACTTGTCAAGTTATGGAAAATCATGTTTTTGATGTTATTGCAAGTCTATGAAGATCACTCCTTAGCTCCTATAGTTAATTATTTTGTAGTGCGATCTTGTTATCTTTATAAATGCAAGTTTAATTTAAGTTCTTGCTTGTTTCATATATATTGAGTTTTGATTTTTACGGGTGGTGGTGACCTAAAGGGACGCCCGTCATAGCTGTAAGACTTGAGATTTTTTATGATCTTTTTCATATTGAACACCCAAAATCTTTCTTAGGTCATAACTTGTGGTGACTTCCTTCATTTTTGCCTTGAGGTCGGGACCTATGAGATCATAGGTCATGGCTTCTATGACCTCCTCAAGCTTATAAATTTTCTATAATCTACTTCAAACCATTAACCTCAAAAATCTTTTTTAGATTCATATTCGAGAGTGCTAATTTTGAGGATCTTTTCTAAATCTATTGTGCAGTTTTATGATCTTTTTAAGATCACTAAATTTAAGGACCTCCTTCAGATCCATTTTGCGATCTTTCTTAGATCATGATTTTTTATGATCTTATTTAGATCTATTTTTGAGAAATTTTTATCTTTTTGAGATCATAATTCTTGTGGAGCTATAACATTTTCTAAACTTGTGAATATTCAGCGATATTTGTTAGGTTTAAGGAGGTCAAGTGTCATAGCCTCTATGATTTCTTTTATGGTCATGACCCATGGAGTCTCGGGTTCATGGGGTCACAGATCATAGCTTTTTATGAACCTTTTGATTTGTAAATTTTCAATGATCTTTTTCAAATCATCAATCTTGAGAATCTTTTTTACCAATCATCAATCTTGAGGATCTTTCTAAATCTAAGTTCAAGATTGCTGGTGCTAAGGATCTTTTTTAGATTTATTTCTTGTTTGGATGATCTTTTTTTTTTTTTGTCAAATTGTTAATTCTATGCTCCCTTTTAGATCATCAATTTGAGAATCCTTTTTAAATCCATGATTCTATGATCTTTTCCAAATAACTATTTTTTTAATCTATGATCTTTATCAGATCGTTGATTTTGAGGATTTTTTAGGATCTTTTTTTACTATTCTATGATCTTTTTCAGATCATGAATTTGAGGATCCTTTTGAGATCCATAATTCTGTGATCTTTTCCAAATCATCATTATTAAGGACCTCTTATCAATGACCTCACTTGAATTTCTCATAATGTAAGAGAAAAGGCTAACACATGTTGGGATCAAGGCTATAGTTTTGATTTCTCAATACAACTAAATTTACTATTTATATGACTAAGCATACAACTTCTTTAAGTTTTGGATGTTCCATGGTTGTGGCAAAGCTTTCTCATTGAGGTCTTGCAGTGGCATATGCTCATCTTTTGGTTGCCTTGATCACTTTATATATGCCTAATTTGGATATAGTTTTCTCACATACTTTGAAACTTCAACCCTTTTTAGAACTAAGCCACCTATTTGAAGAGTTCTATATTTCACTTTTTTGTTATACCACCAAATCATAGCATTCTAG
>JACFYI010003214.1:116789-129484 GCA_014898755.1 Handroanthus guayacan | reverse complement strand
GTTATGAATAAAATTTTATTAATGGAGTTAAGGAATTTTGCGGGATGTTACAATAGGCCTTCCAATTGTAACCTAATATATTCAAGCATTACCCATTATACCAAACGATCATAACTTAGCTTGGTCCAATCTTATGACATAAGTCCAAAGAAAGTTCCTATCCCAAAGAATCTAATTCTGGCATAGCTCGAATTTCCTTTTCAAAGAAACTCAAGCTTTAATACCACTTGTAACTATCCAAACCTAAAACATCCGTCCCTAGTCCAAAATTACTACCTACCCAGAGGGGCTCTAAAAAAGTTCTCAAGTACAAACTTTATACATACATTCTTGCAAAATCATATTTACATTCTATAACCGTTCATTACAATCTTATTCCAACCTTTTTAAAAAAAGTCTTACAATACAAACTCATATAAACTACAATCCCAAAACATAACAACTATTGGCATGGGTATACGACTATACCAACATAAAGTAAAGTCACGAGCTTCTAAACCACGATAACCTTTAAAATTCATTCACCTATATATGGTAAAATATGAACATAAGTCCACTAACTTAGTAAGAATTATGACTTAAGGACAGTAAGGTAGGTCAATGGATCATATGGACCCTATGAAGAATCAAGTAATGAGTTCAAGAATCACGATAGACAGAAATACAACAGTCATGAGCTTAGGAAGCCAGTAATCATGTGAAAATGAAACAGTATGACCAGTCATTCGTATAAACAATCAGTAAGATAGAATGAGTATTTGGTGCATTTGTTATCCTTATCACTCCCAAATATAAATATATAATCCTTATCACAAGTCCTCACCCTCGAGTGGCCACTCAGAGGGGGGCAACCCAAATAAACGTATAATAGACACTATCGACTATGTGCCTCGAATCAGTTTTCTGAAAAGCCTACCTCTAGGAAATTGTAGAACTGTCCAACAATAGAAAAATCCTGTAGGAGGCTAGCTGACAATCTGACATCGCCCTCGGGTTCCACCGGTGGTTCCCAGGGCCCAACATTCAGTCATTCAATAGGTTCAAAAATAGTAATAATGGTCCGATTAACAGTGATTGGTTTCAATTAAATATCAGACCCAAATATTCGATGATCAACGATCCGATTTGAATGGAAAAACCCTGCAAAAGACTGGTGGTTCGCCCGTGGACCAATAATCATTGAATCAATAGGTATGGAATCAATATTAATTGTCCGATTTCAAACAATACGATATTTTCATATCTTGCACATAAAGAGAAATCACTTTCAAACATAAAAGAGTGAATCATGGACGTATTAAATCGTTTCAAAAGAGTAAACTTTGGTAGAATCGAATGATATTTCGAAAATGTTTCACAAATGTGATCCATGGGCATATCAAGCAACTTTCAAAAAATATTTCAAAAGAATATTTCATAGAGATAACACACTATATTTTGAAAATGTTCCAAAAGACTAAACCATGGTTATATTAACAATTTTCAAAAAATATTTCAAAGGAGAGTTCTATCAATAAACGGTGCTTCAAAAATCATTTTGAAGGAATGATTTATAGAGATATCACACGGTATTTTAAAAATATTTCGAAAGAATGATTCACAGATATATTAAATGATTCTCAAAATTTATTTCAACGAAAGGATCCACGGAAATACTTTAAAGAGAAATTCGTAGATGCATCAAATGATTTTTGTAAATAATTCAAAAGGGTAGACTCTGTTTTGAAATTATTTTATAGACATGTCAAACATGATTTTGAAAATATTTCAAATGAGATTTCAAGTTCAAAATAATTCAAAAGAGTGAAATATGGACATATTTATGCAAAAAGAGATAAAAAGTAACATAAAAACATTTTTGGATTGGGCGCGACTGCGCACGGAAATGGCAGAGGACGCACCCATCTTTTTTTTTTTTTTTTTTGAAATTGAAAAGAGTTTTCTAAAAATTCTTATATATAAATTCCTTCATTTAATTCTTTTAATTATTCATATTTTGAAAGTTTAAACATGGCAAGAAAATTTTCCGAATTTTGCTCTCAAGTTCAAAACTCACAAACCTTCATTAATCCTTCAATGTTCCTAATTTCTTTTCTCCAACAATTACATATTTTTCCAAAGGTACCCAAGGATCCATACTTCAACGTGAACATTTATCGATCAAGGGTAGCAATCTCATTAGATTTTCAAAGATTCAAGAAAGTCCACAAATCATGATTAAAAACTAAATAAGGTTGAAAATGTTATTTATGTCCACGTTCCATCATTGTACCAAATTTTTCATAACAATTTTGTCCAAGGTTCATGATGTCATCAAGATCATTGGTCTTACAAGATTTGGAATCACAATATGGTTCAAATGTTCATGAGGATGAAAAATCAAGTTCAACAATCAAACAAAGGATACAATCAAAAGCTCATGGAATCAAGAAGGATAGCCATAACTCTTACCTTTGTCCTTAAATTTTGAATCCCAAGATAATATCCCTTTAGTGCTTCAAGTTATTTCACCTATAACATACTGGAATTGAGGTCTAAAGGTTAGATTTGGTATAAGATTACAATCCATAAAATTCAACACTTAAGATTTATGGTCCTATTTTTGGGCAGTCTGATTCTCCTCATATTTTTGAATATGTTCCAATAAATGTAACAATGTATTTTACTTCTATAAATATCTTAACTCGACGAGCTTTCCAACGGTGGCTTCCGATTGATGATCCAATGGTCGGGTCTTCGCCAATATCCGTTTAAATATGTCCCTTGCAACTGCCCCTGTTTCGGCAGTCATGACAAGTTAGATTTTAAATTATAAAATTATCTACACTCGATGAAGTTTCTAATAATATTTTATGGGCGGATTTGATAAGAGAAAAATAGGTTATGAAGTTTTGAAAGTTGAAGGTGTTGCAGGGATAGTGGCTATACCCAAGACAAATGTATGTGTGTTAGAGTTCAACCTTCAATTCCCAAATCTCAATACATTTATCTCAAATCTAAATATTATTCGAAGTTAATTGTCAAGACCTCTTCTTAGATACCTCACCATAGTAAGCATCATATTCCAAATCACATTTCTTAGCGTTAAACATATTTATCAAAAGTGTTGCCCGAAGAGTGGTGTTACCAAATCTTTCACCTTTTCCTTATTATACTTTTAAAAAGGCTTTAGAGAATTTCCTTCAAAATATGATATAGAAATATTTTGAAGAAGAAAATGAAGTTAGAAGAAAAAGAAGAAGATAGATAGATAGATAGAGATGTAGTTTGGCAAGAGGAAAAAGTAGATGGAGGATTGAAAATAGAAGATAAAGTCTTGCAAATTTCCACATGTTTAAAGACTTGCCAAGTCTTTATTTATTGATAAAAACTAGATATTTTCTTTGAAAGGTGAGGTGGTCGGCCATTGCTATTTTATCTCTCTTTTTTTTAAAAAAAAAAAAATATTGAATTGGACTTGACAAATTTTTGGGCTAAAAAATTGGGCCAAAATAAATTTTTCTTTGCACAAAAAATTTTAGTATATGCAATAAAACATTTTTGTCATAAAAGAAATCCCCAATGGTTGTGAAAGAAAGTTTTAGTAGTTGCGAAAGCTTCTGAGTTTAAATGAACAAAATTTCAAAAATAGAATTAGGAAAAATTCGGGTTATCACAATTCTGCTAAACTCTTCTTTATTTATGTATTTTTCAAACATAATCATAAGCTCTTCCATGGACTTTGGTGGGCTTCTTGAGAGCTTGGACCTAAAACTCTCAGGTTGTAGACTGTTCGTTAGAACCGTTCCCACAAAGTCGACCATTAGATCTTATGCAATTAAGGATTTAGTGTTGAATATATCCATAAACTCTCTCAAGAGTTCATCTTTTTTGCTTGAATTGGAAAAAAAGTATGTATATGGCCTTTTTGCTTTCTTTTTGCTTGCAAAGTGGTAAATCAACTCTCTTGCCAGTTGAGTATAATTCACGATTGTCCCTACAACCAAGCTAGTGACTATTCATCAGCTATGTCATCTAGTGTGGTTGCAAATATTTAGGCTTTTTGGGCATCACTGAGGGCATACAAACCAATTATCTTCTCAAACTTGTTTACGTGCTTCTGAGGGTCCACAGTCCCTCCATACTTTGGTAATTCAGGAATTCTAAAATCATCGGGGGCGTATCGACCAAGATACCATCACAAAAGAAGGAGTTGTTCTTTTCCAAATTGACTTTCTTCTTTTCCACATTTGCAGCTACACATCTTTTTAACTCCTCGAATCTTTTGCACAATCATTCGACCTCACAACTAATCTCATTAACTTCATGCCTCGAGATCGTGGGTCTAGGCTTTTGCATAGGTTGTTCCTCAAGAGCTATCCTTTGTTGATCTGGTGCCTTTCCACATTAATTATTTTGGTGTGATGTCCTTTCTCCATAATTAAGTCGGCGATAAATATTGGGTGGACTTTATAATCGTGCAATTTTGCTCAATACATCTTTAGAACCCGCAAGCCCCTCCCTCCTATTGTTCCTTCTCACTCCATCTTCCTGATCTTCTTGGAATATGTCTTGGGGCAATGGGCGGTGGTGCAATTGGAGGTGCTACGTGCTGCATTTGTCTTTATTGTAGCACAGCCTAAAATTTCTTTTGCATCTCGAGAAACGTGGCTTCTAATTGGGATTTCAACATTTGAATGATCACGTCCCTCGATTCCTTGGAAACTCCTACAGTAGGTTGTGCGACCCCTAATGCAACATTAGGTTCACCAATCCTCGGGGTTGCATCCTTGAACCCAAGTGGGGAGGTCAGTGTGGGTTATTCTATCTCCTTCCCTCTGTCATTAGCCACTATGAAAAATACCTAATGGCTTGCTACAATAGTTCTTTAGGATTGATGTGTTCCCAAGGACAGTGCCAAAAGGATCGTGTCGGGGTTGTACGTACTTTGGAATAGAAATCGGTATTGAATTTTAAAGGAAATATCATATTATGGGAAGAAAATAATATAAAGCCAATCTAGATTGCATAATTAAATATTCTTGTATTGATTAGGGGAGCTCGAGCTCATGAACAGTACACAACACAATTATTGCTTACATCATTCGTGATGTCTATAGGTATTTATATTACAAAATCTGCTAGGTATCTATGCGGCACAATCTGGTACCATAATAAAATACCTTTTCTAAGGTCAAGATTATCGGTTCGACACTCGAATCGGGTCACATGTCACGGGTCAGCACGTGATATACACACGAATCTTCTCTTATTCGGTTGTCACATGATTATTTTCAAAGTATTCGTGTCTTTTCAATCTTCACACGGTCTATTCCCATATCACAACTAAATTTGTTTTTTTTCCATTAATTTATAATTAGTTGGTCAAGAATCAGAACGGTTTTCATTTTCCTAGTGCACATGTATAATCTTCTTTTCATGTTATACGTATCCTCTAATGGTTAAAACTTCAACATTTGAGAATAATAAGCTCATATATATTTTCCATTTTAAACAAGATTATTTATTGTGCAAAGATAAGAAAGATTGTTTATAAACTACATAAAAGAAATTTAGTTATACACTAAAACTTCCCTCCTGAAAGGGGAACCGAAATCTTACAATGATTAATCTGCTCTAATATTCCTTATCATTCTGCATAATGGCACAAGGAAGTTGTTTTTCTTT
Organism: Handroanthus guayacan; assembly: GCA_014898755.1. NCBI lineage: Eukaryota > Viridiplantae > Streptophyta > Magnoliopsida > Lamiales > Bignoniaceae > Handroanthus > Handroanthus guayacan. The sequence goes on along the minus strand of JACFYI010003214.1, from coordinate 123,817 downwards.
TCCCTGCTCCTACAAAATAAATAAAAAATAAAAATGCAACAATTGTTAACATGCCCATCCAAATAAAGAAAAATAATTATTCCTACATGAAATATACATATTCTGAGAAAACAACATCACCTTCTCTTTTCTAGTAGATTTCCAAAAGAAAAGGCAACAACCTTTAGTAATAGAGTGATCCTGCAATATTTGTCCCAACTTGAAATTCTAGCTAAATTTCCATGAAAAAACGAAATATACATTTTATTCCCCAAAAAAAGGGGAAGAAAAATGTCATGCATACCTTGCCACCAATTTCCTCTTGAGGCACAACTGGAGTTGCTTTCATTTTGATCAATATCTCCTCTATCCTCTTTGAACTGCATCAAACGAGATCCAAAAATTGATGAGATTATCTAAACTATACCTTAATTAATTCAAACGGTCATGTTCACAATCTTCTAATAAGAAAATATGCTATCGTGCCACAGATGTACACAGCAATAGTTTTGTTATACCAAAACACCTTTTGTATAAAAATTATAACAAATCATGAACATTACAATTTGGTCTCCTGAATGTGTAAAGGTTGATCGAAATATTACAAGTAAACCACTTGTTAATACACACACAGATATATATATATATATATAATGACAATGACAATGACAGAGGGTGTTATTGTAGTCTCACAAATCATAACGGCATTTTTGTAATTAAAGCGAATATTAGGTTGTTTCTGTAACAATATTGAGAATGTCTTGGTTAAGAAGCATCATATATACACTTACATTTTGTGGAGTACCAACAGTATTCTGGGTTGTGGAAGGATAAACTTCTTGGCCACCGTAGTAAATGGATGAGTTGAAGTAGCAGGGCTCAACTTTTCTGTTCTCAGTGTCTTTGTTTATCGTATAATTCCCTTGCTTAGTCTTCGAATCTGAAAAAAAAATAACCACCACGGATCTTAAAAGAAATTTTACTTATGCTAGATAAAAAAAATCAGAAAAGAATATTTATGGGCAAAAAAAAAACATAGACGTTTGTGAAATATACCTAAAGTTTCATGCTTGTCATTGCCATATGCACGGCCAAAATCTGGACCAGAAATGTCTCTTCCAGGCACCTGAAATTTGCCAAAGAAGAAAATGAAAAAAAGGAAAAAAGAAAGAAAAAGGAATAAAAAGTAAATACGTTAAATCTTGGTACGTTATTGCATGAATAATGTATCGACACAAAATATGACGATGCATAAAAGATAGATGCAATATATATATAATATGACACTGAAATGAAAGTGATTCTAATTAATTTACATAATAGCTAAAGTACAAAAATTTAAAACAAGGTTCACAAATTTTAGAATTCACCCCTCAAATTATGCATATCAACCCAAAAAAAAAAAAAAAAAAAAGGAAAAAACTGTTCATGTCTTTAGCCTTTTGGTGGACCAAGGAAATATAGATAAAAACATCGCTTTACCTAATAGTAGGTAAAGGATGATAGATCTTTAAAAGTACTGGCTTTTTGTTTAAATATAATAATTATGATAGAAAATTAAATAACTTATCCAAATAGTATATATATTCTCAAAGAATTAGAACCTGACGCCGGAACGGGAACACTCAAAAGTAGATCAATGTATAACACATGACCAAAAACTCACAATCTTATTTTAAAAAATAAGGATAATTATTTACACCTTCTGAGATTTGATTTTATTACAAAAATATTTTTGAAAAAAAAATTATAATAACAATCCTGGTATTAGATCAGTTACGGATCTACCTGCAATGTTTGGTCAATTTGTTACATTGAATTTTTGGGAGATCTAACTCATAATATATATATATATATATATGATTTGATTTAATTACAAAAGTACCCTATAAAAATTATAATAACATCCCCTAGTGCTGGATCACTTAGGGTCTACCTGCAATGTTGGTTCAATTTGTTACACTGACTTTCGAGATATCTAACTTATACAATGTACATAGGGTGTTTATTGTAATTTCCCAAACTATAAGAAGTGTTTCCATAATTATAACAAACTTCGTGGGATTCAAAAGTAATTATCCCTCAACAATACATAAAAATTAATGCATGAAAAATAGTAAAATAGCAACGCAACAAAATAAATAAGTGAACATCAATAGTCAATACCGTGGGGGTTGGTGGACCAAAGATTGATCCAAAGAGACCAGAGGACGAAGATTTTGAAGAGTCTTTAGGACCAAAGAGATCGGCAGTAAAGGACGAAGAAGAAGGAGATGAATACGACGATCCCTCTTGCTTTCCAGCTCTATCCATTTCTTAATTTAATTTCCCAAAAATTCAATTCAAAACTTTTGTGCAAAAACAAATCGAGAAATGGATAAGGATTCAGAAATTAGAAGATCAGGAAAAGAAGATAATATAATTTTTGCTGCAGTTGTTTGGAATGGACAGGTGAAGTGGAGTGTGAGGAAAACTAAGTGGCATATTACTCGTATTTATAGGCATCATTTGAAGAAGATATGGTATCACCACGCTTTGACCATTATAAATGCGATCTCGTTATCTTTTATATTTTTTGAGGAAATCAGGAAAGTAGTAAGTTATCTTGTTGACCACTTTCTTGCAATTTGCATGGGGAATCCAATCAAGTAGCTTGGTATCTCTCGTACAAAAGTCATTATTAAAACTAACCAAGTTGGTTTCTTCAAAGTTTAGCTGGTCAGACGTAAATACTACTTTCCCCAAGAAATTCTCGTGGACGACCTTGGACCTCTTTGTATAGTAGTAGTCTATGGACCAATTCCCTTTCATGATAGATTGGTTTCGATTCGATTGACATTTTTGTGAACTGTATTGACAAACTCATTATTGACCTGTCTTGGTCTTTGAAGTGTAACTATAATTCAAATCAAATATTTATAGTGATGCAAATTTTTATGACAAAGCTTGAAAAAGTATCGATTTGCTGATCGTCCAATAGTACTTTTTTGTTTTTTTTTTTCAATAAAAAACTAAGCTAGGGTATGTTTGTTCGCATTTTGGGTGTTTTGATAATTGTTTTAGGGAAATGAATTTTTGAAGTAGGTTGGGGAATATAATGAATATTTGTTTATATTTTGAGTATAAAGTAGAAATTGTTTTGGCTTGTAAACTATGTTTCGTTATATTTTGGGATGAGGTACATTTTACCATAAATGTTGCATATCATGTCATTTTTTATCTTACTAGTTTGAAATTATTTTTTATATATAATTATAATTATAAAAGATTTTAATTTATTGTTGATGATAATTTTATAAAATTACTTTCATATGTATCATGAGTTTAATTTTCTGGTCTAGAGATAATTTTTTATATTATTTTCAAACATAAAGGGGTATTTTGAACAATGAACTTGGGTTAATTCTCCCAAAATGCCAAAGTATGACTACTTGCATTTTCCGAAAACAATTTTTAGGCAGAGAAATGCAAACAAACACGCCCCTAGGCTCTTCGTAGATTTATGGGGATGATAAAACAAAAGTCTTTCTCATTCTTTAACTATACACGTGTATGTTTCCACAGAGGGAGAGAACCTTATCCGGTTATCTAGGATTGTTATCTTCTTTGTGGGCCTCTACTCCATGTCCGCCTCCCCACCAAGAGCAGCCATAGATTCGGATATATATCTCATATCTCTTGTTTTAACAGTTGACTCTTAATTGTTCCATATATATATAATTTTTTATATTAAAAATTAATGTTGATGAAGCTACCATGCAACGAAGAAGATATTAGTTTTATTCTTTGGGTATATTTCCACTGACGAATCCTTTAGAGAGAATCTTTGATTTGATAAAAGGAAAAAAATATATATATATATATTTCAACATGTGATAATATCTAAAAACCTTAGTTTTGTCTACGTTTCTCCAATTTTGTGAATAATTTGCTATAACAGATTATGTGATTTGTGTTAAAATATAAAATAAATATAGTTCATAATATTGTAGCACGTAAAATAGTAAATCAAAATGCATAAACACCAAGAAAATTGGAGAACTTATGAAGCTGAAAAAATAGAAAGTCATGACATATGTTGTTATCCTTAAGCCATGATTGTCTTTGTACGTATAAGTTTTGATGACTAATCACGATTTTAGGATAAAAACCTATTTATTCTTAGCGGTGTCTCATCCTGTGTGCATGACTACGAGGAGTTTAGAACCAGGCTATAATCACGTTGCTAAATGACAAATTCTTGTGGGAGAAAAGTAAAAACACTATAACTCACAATTCTTGATGTGCCAAAGAAGAACTCATGGCCCCCATATATAAGGCCAAACATTTAACCACTAAATAAGGATTAATAATCCCACTAAAATATCATGAAAACCCCCATAAATCCAATAAAAAGTGGGCTCACTAGTGATAAAATAATTTGTTCAAATATATATTAAAGCAATAACAAAGTGGTTAAATGAGGCGATGAACAACATTAACCAATATAAATAGGCACATTAATTATGAAATAAAAATCGCAACACAATGATATTTGTTGGAAATAAAAATTCAAGAAATTTTAAAACTTATTTCCAACAACCCCCAAAAAATTAAAAATTTGTGAAATTCAAAACATAAAAGAAATACGATGGCAACTTATACTGTGCAATCGAGGTATGTGCTAGGCTTGAACATAACTAAGTGTTAGCAATCCCCCTTTGAGAGAGTCATAATGGACTTAGCCTTGAAATAGGTCTCTTAAGCCAAACTTCAATTACCACACACATGATATTGACAATGAATATGGTTATAGCAAGTGCATTAATGGCCTTGCACTCCGATTCTGATTCTCATGAAGTCTCCAGGGTTAACCCAAATCGATAGTCGGCCATGGCCCATGACAACCTTAGTTAGGTGAGCCCTGTAAAGGTACATGTAACCCATACCTCGCAGAAATCATTCCTTTGATCTCACTAGGTAAAATTCAATGTAACATCACATTTTTCATAACAATTCACCCTAGGAATGGGAAGGAGGTCTTTTGTACACTTTCCTCAATTTTAGTGCTAACACGAGCGACGATGTGCGGGTTGTTCCTACTCATTGAACTTTCTTTATAAGAAGATCTCAAATCACGAAGGTTGGATTTTTTCTCAGAGCTGACTCTCTTACGATCTTAGCCATCCTTTTATGATAAAGGATCTAGCCCTCACGCTAGTTTCCAAAACAATTTTCCGTCACATGTAATAAAGTATTTTAATGCTTCTCTTTTCAACCTTTTTTTTCTTTTTCTTTTTTTTTCCTTTTTAACATCTCCTTTCCGTAGATCCTTTGATGCACGTGCCCGTATAAATGAAAATAATACTGTACAAGATAACATCTTATTAAAATAATTTAATTGAAAACTTCGAAGAAAATCGCCGCAATCCTTTGCTTTACGATCATCATGGAGTTCCTTCTCTCATATTTCGTGCAGTTCGTTGACTCAAAGAAATAATACATTGTCAACCTCAAGCTCAATAACAAATAGAAGTAACATAAACCCAACATGTAATTAGGAGAAAATTTCTTTTCACTTCCTTTATCATAAGGAAATACTTTACAAAAACTATATTTGCCGCATTATTCAGTCCGCCCTTGAACGTGCAAGAAGACTTACTCCAGTTTTGTCATATGCATGCGATCGTATAATTTAGTAAATTCACAAAAAATATTCACCCGCACATTGAACTTACAACATGCTGAAAGTAGGGGAATATCAATGCTCTATACAATTTTATACTTTCACCCTCACATCTCTAGCACTTATTTCAATGAATATTAATTTTTTTTTTTCACAATAAAATTATAGGAGCATAATTACTCTACAATCAATTTGTATATAACTCATATTGATTGTGCGACCCCCACACGTCACAATAAATTACACGAGAGGAAAATATAAAGAATTAAGAGGGTGTTTGGCTAAGCTTATTTAAAATATCTTATAAGTTCCTAGATCTTATAAAATATTTTTGGAGTTTACAAGATGTTAAATCTTATTTTAAAAATAAGCTGTAAAAGTGTTTGGATAAAATAAGACATTTTAGTTTATAAGATGTTAATAATAACAATTTTGTGATTAAATTAGCTAAAAATAAAGGTGAATATGAAGATTTTAAAAATAAGTTAAAATCTCCTCACTTTTTAAAAAAGAGCTTATAAGTTTCTAATATTTTATTTTTGGAGCTAATAAGATCTTTTTTAAAAAACTTTACCAAACGCTTTTTAATATCTTATAAACTCTTAAACATTTGTAAGATGTTTTGAAGAACTTATAAGCTCACCCAAACACCCTCTAAGTAACATAATGTGGCACACTTGATTTTACCGAATTTTTTAGGAAAATAATTTCATACTGAAGAACCTTCCTTTAAATTATGAATATTATAACAAGCTACTATGATTTTAGCCATTGGAATATGCATGTAACAATCACACTAACAATAAATGAATGCATAGTACCTCGATCACGTATTTGCAATAGAATACTAACACTCTACAACACTTAAATATATAATCACAAGGTATATGTATATACTTAATTTCATCAAAATATTAAGAACAGAATTATTAATCCAAATATTTTCCGTCCTTTTATTATTCATGCTAAGCATTCATAAAAATATAGAATTAATATTATTAAGCATTTAAGAAAGGAAAATTAGCTGTTGGGGCCAATAGCAATGTATAAATGATAAATATCTCATCATAATTTCATTTCAATAACTGAACCTTGAGCTAAGTTTATGGAATGAAATGCATCTTCTGACTTTTCGTTGCAACACAGTTACACATGAGAACAAAATTAAGCACAAATTTAGTGACTAACTATATGAGCATTTAGATCCGCAATTAAAATTCTAATGTATTATAGTAGGATACTAACCGTAATAAACAACAACTAATTGACTTCTCATCCATTTTTGGTTAAAGCATTATTATCCCAACGGATTTCACCAAATTAATTAGAAAATGTAGATAATCATATTAAACATGACAAAGTCTTTCATATATTAACAACAATT
>JACFYI010003214.1:93266-108174 GCA_014898755.1 Handroanthus guayacan | reverse complement strand
TATTAGGTAAAATTTATGATTTCTCTCTATCGATTTTTGGTTCTATTGATTTATTCATCCTACGTGATTCTTGTTCCTTGAAATTATGATTCTATTTTTGTTCATTTACATAAACCCTAGTTGGTCTAGATACCTTAGAAATCGAATTTTATTCCAAATATTTACATATTTCAAAAAAATAATTTTTCTCAACTTAAAACATTTTTATGTTTTGTAAAAATCTCAAATTTTCATATTTGGAAAAACATCATTCATTTTAAAAGCTAAATTTTTCAAATTTTATCTTTTACCCATTTTAAAACTTACATGTCCTCTTATTAATAATCTTTGGTAATAATTGATGAATTCATCCTGTGATTATTGCTTATCAATTGATTGTATTCTGTTGATATGAAACTTGAATGATATCGATTATTGGGCCCCGGAGATCTTGGGTAAGGGAAGTTGGGCGGCATCGGGCCGTCAATGGTCCCCTACCTAATTTCTCCCACTGATGATCGGTCTTGCTGTTGCCTGGAGGTTAGGTAAACCAAGAGTTCGATACTCTGACACGCAATCATTCGTGTCAGTATTATTATGCCCCTTGGACGGCCATCCGAGGAGGAATTGTGGAGGAATAAGGATTGTTATTTTATCGAAGCTCTAAGAGTGACAGATCCACCAAATAACTAGTTCGGCCATGATTCCTTATTACATAACTTTGTTTCCTCTATCTCTTCTCTAAATCATAAATTTTACTAAGTTCTGTGAACTTACGTTTTCAAAATTATAATTTTGCAGGATAAGACAAAAGGAAAAAGTATCGTAGCTAAACAATTTTGCTTTCGTCTTTTTAAAGCTAGTATAGTTTACTTGCTTTTGTTGTAACATTTGAAAATTTGTATTGTGAAAATTGTATTGTTAATATTATGTTAAGTAGAGCTTGTTATTTTTCTTGTGCAATGATAATATTTTAGTAGCAATCTGTTCTAGGGGGTGGAGACTCTAGTTCGGGGTGCTACAGAGTGGTATCAGAACCTAGGTTTGATGGTAGAAACTTATGTTACTTTTACTTAGTAATCTAACTTAGCTCGTGATGATTGATGGAAAATAGGCTAAAATGAATAAAGAAAAAGGAAAAGTGAAAGTTTGGAAAATAACCTCTAGTAGTTCTAGTCAGGATATAGCATCACTAGCCCACTCCGAAAGTATCCAAAACGAGATTATGAAGCCGAGATTGAAGCTCAAAATCGAGAGCCCTTGGTAAAGGATCGTGAAATTCCAAATTGGTAGCAAGCATATTGGGAATACGTCCAACGGCATCAGGATTATGTTGCTTGGGCGCAGAAGGAACTTTATGACTTAATAGGAAAATATCATGATCGGCTCGCGAAATTTAGAGATCAAGCTATTTAAGATCGCTTGTTTATTGGTCACATGATTCGCGGAGTTCGGGATCAGTACGAGGAGTCAATGAAGAAAATATCCGAAAAGATTAGAGATACTAAGTGGTTAGCTCAAGGATATATAAATGCAAGTTTCGGCAATATACCAAGATCAACTGAAATGGCCATAAATTTTCAAGAATATTTTGGGGAACCAAGATTAGATTCAAGTGATGAGATAATTCGGCAATTGGGACTTCCACCAGAAATACCTTTTGTAGGAGTTCGGCCAAATCCGGTTCCACTGACTTCCGTAGTGGAAGACGAGGAAGAAGAGCCTGAAGAAGATCCGAATACCATACCAAACTAAGCTAGGACATATTAGTAAGACTATACACACGGATATGGCATATGTAAAATGGGTAGAAATAGAACAGAGAATACTAATGCAGTGTAACTAACATCTTTCGTTAATATCTAACCTTATTATGTTATGAACAACTTATGTGCTCTTAACCTTCTATGTAATAGAATGATATGTTTTTGAATAACTATGGCTTCAGAGCACTATGGCCCCAAAAAGGAATTAGTCCTAGAATAGTCAATCACGAAAACAGGGACGTCCTCGGCGGGAAGATCCTGGTAGATCCAACAATCTAACTAATGGAAATAATGAGATACCACAAGATGTGCCACCAGAACCAACTCCACCAAATATGCCAACTGCTGAACGTATGATCAATATGTGGCAACAATTCATGGAATTTTGTCAACATTGGTCAAATGCTGAAAATCGAAGGGATGAGATTCATGAAATGGAAGACAAGACTTTAACTAGATTTCTCCGCTTTAATCCACCCAGATTTAAAGGGGAGCCAGATGACCGCAAAGCAGAATCTTGGATTCAGGAAATTGAAAAGATATTCCGAGTTCTTAACTACTCGGAACATCAACAAGTAAAATACGCTACATTTCTACTAGAAGATGTAGCTGCATATTGGTGGAGAATAATTACGCGGGAATGGAATGAGGAAGGGATAAATTGGACATGGGAAGCTTTTAAGACAGAATTTCTATGAAAGTTTATTCCGCAAGTGGTCCAAGATACAAGGGAAAGGAAATTTATGAATTTAATTCAAGGACCTATGACTGTAGTAGATTATGAAGCGGAATATAATAAGCTCATTCAGTACACTCCTCATGTTCTCGCTGATGAGCGAAGAAGAATAAGAAAATTTGTGGAAGGACTAAAGCCAGAACTCCATCGAGCTCTATAGCCTCCTGTGATCTTCCAAACTATAGTCGAGCCGTAGAGAAGCAATGGAAATTGAAGACGAATTTCGGGAACTTCAAAAACTAGATGATAAATAGAGAAAAGGAAAAGGACAAATGAATTTTAGAAAATCCTTTCAAGATGGAAGGATAATGAATGTTCCCGAAAACTCTAGCTCTCCAAATTTGAATAAGGGCAAAGCTCCAAACATTGCACCAACCACTGCGAGAAAAAGGTGCGATTATTGTGGACGACTTTCGCATACAGAAGAGCAGTGCTGGAAGAAACAAGGAAAATATTTAATTTGTGGGGATTCCCAGCATACAATCAGAAATTGTCCCAAAAATCGTAATGCAAATTCTGAGACTCCAAAGCAGCAGCAATTCAATCAAGGTAAAAGACATCCTGCAAAAGCTAAAGCCTACACCCTAACTGGTATGGACAATCCGGAAGCTACTGATGTTGTTGAAGGTAAGGCTTTAGTTCATAACTTTGTCTGCAAAGTTTTCTTTGATCCCGGCGCTATTCATTCATTTATATCAACTGCTTGTGCTTCTAAGATGAGATTAAAGTTTGAAACTTTAGATACCCCTTATGAAGTGTGTTCACCAATGGGGACATGTAGCGCTACTTACGTTAAATATAGAAATTGCCTTGTGACAATAGAAAATAAGAAGTATCTTGCCGATCTTATAGACTTGCCAATCCAAGAATATGATCTCATCTTAGGAATTGATTGATTATACCGGCATCAAGCAGTAGTTGACTGTTTTGCTAAAACCATTAGATTGGGAAATGTAGTGAAAAATAAAGATACGAAAAATTTAAGATCAGCTATTATTTCATCAACCAAAGCTAAGAAAGTATTGAGAAAAGGAGGACAAGGACTCTTGGCTTATTTGATAAATAAGCCCCAAGATAAGTGAAAATTAGAAGACGTGAAGGTGGTTAATGAATTTTCCAAGGTAGTTCCGTGAAAGCCTGGGATAGATTTTCAAAGACTAGCCTGTGACAAGCTGCTCGATGACATTTATGTCACCCTATAAAAATTGGGTCACCACCTTGAGTGGCCACTCAAGTGTGGGACCTGTGGAGGGATAAGGCTAACATTTGTTTGAAGTTATAAGGATGACAAATCTCTAAATACTAATTCAGCCTTGCCATACGATTGTATGAATTGTTTACGCTCATAAATGGGTTACTTGTTTACGCTCATAAGTGGGGTACTTGTTTATCCTCATATTTGGACTACTCATTTTGCTTGAATTATCACAATCGCATAGCATATTTCAACTTGTTTGATTATTAAACTGCCTAATCCATCTTTTATTCATTGGACATTCTGGAATTTTTCACTTGAGCCTTGATATTTTATTGTTCTATTCCTAACCATAATTTCTCACTAAATTATTCGGACTTATTTTATAAGTTTAACATATATAGGTGACTAAAATTCGAGAATTGGATCAAGCTTGGAGATTTTGGTTACTAAATTTTGGTATGAGAAATTATGGATTTGTAATAGTTTGTAGTATTTACTTACTCAGGTTAGTGCTAATAAGTTAGATACTATTTTGAAAAAAAAAATAGGGCTTGTAATGAGTATGTACTTGATTATAGATTGAATAAAACTTTTGCTATATTGAAAATTGAGAAAGATTTTTATAAGCTCCTACCCATCGGGTAGCATTTCGGACCTAGGGGCGGATGCTCTAGGATTCGGGACATTCCAAACTTACCGTGCCACCATTAAGGCAAAATATAAATCCTAAAACGGATTTGTTGTCATCTATATCGGATTGGAAGCTAGAATCTGAAAACCCTTCTAATTTCAATTCTCCACTGCCGTAAACGAGAAAGAATTCCTTAGTTCTTCTCAAGTACTTAAGAATTATTTTTACAGCACTCCAATGACTCTCATCGGGGTTGGATTAAAAGCAGCTCATAACGCTTAGAGCGTACGCTACATCCGATCTTGTAATAGTATTACATACATTATGCTCCCTATAGTAGAGGCATAAGGTATGCCAGACATCTTTATCTCTCTTCTTCCATCTTTAGAGCCATAGACTTAGAGAGATATAGTCCATGTCTCATGGGGAGAAACCCTCTCTTCGATTCTTTCATACTAAATCGCTTTAGTATTTTGTCTATGTACGGACTTTGGGAGAGCCCCAGTAATCTTTTCAATCGATCTCTATAGATCCGTATTCCCAATACAAAAGATGCCTCTCCCAAGTCTTTCATGGAGAGCTGTGTAGATAACCATATTTTGGTATATTCTAACGCTCCCGCATCATTCCTAATGAATAAGATGTCATCAACATAAAGCACTAAAAACTACACCGTGCACCCACTATATTTCTTGTACACATAGGGCTTATACATATTTTTTATAAAGCCAAACTCTTTTACTGTCTCATCAAAATATATATTTCAGCTTTAAGACGCTTGCTTAAGTTTATAAATAGACCTTTGGAGTTTGCAAACCTTTTGCTCGCTTCCCTTGAATGTGAAGCCCTCTGGTTGCTCCATATAGATATTTTTATCGCGGTTACCATTAAAAAAATAATTTTCACATCCATTTGCCATTTCTCAGTCATAATATGCAGTTATGGCAAGCAAAATTCTAATAGATTTAGGCATTGCAACATGCGAGAAAGTTTCTTCAAAGTCTATACCCGGTCACTGGATATATCGTTTGGCTACCAATCTTGCCTTATATGTCACAATTTCTCCATTAACTCCTAACTTACGCTTGAAGGTCCATTTGCATCCAATAGGTACTATACTCTTTAGTGGATCAACTAAGGTCCAAACCTTATTGGAGTACATGGAGTTCGTTTCGAATTACATATCTTGTTACTAGTGTCTCGAGTTCATGTCTGACATAGCTTCCTCATATGTTTTCGGATCATTATCTGATTAACTAGTCTCATGAAGAAATTCGAATCTTTCGGGCTCTCTTCTTATTCGTTCAAACCTTTTGGGAAGTTGTGTGCTTTGAGGTTCATCTACTTTTATTAGTTGTGGGTTTTCTTTTTGATTGTAAATTTTATCAAGTTCCACAAATTCGCCTTTTCTATCTAATAGAAATTCCTTCTCCAAAAAGGTGGCATTTTTCAACACAAACACCTTTTGCTCCGAATGATCATAGAAGTAATAAATAACCCGCAGACTCTCTAGGGTAACCCACAAATCTACATAAGGTGGATCTAGTATCCAACTTATCTCTCACTAGTCTCTTGACACGGGAGGAGACCCCCATACCTTCAAATAAGAATACGAGGGTGCTTTATTATACCACATCTCATGTCACGTTTTGGACACCGGTTTAGAAGGTACTATGTTAAGTAACTTTGTTGTCATTTTGAGGGCATAGCCCCAAAATGAAAGAGGAAGATCTTTGAAACTCATCATAGATCGTATCATATCTAACAAGATACAATTTCTACGTTCTGCCACACGATTCAACTGTGGTGTAGTAGGAAGAGTCCACTGCAAGATAATCGCATTCTCTTCTAGATAATCAAGAAACTCGTCACTCAAGTATTCACCTTTTTGATCGGATCGAAGAGTTTTTATACTTAGTTCGAGTTGTTTCTCTACTTCATTCTTATATACTTTGAATATTTCAAAAGCTTAGAACTTGTACTTATGAGAAACACCCACCCAAAACGTGTATAATCGTCGGTAAATGTAATGAAGTAATTATAACCACCTCGGGCACTAATTTTTAGTGGCCCGCATACATCCGTATGAACTAGTTTTAATGGTTTAGTGGCACGTTTCGATTGTCCAATAAATGGTGACTTAGTCATTTTTTCTTTAAACAAGACTCGCAAATCGGTAACTCCTCAATGTTATTTATAGAAAGTGACTCTGAGGCAACCAATCTACTTATCCTATTTTTGGAAATGTGCCCAAGTCTAGCATGCCACAAGTATGCTTGGTTATGGTCATCTGTTTTTCTTTTATTCTCTTGTTGAATTTGTAATAATGTATAGTTAGAATTTAGGGTATAAAAGCCCATATATCATTATACTGGTAGCAATTAAAGAACCATTTTTAGAAAGAAAATACTTTTCATTCTTGCAAGAAAATTCATAATTTTTTTTGTCCAACATGAGAATGGAAATGATGTTCTTCAATTAAGACTATACAAAGAGACAATTTATTCAATTCTAACTTTGATTATTATATGCTAAAGTAACTAGGCCTGAGGCTTCGGCATCAACTTTTGCATTGCTTCTTATCTTAACGATCACATCCCCTTTACTTAGTCTTTTTGACCTCTGCATCCCCTGTAACGACTTGCAAAGGTAAGAACCACATACGGTATCAAATACCTATGTGTCGCTGTTAATCAAAAGATTAACTTCAACAAAAAACATACCATTTTTCAAAGAAGCCAAATACTTCTTACAATTCCTCTTCCAATACCCAATTTCTCCACACTAAAAGCATTTTTCGTCTTTAGTGTTAGCTTTCTTTTTTATTCCATTCGATAGCTTTGGAACTTGTTTCCCTTTGGAAGAAGAACTTTTCTTCTTCTTTCTCCGCGTCTTGCCCTTATGGACTTTAGAAGTTGAAGCAATCAATATCGTCTTGTCTTTCTTCATAGTAGACTCGGCCATGACAAGCATATTAACTATCCCGTTAACCGTTACATCGAATTTACTTATGTTGAAATTCATAACGAATTGGTCAAATGAGTTTGGCAATAATTGAAGGATCAAGTCTATGTAAGGATCATTATCCATGACAACATCAAGTTTCCAGAGCTTTTCAATTAGAGAAATCATTTTCAAACTATGCTCGTGAACACTTGATCTCTCAACTATTCGTGCCCTAAATAAATTCCTTGGAGGTGTTATAATGTTCATAATGCGTTTGCTCCAAGTATAACTCCTCCAAGTGCATCTGTATCTCATTAGCATGCTTCATGTGCTTGTGAAATTTTTGGAACTCACTTGACATTGATGCCGACATTAGACATCGAGTTTGAAAATCATCGTCCCTCCAACGATTGATGATTTCCCGCATGTCTTCCTTTATATCATCGGGGATAGTATTGGGGGGACTTTGAGTCAAAACATAAGTCTTCTTTTCGGAATCAAGCACAATTTTTAAATTTGATAGCCAATCACTATAGTTGGGACTGTTGAGCTTATTAGCTTTCAAAATTATAGAGAGTAGATTTTTAGCCATTTGAATTGATTTAAAAATCTACAAAAGCGAAGAAGAGAATATAAGCATTTATTCGTGCAATATTTTTAAACATGATATGGTTTTGTATCATGAGTTACCTCCCACTATTTTATTCAAATCTTATGCCCTCTCATAAGATTCGGGAAATCATATTTCCTAGTGGGTTTTAGGGCCCTTAAGTATTATTCATAGACCTACGAGATGTAACCATTTACAAATAACTCCTTAGGTAGATAAGTAACTTTACCATTTGCATCAACTATGCAGCCCCTAAAATTGTTTTACCTTATCTTTCTTATAGACCCACGAGACATAGCCATTTATACTATTCGATGTTAAGTTTGACCAACCAATCATTCTTCATATGTTGAAGTGACTAGCACATGATTAAGGATTGCCCAAAAAATCATAAGGGTGGGAATTCTAGGACACAGACTCAGTAGTAGGGCATACCTGGGCATCCTCAGGTCAAAGCTAGAACTTATGCTTTGACAGGAGAGAGAGGCATAGACCCCACCCAGGTTGTGGAAGGTAAGATTCTTCTTCAGAATTTTATTTGTAAAGCTTTTTTTGATCCTGGTGCAACGCATTCTTTTATTTTACTTGACCGTTCTAGGAGATTAGACTTACCTTCTGAAAATATGAACATCTTCTATGAGATTTATACTCTAGTCGGAGGATGTTACGAGACTAGGATAAGATATCCCCAATGCCCTTTGGTTATAAAGAACCAGAACTTTAGCGCAGATTTAATTGAACTATCAATCCAGGACTATGATCTCATTCTAGGAATAGATTGGTTATTCCAGCATCAAGCTATGGTTGACTGTGAAGCTATGGAGTTGGAATTAGTACCAATAGCACAGTCAAGAATAATGGTATTCGTACCATTTCTGCTATGAAAGCCAGGAGAATTATTAGAAAATAGCGACAAGGGTTCCTGACTTATCTGATAAATAAACCTCACGATAAAGTTGAAATGAAAGATGTTAAGGTGGTAAATGAATTTCCTGAGGTGTTTTCGGAGGAATTGAACTCACTACCCCCAGATTGGAAAATTGAATTCGTGATTGCAACAATTTTTAGGGCAGCGCCATTTTCGAAAATCCCTTATAGAATGACACCAGCAGAATTAAAGGAGTTAAAGGAATAATTACAAGAACTACTGAAGAAAAATTTTATACGACCAAGTTCTTCGCCTTGGGAAGCTCCTGTCTTGTTTGTAAAAAAGAAATATGGGTCACTAAAGATGTGCATCGATTATAGAGAATTAAATAAAGTGACCATCAAGAATAAATACTCCTTACCCCACATAGGCGAATTGTTTGATCACCTTTAAAGGTCTGCTATTTATTCCAAACTAGACTTGAGATAAGGGTATTATCAATTAAAAATACGAGAAATAGATATTTCTAAAATTGTGTTCAATTCCTATTATGAGCATTTTGAGTTTGTAGTCATACCCTTTGAATTAACTAATGGGATTGCTGCGCTTATGAATTTAATGTATCAAGTGTTTTGCCCATACCTCAATTTGTTCGTGGTGACATTTATAGATGATATCCTAGTTTATTTCATATTAGAAAAGGAGCATGAAGGACATTTAAGATTGTCCTTCAAACTTTAAAGGAGCATAAACTGTACGCTAAATTTAGCAAGTGTGGATTTTGGCTAAAGAGAGTGACTTTTCTGGGACATATAATATCAGAAAATGGGCTTGAAGTGGACTCGGAAAAGGTCGAAGCAGTGCTCAAGTGGAAGAGGGCAGAAACAGTTACAGAAGTGAGGAGTTTTCTGGGATTGGCTAGATACTATCAAAAATTTATCCAGAACTTCTCTAAATTGGCCAGACCACTCACCAGACTGATTCAGAAAGATCAAAGATTTGTGTGGGACCAGTAGTACGAGGAGAGTTTCTCGGAATTAAAGAAAAGATTGACGATAGCTCCAGTACTTGCACTGCCTGATGGGTTAGAAGAGTTTACAGTTTATACAGACGCCTCTAAAGAAAGATTAGGATGTGTTTTAATACAGAAGGGTAAAGTGATCGCCTATGCATTAAAGAAGCTAAAGAATCATGAGTTGAACTATCTCACTCCTGATTTAGAATTGGTGGCTGTAGTCTTTGCCTTAGCAAGATAGCATCACTATTTATATGGAGCTAACGTGGAAGTCTTTACCAACCATAAGAGTTTAAGGTACATTTTCAGTTAGAAAAACTTGAATTTGAGACAACGATGATTGATGGAATTCCTGGAGGATTACGACTTCATTATTACTTATTACCAGGAAAAGCAAAGGTCATTGTAGATGCTCTAAGTCAAAAAGAAAAGTTGGCAACCATGAACATTTACCCAGAGATGTATAGTGAGATCCTAAGAGCCCAAGAAGGAGATGTTTGGGTTCAAAAACTTAAGGGTAAAATGAAACCCAATTATAGGATCGATACCGATGGGTTGCTATGATTTAGAATTCAAGTTATGGTTCCTGCAGTAATAAGAGATAGGGTGCTCTCTGCAGCACATTAGACTAAGTTTTCAATGCATTCTAGAGGAACAAAAATATATAAGGACCTAAAACAAAAGTTCTGGTGGGAAGGAATGAAGAAAGATATAGTTGACTATATCCAGAAATGTCTGACCTGCCAACTGGTGAAAGCGGAGCACCAGAAACATTTGGAAAATTACAACCGCTCCCAATCCCAGATTGGAAGTGGGATCAGATCACCATAGACTTTATGATAGGTCTACCCGTAGTAAGAGGTGCATGTGATAGTATTTGGGTTGTGGTTGATAGGCTTACAAAGTCGGCAGATTTTTTGTCTGCCAAGACCCAGTACATTGTTGAGAAACTCACCGAAGTTTACATTAAGGAGATAATAAGGTTGCATGGGATTCTTCAAAGTATTGTCTCTTATAGGGATCTGAAATTTACGGCGAGATTATGGAGGAGCTTGCAAGAGCATATGGGGACGAAATTGCTTTTCAATACTGCTACTTATCCCCATACCGATGGACAATCTGAAAGGATAATTCAAACACTGGAAGATATGCTGCGAGTACGTGTTTTGAATGTCCCTGGAAATTGTGATAGGCATCTGCCTTTGGTAGAATTCGCCTATAAGCCTCCATTAAGATGGTACCATACGAAGCTTTGTATGGTAGAAGGTATAGGTCACCCCTTCACTAGGATTTCAATGAGACAAAGAGCACCTCGAATCTAGAAACAGATGCACTACGACCTGAGATGATCCAAGAGACAATAGATAAGATTCAGATCATCAAGAAAAATATGAAAACAACTTAGGATCGCCAGAAAAGCTATGCTGATAATTGAAGAAAAGATTTGGAGTTCAGTGTTGAAGATC
Source organism: Handroanthus guayacan (assembly GCA_014898755.1). NCBI lineage: Eukaryota > Viridiplantae > Streptophyta > Magnoliopsida > Lamiales > Bignoniaceae > Handroanthus > Handroanthus guayacan. The sequence continues at coordinate 96,959 of JACFYI010003214.1, read as the reverse complement.
GGGTATTCTTGAAAATTGCTCCACACAAGGGAATCCGGAGAATGAGCAAGACTGGGAACCTAAACCATAGATATACAGGGCCATTTGAGATTGTGGAACGAATCGGCCCTGTAGCATACCAACTGGATCTCCTGCCTAACCTCACTAGGACCCAAAACACGTTTCATGTGTCCCAGTTGAGAAAACATCATCTTGATCTCTCGTACATCATCGAACATCTTGATGTTCCACTCCAGAGTGACCTCATATATGTAGAATAGCCTATTCGTGTCCTAGATTCTCAAGTTCGCGAGCTTAGGAATTGTAAGATGCTTCAAGTTAAGGTATTTTGGAGAAATCAGAAGGTAAAAGAGGTGATTTGGGAACGTCAAAATGAGATGCGGGACAAGTATCCCCACTTGTTCGAATAAGGTATGACTCTAGCGACCAAATTCTCTTAGGGGAGAAAGTGTAACATCCTGAAACTTCCCCAAATTAAAATTCTAACTCTCCGTTTTCGAATAATAAATCATTTCTATAATCGCGAAAATTGTTCCATTGTTAAATTAATTTTCTTGCATTCGAAAATTTTTCGTGCAAACAAGTCCCTGTTTATGCTCCATTTTCGGCCCAAAAGAGCTACTTTGGCCCCCAAACCAAGCCCAAACCCTAGCCTAATTTTTGATCCATTCTTTAAAAATTTAGAAAAAAAAAAAAGGATGATGAAGCAGCTGCCAAATAGGTGAGGATTTTCCTCACCCGCTCCCATCACTTCTCCTTAAGTTCCTCCAAAAAGCATGGGCAAATAGCACAAAAGTCCTTGGCAAGAGTTTCTTTGCTTTGTCACCCTTCTTTTCCACTACAAATATGAGAGTTAATGTGGAGTGTTGTCTTCCTCGTTCTCTTGCAAGACAAAGTCCTTAACTTCTCTCTTTTATGCACAACTCTCAAAACTTACAAAAGAAAAAATTTATGTATCATCAAAATATCACCCTACATTTGACAAAGAGGGGAAAGGAGTAGGAAAGAGCACTCTCTAACACTAGCATCTTGGTAAGGATTGTGGTTATATATAAGTATATATGGTGGTTATGAGGATACATGTTGAGTTTAAGCTTGAATCTTCATTTTGATAGGTTTGTGAAACTTTCTTTGGATAAACCTATCACTCCGATCACAAGCTTAGGACGCGGGTAAGATTTATGGCATGATTCCTCTTGCTTCCTTATGATTATCTCTTCATCATGTTTGAGTAAAAGTGTTATGGAGCAAATGCTTGGTTTGATGATTATCTTTGTTATTTGGCTCCATTATTGCTTGTTTGATGATTTGGACCTCTAAATTCTTTTAAGACCTCATCCTTAGCAAGATTATGCTTTAAGGACTATGGACCATAGTTCCAAGGGAATGAAGATAGGACGTTGTGCAGTAACTAGAATTGAGTATACTAACACCACTTTTCACACCTACTACTTTTATTGATATTGATGAATGCAAGATAAGACTCTTATTAGATAGGTGTGGGCTAAGGACTGTGTTGACTGAAGCTTTTGACATCCCAGAAGGACAAGAAGAGCATTGAGAGGTTGAATCCATAGTACATAGGATTGCATAGACATAGAATGGGATTGATGAACAAATGCCACATGAGAACCTTTTATTGACCTTTTTTGCCTTTCCTGTCACTTGATGACTTTCCTGCTTCATTAGTCGCCTTTGGTATGGTAGTCGTCCGTCCTTTAGCGAGGCCAAGCACCTTCCATTTAAGGCCGCTGGAGCACTAACTATCAATTTAATAAATTGAAAGCGGATGCAATCTTACAAGAGAAGAAATTCAATTCCTTTGGCTATTCTCTTCTATACGATACCATTCATCGTAGATGATACGATTCAATTAGAGAAGACCTCACCTTTTACGAAATAACCATAGAAACAATGGAACCCTCTATTCCTTTATCCATTCAATTTATATTTCTTTTCTTATATTTGATACCTAGCAAAAGAAAATTTCTTATTTCCTTCATATTTAGTAGTAAAATACATAAAGAAAGAAAAAATCATGGTCGGGAAGGTTATAGTAGTCAAAGCTATTGGAATTTTTATTTTATACATTGAAAAAAATCCATTTGGTTATTAATAGAACAGGATGGGGAAAAGAATAACTAAAAGAAAAGAAATAGTTATTTGTCAAAGTTTTATTTATTCAATGACCAAAAGTAAACGCGGATATATAGCTCGGAGACATAGAACAAAAAGTCATTTATTTGTATCAAGTTTTTGAGGGGCAAATGGATTATTACTCAATATAAATAAGAGCTTGGGTTTTGGCTCATTGGGATAAGGATCAGCAAAAGAGAAATTTTCGTCATTTGTGGATCACTTCGATAAAAATAGTAATTCGAGATAGGCAAAGGAAGGTCAATTCCTTACACTTTGGTAGTCGAAATCAACTCTTTGCCTTCAATTACATCTGAAAACGAGTTGTAAACTTTATTATGACTGCTCCTCATTGGTTGCCTGTGGATTCTATTATTGAGAAGTGTATCTACAGCTTCTTGTACTAATTTCTCCTTACACATTACTAACTCTCCTATCGTAAATCTACTTGTTAATAGATAGGTAAGAGCATTGTTCCAATAGATAACTTTTCTATGGAGTTAATTAATATCCAAGCTCATTAGTTTACCCCCATCTATCTGAATGATGGGTCTTAACTCAGGAGAAAGAACTGTAATAGACGCAAAACCATCCATTTTGCTTTTTATATTTGTTCGAAGAAAATGCTTAGCCAACTCTTTGCAATTAATCGAAAAACCTTTTCTTCTTCCAACCATTCAATCTTTCCCTTCTTTACCTAATTCTTTCATTCTACCAGTGAATTATCGAAAATAATGCATAAATCTAGATCAACTAATTGTTCTCGTAAAGTAATTTCAAACTATCCACGGTTCTCCTTCTATAATTCTACATAGCCCAAAAGTAATAGAAGAAGATCTATCCCTTCAATCCATTTATTGAGTGAAGCAAATTCTGGGAAATACATTAATAAGAGAAAGAGTCCACTTAAAAACGAATGCACCTGCAGCATTTATGGATCTAATGCATCGAATATTTCAGCCCTATTTGGATTGTTTTGTGGTGATTTTTATCGATGATATTCTAGTATAAAAACATCTAAGGATAGTACTACAAACTCTCAAAAATCACCAATTATATGCCAAATTCAGTAAGTGTGAATTTTGGCTGGAAAAGGTCACTTTTCTGGGTCACATAGTTTCACAACATGGTCTTGAAGTTGATCCCGGAAAAGTCGAAGCAGTCGCCAATTGGAAAAGACCTGAAAATGTTACTGAAGTGCGCAGCTTTCTAGGACTGACTGGATATTACCGAAAATTTATTCAGAACTTTTCCAAGATGGCAGGACCTCTTACAAAATTAACCCAGAAGGATCAACGGTTTAAGTGGGATGAACGATGTGAACAAAGTTTCACAGAACGCAAGAAAAGATTAACCTCAGCACCCGTTCTAACATTACCTGATGATTCGGGAGAATTCTCTGTGTATACAGATGCATCTAGAGAAGGGTTAGGGTGTGTGTTAATGCAAAAAGGGTGAGTAATCGCGTATGCCTCAAGAAAACTCAAGCTACATGAACAAAAATACCCAACCCATGATCTAGAATTGGCAGTTGTGGTATTTGCTCTAGCAAAATGG
>JACFYI010003214.1:75907-93166 GCA_014898755.1 Handroanthus guayacan | reverse complement strand
TTTTAGTAGCAATCCGTTCTAGGGGGTAGAGACTCTAGTTCGGGGTGCTACACCATGCAACTCTTAATATTATACATACACTTGAAAAGAGCGCTACTATCTTTAGTGGGTCTTGCAAATAAAAATTGTTAAAGCAGATTAAGCGAAAATTACTTGAGCACTAAGCAGGCAAACAAAGGAAGAAATCCTTTTTTTAAGGGTCCCATTACACTCTTCTTTTTCTAAAAAGAATGTGAGTGCATAGAAGGCAACTAGCTAAAAAGCCAGGTAGAAGCTTCATTGAGCCAGATCCTTCTCAAGGAAGTAGTTTATAAAAACTATTAAAAATACTAAATCTGAAGAAAGAAATGCACAAGCAAAAGATCCCAAGAAGAAAAGAGTGACCCGAACCAGTCCTTGACCAGCTCGTAAGTAGCATCTTGCTACTGGTCGGCACAACGGGGAGTAAAAGCAAGTATTTTTTTTATTGCCCTATTGACCCTTCCCTTTCTAAAAGCACCTTTGGTTAGAGACTAGTTGTAAAGTAAAGAAAGGTGGTGTGCTTTCGAATTCGATTTATTTTTTATATAAAGAAGAACCCTGTCCCGCGAGTAGACGGAGGTCCTTGGTCTTACCATTTTCAACTCTTCGATTCTATTGCTAGTAAATCTAGTCTAGCACTACGATGTCTCCATTGTGTAGCGCTATGAAAGAGAAAAGAATTGTGCCTCGCTAGCCTTTTCACCTCTTCTCTTCGGTCGGTCTTGTACTGAGCCATTAGAATAGGGATGGTGCTAAGAAAAGCAGTTTAATCTATATATGTAAAACAAACAAAACAGCCTCTCTAAAAAGTGCCCTTAAGAAAAGACCTGTGTTTTTTGATAGATAGTAGAGATTCATAGGTGGTAGTGGGCATCTAATCTTAATAGTGGCTATATAGTATAGTTTATCCATAAAAAAAAAAAAAAAAAGCTATATAGTATAGTAAGTGGTTGAAAGGATTGTATCTTTTATGAGCAAGATCTTTTCCTTCCCTCTTGTCCTCATGACACGAGCTGACGAAAGTCATGTAGCACTTATTTTATTTAAATGAATACGCAGAAAGGAAATTTTGGGTCATCTCAAACCTGGAGTGACAGGTTGATGGTTGGGAAAGATGCAAAGGCCTTCTTTTAATGACTCATGGGTATGATGCATGAAGCGTTGGTAAAAAAAATGGCTTTTTCTTAAGTGCATCAGTGAAAGGAGCGGAAAGCCACCTTAAGGAGAGAAGCAGAGTTGAATGAGGGGCGGATGTTAAGCATAACACTAGCCTTCTTTCTGAGCTGGGATCAAAGGAAGAAGCATCTACCATGCTTTCTTCCCCAATTGCACTAAAAGCTAATGCTTATTTGAAAAACTTTGGCAGTGCTCTCAAATTGGGTTTCTTCCAAGAAAACCTAGAGATCGCCCCCTTATGTCAAGGGTTGGTAAGTCTTACTACAAATGGATAGGTTACAACTAATGAAGTCATCGGGTCCACGTCAAAGATAGCAGGCAGTAGAGACAATGGTTTGAGTTATCAACTCAATGATTGTATCAAAAGAAAGAGCAAGTGACTTTACCACAACAAAGTCAGAGTAATGTAAGGTCGTCATTAGTTAAGACTCTTTAGATAGGGAGAGGAGACTGAACGGTGGACTTATCATCTATAGAATCCCTTGCTCTTGAATGAGTTGGCATTGAATTGGTTATTCAAGAAGGGATTGATCTAAAGCTAGGGACTGAACTGACTGAGATTTATGTACACCTCATGCTGGGAAGCAGATTCGGAACAAAAATAAGCCATCTGCATATAGTCAAATTGGTTAACAAGCAATGCAAGCCCAAGGAACCTGAAATTTTGAGCTCCAAACCATTCACAGAAGATGAAGTCCTTATGAACCAGCTCTTTAGCACATTCCAATCTTGCATGTGCCATTCACATATTTTTCTACATCCATGGCATGGGAAAAGTAATTGAATTGAAGAATTAGATTCACTCTAACATACCCATAGATGCCAATCTGAGATCACCCCCAGAGAGTAGAGAGTTGATTGACAATCTTCTTCATCAAGGTGACCACACCGCATTGAGAGATACTAGTGGTAAGATTAAAGACATTAGTACACATCACGGGAAAAACCACCAACAAAAGCAGAAGAGGAATTACTAGTAGATGATTAGCAGATTAGCAGCAAAGTTAGTTCATAGTTCTTTTTGGTTTCCACACCCAGGATAAGTGGTCAACTCTATCTCATTTTCCCTTTGACTACGTTCATTCATACCAATATACCTACCAAAACACCCTTTCCCTTTTTGGGTACTTTAGATGTAGATTCAATGCAAAGGAAATTTCCTAAGGAAGAAGGGCTTAGAGAAAAAGGCTCTTCCTGAAATGAAGAAAGAGATGTGGCACTTTGAATCCTATCATCCATACATAGCAAAGGAACTAGCCATTCGATATCTTGAATAGGAAGAATGGATAGAAGGAACTATCATCGTGCCTAAGGCTTGATTGGCTAACTTGAATAAAGCATCCTAATAAAGAGACGAGGGGGAAGAAAATCGGCACGAGTGAGATGTCACTTTATTAAAGCAAAAGCCAGAACCCTAGATGCCAAGATCCACGGGCACTCCTAAAGCTTGGTGAGCTAGGTTTAGTGACTAGGGTGGACTTCTATTCTATACATGTCCCCTTTTTAGACAACATACAACATCCTCGAAGCAAGAAAGGGAAGGAATCAAAATAGGCTCGGGAGCTCATGGAGATTGGAAAGGTTTAAATTTTTGCTCCCTCTTATTAGAAGAAGGAAGGGATAGGTAGAGGATTGGAAAGCGAGGAGCTGTATGGCCACTCTATATGGTCAATTGGTATTCACTCTAGAGCGGAGGCTTACTTTTTCGTTACTCCAAAACCTCAGTACGAGTTCCTGTAGCAGTAGAGCCTTGACCTCTTTCTTTCTAGCTGAATAGCCTTTTCAAAGCATTTGATGCAATCTTACTGTGAGGGAGCTAAGGGCAAGTAAATGGTTGAAGCAAAGTTGAATTCTTAGTAGGTGAAAAAGAAAAGTAGCTGATTGAAGTAAAAGAACGATATAGGTCGGAATACTTGCTTGAAGCTTGTCCATAGCTTTTTTTGTTAACAAAGTCGAGGAAGAGAAACACAGTCAGTCAGGTGAGGAGTCGAGCATAGGTGATAAGGAGTCAAAATCTGTGTCATTTCTTCCTCTATCTTTGGGAATAACACCCGATGAAACTCCCACAAAAACTAGCTCAAAAGGAGAAGGCCTTACTTTTTGACTTATTTCTCCTTCATTGCTTGATGAATATTTTCTAGACATATAAAAAGATGATCCACCAAGAACCCTTTCCTTTTACTTTTGTGAGAAAGGGCGAGTTCGATTAGCTCTCTCGCAACAAATAGAGGAATCGAGAATGAATATGCGTTTATGTGCTGTGCTTTGATTTAGTTCTATAAACTTTAGTTGACCAACCACTTTCTCTTCAGTAGGAAACCATTTGACTTTGAATTCCTTTCCCAGATAACCTACACCTCTCTAGACAACCTACCTTTATCCATCAATTTTGCTCCTTTTGGGGTTGGTATGGCAGGGATCAACTCAATGGCCTGGCGTATGCTGATGAGATCAAGAAAAGAGCATGTTTTGCACTCATGTAGCTAAGAAGAGGTATTGGTTCTCTTCCTCCCAATTCAAGGATCGCCATGAAGCTTAGTTTTGAAAGTGTAGAACAAGCTTAAATCTTGCCTTTCTGGTCCCATGGCCCCTTGCTTGGGCTATTCAACCATCAAGAAAGAAAGCAAGCCTTTGACAGGGTTCTCTCTTTCTGTTTAAATTCAACTGGCATGCTGAAATCGATTGCACAAAGGGGCTTCAATTTTACTAAAAGAAAGACTTAGTTGACAAATCTATTGGTTACATCTCATGTACTTGCCCATAAACCAACTATAGGGTGACCTACTTCTACTTACATTGATTCCAAAGCACCTCTCTTTTAGCTTAAGCGAACTATAATAGAAATTGCTTTTAACACACAATGCAAGTCCTCAAAAGACTCAGTAATGAACATGAAAATAAATACATTTACATTAGAAGAAAGAAGCCTTTTTCGATTTCTTTCCTAAAAGAAAGTTAGACTTATCCTTAATCATATCCACTGCAGAATCAGATTATTAGGCTTTAGGAATAAAAACCTATTATCAGAAGCTTATGTCAATTACTTAGCTGACAAGGCAACGTATGACTATAAGGAATAAGAAATGGGAGCAATAGGGGGATTCTTAGATGAGAAGGTAAGGAAATGCAATAGGTAGGAGTATGAGGTAAATCTTACTAATCAAGGAGAGAGCATTAAGCTAAGCAATAGTATAAGAAGTAAGACTACTCACCTCGACAAGCTTTTGGCAGATTGGAATTTGTCTCTCTTTTTAAATCTCTTTCCTAGAAGAAGAAACTAGTGATCCTATTGCGCAATATGGTGTGCTAATTTGGAAAGGAGTTTCCAAAATCGAGAACACAAACGAATCAATCATTAAGAATAGATACATAGTTATTAGGCTATTAAGGAGGCCGAAAATATTTTAACCCTAAGCCACAATCGGGAGATGGAAAACAGAGAGAACATATTTGCGTCGTATGCGTAAGTAAATGAGGTTCACACGAATTAATTCACCAATAAATTAGACTCCACAGGGTTGAGATTAGACATCGACTATAAAGATTGGGTGCTCTAGAATTGATTGAAATTGATTCTATGAATGATTAAATAAATAGTTTAATTAATCGTAAATCATAAAGAGTTAGGAGCTCATGTCTAATTAATTGATGAACCTAGAGAGTTATACCCTTTCTCAATATTATCCTCGAGATACATTTAATAGAAATTCTCTAATTAGATTAGAGAGAATCGCCTAAACTGATTTTAGGCTAAAGAAGAGGAATTTTGACTAAAAGTCAAAATATTTGACATGAGTCAAAGTGGGTCTTATTGGATAAATTAAATTGAAGAGTTAAATTACTTTAATTAAATTAATTGTTAATTTAATTCAATTAATTTCAATAGTTGATTTTAATTGATCCAGGTAGAAGAATTAAATTGAAGAGATAATTTAATTTTATAAATGCCAAGTTGGAAAACCATGTGACATTTTAATTAAAGTGTTAAAATAAAAAGAGAAAAATATGAAAATTTCTCTCAAAAAATTCTCTTTCCCTCCAAAACCAATTGCCTCTTCATCTTCTTAATTAGATCTCCACCCATACACTTAGATCTTACCATAAGTTTGAGAGGGTTCAAAAGAGGAAGTGTAGATCAAGAATCAAAGTGTGAACAATTGAAGAATTTATTAAGCTCACGGTTTCAAGTGAAGAAGCATTTCTGGTCTTGATACAAAGTGGAGCCATGGTTTTGATGCATGAAGATCTAAGGAGATTTGATGTTTTTCTTCAAGGTTTCAAGTGGATCATTCAAGGTTTGAGAAGATCAAAGGAGATCAAGGTGTTGATCACTGTTTGGAGAGAAGAGGTCAGACTTGAAAAGGAGCCATTAACCAAATTGATATTTTGATTTGATTGAGGTAATTTCCTCTTCTTTAAGTCTAAATTTATGCTTATATAATGATCCTTGAAGATTTAGACTATTAATTCATGGTTAATGAATGTAATTTAATGTTTATTCTACTACAATTTTCATTGGTTATGCCTTAATCTCACCTTCAGATGGAAGGTTTGGACAAGAATTCCTAGGCCGAATTTGCACTTTTGGGAATAAAGATTCTTAAGAATTGGATGTCTTACTTTCGTCTTTGGTTGATGAATTAAGACTGCCCCTCTATCTAAATGAAAACTCAAGAGAATATAAAAGATATCCATCAAATCTTGGAAACAAGACACACAGGCCCCCGAGCCAAGCTCCTTTCGCTTTGACCCATGAATCTTTCTATTCTTTAATCTTTATCTTAACCAAAAGGAATTCTCATTTTTTAGTCTTATTTCATACTAATAAAAGAATAATGTTGCAAGAGGTTACTAATCATGCTGTTCCTTTTGTCTTTCCTCACCTTCACCTTCAACTAGAAAGCGGTTTAAGGAGTGCCCTTCGTACCTTACTTTATCTTTCGTTATCTTTATCTTAACAAAAGGGAATCCTCTTTTTGTAGTCTTATTTCATACTAGTACAAGAAGAATGTTGCAAGAGGTTACTAATCATACTATTACTTCTGTCTTTCCTTACCTCCATCTTCAACTAGAAAGCAGTTTAACGAGTGCCCTTCGCACCTTATTTTTTCTTTTAGCCTTCATGCGCGATCCTCCAATGGTGCATTCACTCTTGCCTTTAATAGATATATTGCTTCAAGTTAATTTGCCTTGCTAATGCTAGCTTGCCCTCTATTATTACTATCCAAAGTAGGGAAGAAGCACTACTGAAGGTTATTACTGTGTTGGATCAACTACTTCGTTGGAAAAATGGGTCTTGGATCTAGGTGCCCAAAAGGAGTGACCTGACTAAAGTATAATTGGAGGGATAAATTGATTTTTGAATTGGGAATAATTCCCAATAACCATCCACCACTAATTATGGGGTTAGTGGATAAAGTGAGATATGAAATAGATTTCTATTATGTGCAGAATAGAAAAAGATGGTAGAAGAGAATTTCTCTCTCTGCAGAATTTTCCTTTTCTCTCTTCTCTCAACGTCAGTTTATTTTTCTCTCTCTGAATAGAAAACACTCTCTCTCCAAATAGAAAATAATCTATTACCTCTTTCATATATTCTCTCTCCACATGAATTAGAAATCAATTACTATTGGAACCTGGGCTGTGAAAATTTGAATTGTTTCCCATAATTGGTGATTCAATTCGGACCAAAGGGGCAATGTGAAGTCAGTGATTCAAGTCTATTACGATCCGGGATAGATAAGTTTTCGTGGTTAAATTCAAAAGACGATTAATTGTTTTGTTGAAGGCATGTTATTGGACTTATACATATTATTTCTTTCGTTGGTATCTGACATGGCCTATGTGAATTATGATATTTTTATGTTTATATCATGTTATATTTGCATCCATGATGCACATGTATGGATACGGTAATACAGATACGATACGAACACAGCGACATAGATTTTTCAAAAATTTCAAGACACAACATAGTAGGGATATGGTTGTAAATATTATATTTATATAAATACACTAAACCAGGCATAGTTTCAACTTAAAAAAAAATCAACAACAATTAACAATCAAACAAGTATTAAGATGCAAATTAACTTATACCATCATTGAAAATTATCTAATCATACTTGGTCATTGCTTATGTTAGGTCCTTCAGTAACTTCTTCGGCAAAAGAATGTGAAAACGGAATAAAGAATGGGATTATGGGACTCTACAATGGCAAGTTTGTAATTAGCTTATTTTTTTATTTTTATAAATTTTTCTTATGAAATTATTAATTTATAAGTAGTAATGGCGGCAGGTGCAATTATTGCATAAAAAAAAGTTAAAAAATTATGTCTTTTGAGCCATGTCTGCATAAAAAATGTGTCTGTCGTGTCCCTCACGTGTCCTAGCCATATCCCCTATATGTCCTTGCTATGTCCCCCGTATGTCTTAGCCATGTCCCCCACGTATTTGAATTTTTAATTATTTTTTAATTCTGGACACGCTACATGGTATGTCCGATACGTATCCAACACGTATCCCCCACGTATCCCTATCTTGTACGAGTCCAACACTGTATTTTATATTTTTTTAAGGTATCCGTGCATTATAGATTTGTGTAGAATTGAATTATATGTTAGAAAATTATGTTGTTTTTACATATATCGGATTATATGCAATTTGTCTAGCATGTTCAATTTTACCTGATTTACTTCTGGAATTTTGTGAATTTTTCATGTGAAATTTACTTTTCAAGACGAGTTCAATCATATGTTATGCAACATTTTTGGTGATATGCATGATGTTATATGAAGTTTTGAAGTTAAATTCGTGTATAAGAATTTTATGGTATTCTGGAAATTATGAAGAATAAATTTCCAAACACATAAATAGAAATCTCAAAATATAAATTATGACCACACCATTGAGTTTGGGACAGTTGAAAAATGGGGATAGCCAAAATCCAAAAATCAAAAATGCTACTAAGGTGGTGTGTGAAATACATGCACCACAGAACACGTGAGAGGGGCCAAAATGGTTGTGACACATCCACTGCCACATGCACAATGTGGGCTAATAGTAGTTTGCCATGTTGTACTACTACCAGGCATAGTGTCTGCATGGGCGAGACATGTGGCATTTGACAAGTCAATGGTCACCTGTCAAAAACTTACACGTGGTATAGGAATGACACATCAACATGCCACATGACACACCACACCATCATGCCATGTCAGCACGAAGTCAGGTCCAGTATGCCACATCAGTAGTCCTGACACATGTCAATGCCACACAAGCAACTGTGGCTAACGTGTTTGGCCATGTTGGAAATTAAGGAAAAGAAAAAAGAAAAGACTTGGAACAGGCACCACACTACCCCAATCGTAGTGGTAGTGTGTGTAGGCATGTGCAGCCTGTTCCAGTACTGGTTTTCGATCGGAAAATTCTAGAATGCTTAGATTTTAGTTTTTTTTTTTTATTTTTTGGTAAATTGAAATTAATTTTTTGGAGTGAAGAAAATATTTTTCTTAGTTTTGATCTTTTGGAAAATAAAAAATTGAGAAAAGTTATTTTGCCTAGAGAAAAATTTTATAATTTTTATAAAATTAAAATCTATAGGGTTGGCTATTTGGTTCAGAATTTTGAACACTCATGTATACTTTGCTTTGAATTACGCTTAAAAGATGTTTTTCTATACATAATTTTTTTATGAGATCGAGCATAATTTGTATTCTGAATGTGTTTTTAAATTCTAAAATATTAACCCTAATAAATGTTTACCCCAGTTTAGATAAGGCAGTAATGAAAAATGCTCGACGTGCCCTCTGGGACGTGGTAGAAGCTTCATAACTCCTGAACAATGTGAGAAAATTATGGAGTTTCTTATGTATCAAATGAGAGAGTTAGATACACTTCCTAAACAATTTGAAATTATGGAAAGAAAGTATAATGAAATGCTTTCTTTGGGAGAAAGGTTTTTTGTGAGCAATGAGCCAAAACTCAACATGACTTTGGCAATGGTCCTCACCAGAAGATTTATGGAACAAGTTCTATAAAATACTAAAATTCATGAGTCAGTGGAATATGACAAGACACTGATTGAGGTTAAGGAGACCATGCTCAACTGATGGGTTGAGGATACCAAAGAGAAGGTAAAAGTCTGCATGTCCCATAGTGCGCACACTAACTCATGTGATATGAGGGTCATATGTGGAAGACATCTTTGAGATTTTATGTGTGCAGCAAACTTTCAACTAGTATCAATAACATGGCTTCATGCAATATAGTGCACCGAGAGGTGATACCAGGCAGAAGCTTTCGAGGACGAGAGTGATTATGAACTTGTAGTAGTTTACATTTTCACTTATAGTTATTTTTTGTTCTTCTTGTGAGACATGTAATAACTTTCAAGATATTGGATCTTGAAGTATCCTTACCTTTTGAAGGCATGTCCTCTATTTCCTTCTTTCCAAGATATGATTTTGTGAATTATGCAATTTATACTTAATTGCAGTGGGAACTAGAGTTATTCTCCCCTAAAGCTTATTTTTTGACTTAAAAATTAAGTTTCTGATAATAAAATATTTGTTTATAGATTATGATTGGGAGCATAGTGAACCTCCGAATCTATGTCCTATGTTTTTTTTTTTTTTGGGAAAATACGTGGCTGAGCCTGGGATTGCCAGTCGGGCGTTACCCACGATGCCTGCGTACCACAGGGAGAAACTACCCCCCGGGATCAAGCCACACACAGTTCTTGAATTTTATTAAAGATGAGCGCAAAAAGTAAACAAGGGGTGCAAACCCCCTATACAATTCATTGTGTGCTATGTTTATTATCATTAAGCTTAATTTTTGAAGTGCTAACTTGCGTGGGTATATAAGATAGGCATTTAATATAGTGGTCACTCCTCAGTACATAGACCATGATTTAGAATCAACTATAGCAAATTTGAACTTAGAGATGAATTGAGTGGCAATGATAAGATATTCAGTGCCAAAATCTTATATGCGATTGAAGAGCAAGAAGCTCTAGTGTCGAAATTGCTCATTAAGGGTGAAATTAGAAAGTTTACCAGTGTGGAAAAAGAAAAGATTCCGCAACTCAAGGGACCTTCGTTTGCTTAATGACTGCTAATCTCAATCATAAGTGTGAGCAATATGTAATTGCTTATGATGTGTAGGTGTACCTTATTAAGAAGTATAAAGGTACAATTGCAACTCACTTGAGTTAGGTAACAATCAAGTTTGACATTTGCTAACTATGTCAAATATGATGTGTTAGTGAAATGTCAGCTAGCAAATTTTCTCTTTTGAGCAACATGTGCGATGTTTGATCTAGAGGTGTCAAAGCGGGCCGGGCCGCCTGGCCCAGCAGCCAAAAAGATCAGCCCGGCCCGGCCCGGCTCGGAACCGCTTACTATTCATAGGCTGGTCGGGCCGAACCGGCCCGTCTATAGGTTCCATCCGGGCCCAATATTTTGGGCCCTGGATCGGCTCGGCACGCCACCCCGGATAGTCCAGGACCGGCCCGAACCGAAACCGGAATGGGGACCGGCCCAGATGAACCGCTTAAAATTAAAAAAAAAAAAGATAAAACTTTTAAAAAATAAAAAACTAATGAAATAAAATACAATAAAGTAAAATTTAAAAAAATAAAAGGAAAATGTAAAACTAATGAATTGAAATAAAATAAAATAAAATAATTTTTTTTAATGTTTGTTAAATCATTTAATTTAATTTTAATATTTGAAAAATATTATATTATATAAAACTTCAAGACGTAATATTATTTAAGTGTTTGATGAAAATATCATATTTCTAAAATATACAACTAAAACAATACTTTAAAATATTATATTATGTTAATACTTAAAAAAAAATTAAATTACTTTAATTTTCATTATGTTAATAAAATATGTTGTATATAAAATATATGGTAAAACTAATGAAATGAAATACAATAAAATAAAATAAGGTACTTTCTTTTAATGTTTGTTAAATTATTTAATTTAGTTTTAATATTTGAAAAATATTATACTATATAAAAATTTCAAGACGTAATATTATTTAAATGTTTGATGAAAATATTATATTTCTAAAAAATACAACTAAAATAATACCTTAAAATATTATATTATATGTTAATACTTTGAAAAAATTATTTTAAATTACTTTAATTTTTGTTATGTTAATAAAATATGTTATACATAAAATTTATGGTATTTCTTTTTATATTTTTAAGAGTTCTTTGAACTAAATAAATGAAAAATTGCTTATTTCTTCCTATTTATTACAATTACATCAAGAGTTGCTTAAAAAATTAAAAAAGAAAAAGCCCAACCCATTTAACCCTTTAGCCCCGTCCCATTTAGCCTGTTTAAGGCCTATTTAATCCGGAACCGTTTAGCCCGTTTAAAGTCCGTTTAGCTCGGAACCGTTTAGGCCCGACCCCATTACTAAAAGGGTCGATTAGGGGCCGAGCCCCCCAAAAAAATATTTCGGCCCGCTTAAGCCCGGAATCAGCCCGGCCCGGCCCATTTGACATCTCTAGTTTGATCTAGTCCCTTACTAATGGTTGGTGCATTTGAAAGTAATTTACACATTGTGCCAATGTGAATTCTCTCTCATGATGCACGACACATCAAAGTTGAGGATAGGCAACTTTGGTTGTTAAGTCCATATAGTACCTTGTGACTGAACCTAATTTCCAAAGGCTTTGAGCTTTAGTTATGAAAGGAACTAACAGAAAGGCAAGAAATGCAAGGGGACAGATGAAAGGTCTTAGAAGAACTATTCTAATCTCTACGTCTTATTGGCTGAATTCTATGCTATCTGGATATAAACTCAGAAAGAACAAATATAAGACTAGAGATTATGAAGTATATATAATCTCATCAAATTTCTCTATATATTGGAAACTTGATATCGTCTAGTGCTCTTCTTAGACTAAAACCTAAGTTTGTTATTCAAAGGTAGTGTGGTTGGTGTTTTATCTAGATAGCATTTATTATGGTAGTGAACATCTTTGGATTGGTTTTTCAATTGTGATATATAAGTTGCTGAAGATTACTTTTTTGCTAAATACTTGATCATCTAGTCATGCAAATGCAAATGAATGTATTTGACATACAGGATTAGGTCACATTAGACAAGTGAAAATAAATCAACTAATGGAATCCAAACTGTTAGGTCCATTTTCTTTAAAAAGTCGATCAAGCTACTTGTGGGCTTTATCTTGCCAAAAGATGCCGAGAGAACCACTTGGAAAAACCATTAGAGTTACATTTCCATTGTATTTAATTTATTCATAAGTATGGTTATTTGTGATTTGATGGAAGTGAGAGGTTAGACATGGAACCTCATATTTTCATTACATTGATAAATTGGTTCACACATTATAATCATGTAGATCACACATAAGTCTTAAACATTGCGGTGTTTTAGACGTCAAATAAATTAAGTGGAGGATCAAATAGACTTGAATATAACAAACCTTGAGAGCTGCTTAGAGACAAGAATATCAATCCACTAGTCAATTTAAGGATCTATGTAATGAAAAGAGGACAGTGAGACAATTGATCATTTCTCATACATCTCTATCAAGCAATATTCATGTGATAATAATGATAGGATGTTGTTGAATAAGATAAGGTCCATTATGGTGCAAATTAACTTATCAATTTCCTTTTGGAGAAGATAAATTTGTTAACTGTGGCATACTGTTGGATTATACGCCTCCAAAATCAGAACCATCTACACTTTATGAACTCTGGGTTAGTACGAAACCTGATTAAAGTAACCCCAGACTTGGGAAGTCAATTGTTGTATCTTCGTAAGATACTAAGAGCAGTCAATAGGTTCCATGTTCATGAGTGAAAGCATCAATGGAACTATTGCTAAAATCAAATCACCAAATATATTCTGGAGAATGATCTTCCTGGTACTGTGAAATAAAGGGAAACAAAACCTTATTAGGCTGATTGATTCTGAAAATGGCTTTGTAGCAGATGGAGAAATGGAACTTTGAGAGGATGTGTTACCACTCTATTCAAGTGGGAGCTATTCCAGAGAAAACAATCTATCAAAAACCTAAATTCGGAGAAATGCTAGGAAAAGGATGCCCAAAAGTATTTGGAGACTGAAGGGCATATGTATGTTGAACCTCCAAGGGACAAAGAAAAGCTTAAAGCACGAGTATGAGGCTTTATCTTATCCTGCAAAGGATGAATGAATGAAAGCAATGAAAAAGAAAATAGAGTTGATTTGATCAAACCAAATATGTGAACTGTTTGATCTACCCTAGGGGTGTGAGGCTCTTGAGAACAAGTGAGTTCTCAAGCATTGAGCAAAAGGTTAAGATCACCGTTGCAAGCTATAGTATTGGACTGGTGATAAGAGGTTACACTCAATAATGGAGTTGATAATGCATGAATCCTTTTTAACCGGTGGGAGACTTACTTCCAGTTACTCGATATTAGCCATATTAGCTAACTTAGATATAGAATTATATTAGATGAATGCTTAGACTACTTTTCTAAATGTAGAACTTGAGAATAAAGTCTACTAAGACAACTACAAGATCTTATCTTCTGAGGCTAAAAATATAGGATCTAAAATTAAAGAGATCAATATATGGTTTCTAGTAGTCTACTTGACAATGGTATTTGAAATTTTGTAAAGCCTTAATCTCAAATGATTTCATCATGAGTGATGAGACCATCGTGCTTATATTGGAAGTCCAATAAAAGTATGTAATTCTATCTCTTTATGTTTGGGACATATTATTAGCTAAGAATGATAAGGAGTATATTAGATCCACAGAGATCATTCTAAGAGACATTGTGGGGTGTCTCAAGAGCTATATATATCACAAGATATTAGAATGACTCAATATAAAAAGTTGCAAATTCAATGATACTCTTGTGGCTAAGTATGGAAGTACAAGTCACAAAATACACCCGAAGACTCCTGAAGAGAATTGTAGATGTCGAATCTACTATATAGACATGCTATTGGATGCTTGATGTATGCTATGGAGTATACATGCTCCAATATGTCATGTCATATGTCTAACTGGTAGGTATCAATCCAATCCAAAAAGAAAATATTGGATTATCTAAAATGGGATTTTAGATATACCCGATGGGTGCTACAGATCATTTCCTATGTTAATCAAGGGAAGATCCATATTCAAGAAGATGCACAAAAGGCTAACGAGGGTGGTGATTTGAGTATTGATAATCCTCTTTAGGTTATTTTGTTCATGATAAATGAGAATACGATCTCATTAAGTAGCAAGAAACTAATTTGAATATCATTGTCAGCCATTGATGTTAAAGTTGTGACATGTACTTCTGTAATACAAGGTGTTTGGGTTAAGAAAGTTCCTATGATATTTAGATATGGTAAGTCTAGTGAGAGCAGTCACAATTTGTTGTGATAATTAATCAGTCATTGCCTGATCAATGATCCTAAATATCATGGTAAGACCAAATGCAAAGATATAAAACTCAACTTTGTAAGAGATGTATTTGAGAAGAAGTAGTTGGTGCTCAAATACATGTCTATGGATACACTATTGACTTGTTAAGCATAACAAATGAATATTTTGATACACATGCTTGATATGATATCTTATAACTTAAAGGTATGCCAGATAAGTAGAGATTGGCTCTCTCACACGAGCAGTCGCCTCTAATGTTGAGTAGCATTCAGAGATAAGGCATTTTTATTTACTTCGTATAAATTCCACCTTAGTTTAAGTATGACTAAGATGAAATTACTATTGAAAGTTCAGTAATCAAAATGGATCATCCATGATCCATTGACTTGTCAATAAGCCAAATGTGAGTTGTTCTCGAGATTGTTATAAGGAGGAAGAATTAAGGAGAAAACTCAGGTTTAGTGTTGAGATGCAATGGAACCAAGATCTATATGATGCTTTATTAAGAGGGAAGAAGCTACATCATAACACACGTTTCATACCATGTGTGGTTAGAGTGACCACTTGGGTAATGAGCAAATAAGTCCCTTGTTTCTCATAGCCTCATGTGATACCTTTAGTACTTTCAACTATTTCTCGAGTCCTTGTTTCGGTATTGCTCCTTGCGATGCATGTGTAGGCAAGTAGCTGAAACGAGAAAGAGAGATTCGAGTTGGAAAGGAAGACTATTCTTTTACTAACACTTAACTCGTATTGAAGCTGGCCAGCTAACTATATTTGAGACATAATTGTGAATATATGGGATTGGTGATAGTCAAGTATGCCCTTATATTAGATGTATTAGGGGATAAGAGATATGTTGACTAGTATAGTAAGAAGAAAATCTAGGGTGTAGCAAGATAAAGGTTTGCATTTTTAGAGATGAGTTGCTATATATCCTTAACAGGTGTATGGCTTATAGCTCTTATGCTAGCCGGTCACACGGTCTATTTACCTGTATGATTAGTATTAAGTTTCTAATTACACTGAGGCTGGGGTTCAACCCATTTTGTACGAGTGGAAGATGTTGCAAAAATGGGTCTTGGATCTAGGTCGCATAAAAAGGCTGACTTGACCCAAATATAAATGGAGGGATAAGTTGATATTTGAATTGGGAATAACTCCTAATAGCCACCCACCACTAATTATGGTGTTAGTGGATAAAATGAGATGTGGAATAGATTTCTATTGTGTGTAGAATAGAAAAAGACGGTAGAAGAGATTTCTCTCTCTACAGAATTCTCCATCTCTCTTCTCTCAATATCAGTTTGTTTTTCTCTCTCTGAATAAAAAACATTCTCTCTCCGAATAGAAATAAGAGAGTTTGTAATACTGAATTAGAAATCAATTACTATTGGTATTTGGTTGTAAAAAATTGAATTGTTTTCCATAATTGGTGATTCAATTCGGACCTCCATAATTGGTGATTCAATTCGGACCAAAGGGGCAACTCAAAGTCAGTAAATCAAGTCAACTACAATTCAAAAAAGGGACAATTTGAAGTCAGTAATTCAAGTCTATTACAATCCAGGCAGGATAGATAAGTTTTTGTGGTTAAATCCAGAAGACGATTAATTGTTTTGTTGAAGGCATGGTAATATGTTTGTACGTATTATTTCTTTCATACTTCATTGTTCAATTCTGGTAAGCTTGGTCCTCAGGTTAAGGTAGCTAGTAAGGAATGAATCAAAGACCTAAGGACGTTTCCAATACCACTGCTCCTATTGAAACAATTGTAGCTATTATGCAAGCTATTCCTTTTGCACTTGAAGACATAAAAAGTATATAATTATCTTAACATTTGTCCTTTGCTCTGAATCTTTGCCCCTGCCCTTGCTTAAGGATTCTCACCCTTCTTAGCTCTCTTCTTCCATCGACTCTTCTTTCATCTGGAAGAATGGGTCCTCTCCTGTTGGCGAATCTCCTTGCTATTGTTGTTTCAAGTATACATATCCCATTCCCACCTATCCGAAAAAGCCTCCAGGCTAAGAAAGATAAAAAAAGCATTTTGAACAAGACTGATAATGATTAAGCTTGTTGGCTATCATCAAGCATGCCAGCATAGCATGATGCCTACCACCCTGCCCGAAAGCATTCTGTCTATCCAAAAGCCTACTATTGACACATTGGAGTGTACCTTTTCTATCTCCAATGGAGTCGCCACTGTGCACACTAGAGGTGTCAAACAGGCCAGGTCGGGCCACAAAATCGTTTATCCGGGCCGGAATCGATTCTGGGCTTATCTGGGCCGAAATATTTTTTGAGGGGGCCCGGCCCCTAATCGGCAGTTTTAATAATGGGGTCGGGCCTAAACAGTTTTGGGTTAAACAATTTTTGGGCTAAATGGGCCTTAAACGGGCTACACAGTTCCGGACTAAATGAGCCTTAAACGAGCTAAATGGGCCGGGGTTAAATGGGCTGGGTTTTGTTTTTAATTTTTTTCAAACAATCCCTGATGTAATTATAATAAAGAAGAAGAAATAAACAATTTTTCATTTATTTAATTCAAATAACTCTTAAAAATGTAAAAAGAAATACCATAAATTTTGTATACAACATATTTTATTAACATGATAAAAATTAAAGTAATTTA
>JACFYI010003214.1:8330-56109 GCA_014898755.1 Handroanthus guayacan | reverse complement strand
CTGCGAGGAGCCCATGATCTATCAAAACTTATGTTCAAGTAAAGGAGATATTGATTTATTAATGAATTTTTACAGGTAGAATGCCACTGATAATGTGTAGAGATGGGGAAAGCTAGCAACCACCGTTAGGGCTAGGATAGCTTGCTTTTTTCACAAGCTTATCCCCCATTGAAAAAATGACCCTTTTGTGCTAGCCTTTTGTGTTCCTTCTATTCCATCCCATTCCATTCCGGGGTAGGCTAATAATAAGAATCTAAGAGGCAATTATCATCTGACAAATTGGCTTGGACACCAGACCGCTCGTGCCATCCCATTTTCTCACGCCCTCTCTTAGTTACGGTGGGCCCTGAGCTGATTCCCCATGTCTGCTTTTCACTATCTAAACCTAAAGAAGTTAGCTTCGCCGACACAACATTAGTGCCGTCCCCTTCATTCTACTATGCTAACCTCAGCCCAGGCTGGCTTTTTTGGGAAGCCTATTCCCACCTTGCTCATGGCCCAACTGGCCTGCTAGTAGTAGTGGGAATTCTCCTATTCCTTGGTCAAAGACTTGGTTGGATGTGGGATCTACTCCACGAGGAGCGGTACAGACATGGATGATATTATCATGACCTCTCTTTTCATACAGCTAGGAATGCTTAATGCCACTTCGCTAACTGGCATTACCTGTGCTTTTGTGTCTCTCAGTGTGGTTAGCACTGGGTTTTCCAAATAGCAAAGCGTACACCCATTCGAATTAGTTCATCCAAAGTTCCTTACCCCCTATGCACGACTTAAACATGCCATCTTTCTATCAAGGTTAAGGAGTCAATTGGGCATCTTAGCGGCTGAATTGAATACCCGGATCGAATCAAAGTTCACGCTACCCATCATAAACAAATAGGAGGCCTGGGCCATAAGTAGCACGACAGAAGAACACCCAACATAAAGATGCACACTCTTCCTTCTAAAATATTCATCTTTATTGGAATTTTTGGTAGTCGTCGTGACCAACAGCCATCGGCTGTCGGCTCATTGGTAAGGCAAGAGCTTCAAGCCCAATTCCTCGTGACACATCCCCCACACTCAATAAAAGGGAGACGGGGAAAGCTACAGGCCAAAAAGCTTCGACCCTTCTTTCTAGATAGGGGTGCTCGGGGCACCTCATTTTCTCATTTTGTCGTTGCTCATTCATGTTAGGCCAAAGTGTTTGGCCTTTCCTTCTCCATGCCCACTCACGCTTCGCTGACCTATTGCATGGTAAAAAGAAGAAAGTGCAAAAGAATAGTAAACAGAGCACACTACATAAAGATTCTAAATATGAGTTGTCCACCTTGGATTCGAGAAGAAAGAAATGAAGAACAGGAATGAAACAAAATAGGCACTTCTAGCTCTAGTTTTGGATGAGCTCCTCCCACTTATGTGTAGTAATAGAATAGGATGGCTTGCTCTGACCAAAACTCTACTTTTTGTTTTGTTAGTGGAGCGTATGAATTTTCTTGAATGTAGATAGACCAAAAGAGGGAATGAAGGGATAGGAATAGGAATTATAGTACCGTCCAGAAAAAGGGGCACCTGTGAGAATATTTCTACTGACGAACTATTTTAATAGTACGGGTTATGTTGTGCCACGAGGCACAACCATGGAAGTAAATTAAATGAAAAAGTTATGTAATCAGACCATTTGTTCTATCCATTAGAGTTTTGCTTCTCTAGAGAAGACGAGAGGCTAAAAATGAAAGTGTTCACAGAACATATTGAAAGGATATGAATTAAGCTGACCATTAATGAGTAGTTGGAACACCAAAAGCCTTATTAGAAGTCTCCCTCCCAGCTATTGGAGATGTTTGAAAAAGTCAGTATCTTTCATCTTATCTTAAGAAAAAAAGTTTGCAGATACTCTATCCACTTTAGCCTCAATGACTGAGATAGACGGCGGGGTTGACTTGCAACCACTACAAATTGAAAAAGGAGATAGCCCAGTTTATTGCTAAATATAGAAGAGGAACCTAATGGGAGACCATGGTACCATGACATGTTGCAATATATCAAGACTCAGGAATATCCTTCTCAAGCAAGGGAAAAGGATAACAATTCGGAGGCTATCCACGGAGTTCTTTCATAGTGGATAAATCTTATCTAAACAAAGTCATGATGGAACACTCCTTAGATGCAGGAAATGCCCACAGGTGTCAAATGAATGCGGATAAGATCCATGCTCCCACAGCTCCCTCGTCCCTTGCAAAATAGGGTTGCCCAGTGCTAGTAAGAAGGTAGAGTGAAAGCTCTTGAATAAGGAAATAATTTGTCAGCCCGCCAGAAAGGAGCATCACTTATAATGCCAATGCCAAAAATATGAATAATGCAAGGATATCTTTGTGGGCAGCTAACGATCTAGAATCCTAATTTGCACCTTACAAGCCACAAATGAATAGGGCAGTTGAGGCAGAAAAGAAAAAGATCAAGAACGCGAATATTCTTTTAGGAATATCAATTATTTACACAGATTAGCATGAAATGCTCCCCTTCGCTTTCCATGCTTATTGTATGTCACAAACAACATCAATTGGGGCAACCCCATACTGAATAGTGTATGTAATGGAGGGGGTCTTACCATTAGAAATGAAATACCTTTTCTAAGAGTCCTCATGGAGGCAAAGTTAGAAGAAGCCAATGGGAAAAAATCACGATATGAGTAGTTGTGAGGAAAAAAGATTAGCTACAATGCGATATGTCATGGCCAAATATATGAAGAGAACAAAAGTGATAAAACAAGGCAATAAGAGCAAAACATGAAAAGGAAATCATAGTTGAATTAGTTGTTTGGTGAATCTAATACCTTCATTACTTTAACTATATAACAATCCTTATCTCTCTAAATTTCACCTCTAGTGGCCGCCTAAGGGGAGCACAACCAAGGTTGACACAGATGATTGCTTGTCAAAGATTGGATGCTTGGTATGCCTAACCTCCAGATAATTGCGAGACCAACCAATAATGGAAAAAATCTAGCAGGAGATTACCTTTGGCCTAATGCCGATCAGCTCTCTTTACCAAAGATTTTTGGGCCCAACAATCAATAATATTTAGATTTCAAAGGATTTTATCAATTGAGTTAACATTTCCAACAATCAAATCGATATTTCCAATAATCGAGTCAATACTATATCAACAAACATGACATGAATTCATTAATAAACATTTAGAGTCATTGATAAGAGGCTATATGAACACAAAAAGGGGTAAAAGAGGTAAAGAGGAAAATTTTTACTTAGACTGGGCACTGCCATGCGTAAAACCAGATTTGGGTTCTGGAGTGGGCGCCTTAGCACCCACATAATTTTTTTTTTCAAAAATTTTGGAAATTTTATTATTTCTATGGGTTAGAAATTCTTTTAGAATTTAGGGAAAATTTAAAGAAAAATTTGGGACTTTGCATACTTTGAAAATAGTTTAGAGTTTGAAACCTTCAATTTATGATTTATGAACAACACAATGAATGACATGAATCAAGGTTATCAAGAAACAAGGAATGTTAACATAATGTATGAAACAAGAATTAGAATCAAAGATACGTCAAGAAAATAGGTAAGGAATAAGTTTTTTCAAGAGTTTCTCTCAACGTTCACCAAGATAAAGGATTTATAAAGATTTGATGGCTAGATTTGGTCAAAAGATAAGAGATAAGTTTGTGTGTGTGTGTGTGTGCGCGCGCGTGTGCGAGCGCCGTGGGTGTTTGTTTTGCGTGTATGAGGAAAAAGTGTAAGTGTTCTTGCCTATTTATAGTTTTAGTTCAGAGACTTAATTGCAAAAGAAAAATAGTTTGGTGGACCAATTTTAAAGAAATGTGGATGATTAGGGTTTTGCCAAGTAGGAAAAGTAAGACATGGATGTAGGAAAATTTGCTAAATAAGGTGATAATTTGTAAAGCGAAACATAGAGTAGGATAGTGGAGAGATTTGGTGAAAGGTGGTCCAATTATATTTAGCCATACTTTGTGTGGATGAATAATAAAGTGCAATTTTTTCATCATATGTGATAAGGTTTTCTTTAAAAAATTTACAATTATATCCTCGTGTATGTGTGTATATGACCAGCCTTAAAGGCTTTTGAAGGTAATGATATATATATATATATATATTCAATTTTGAGAAAGAAATTAGAATGTAAAAATATTAGAAAATTTTGGGGTTCAAAAAGAAAACAAAGAATTTTGTGTAATAAATTTTATGGATGAGTGTAACAATTTTAAATGCTATAGAAAAATAGGATAAAATAAGAGTTTTATAGAAAATTATTATTGGATAGAAATGAGATTTTATTAATGGTTGAAGAAATTTTACGGAGTATTACATTTCCACCAAGAGTTCACTTATCTCGGCTATGATGCTGGTAAAGAGTCCTTTTTTCCTCCGTTAGACAACAGCTTTTATCCTTGCTCGTTCTCTCTTCAATGCCATCTTCGTATATTTGACTGTTGATCGGACTCTAGAGCATTGGAGTCATTCTTCCATCCCAGGGGATTAGATTTTTCCATTCTAGCATCAACAGCTTCTGATTTAATAGCTGCAGACTCATTTGCCTCTTCTTATGAGAAAAGAGAACTACGGATTCAATTGTAAACATACTAGCAAATTCTTTCAAAATGTGAAATACTGCTCTTTCTTAAGACGATGTCCTCCTAAGGATCCCCCATAATAACAATGTAGAAAAGAGAAGTTGAAAGAGGATAAGGATGTGTCTCAAGTGCGAAAACCTTTTTTATAAGGTGGACCAACAGAGTGAGATGGAACCAAGCAAATGGCAAAAAGAAAAGGAAAGCTTTTTAGCATCGCCAAGCTACGGTTTTACTGCTGGTGGAGAGAAGTTCTCCAATAGGGACAATTCTAATTATCAATCTTACCTTTTTCATTGCACAAGAGTAATCTTTTTCATGGATTTTGACAAGGCAAACTCCACTTTATCGAGATGGTTCTTACCAACCTAGCGATTTATAGAGAAAGCATATTTAGAGTTCTCATTGTGCCCCACGAGGATACGGATTCTCCCATGTGAGCTGATGATTCAGTGTCCCCCATATAGAATCTCTCTCTCTTTCATGCAGAGAGAGACTCAAATTAAGATTCAAATTTGGCTCCAAGTCAAGAGGGACTGAGTAGCCAAACAAACTTAAGGAAAAGAGATGATAAAAGCGAATGGGGGTAAAATATGGATAAATAATAAAGAAAGCATGGATGTGAATATATAGTCCACACCCGATGAAGTGACTTCTCAGGTTGCCTACTTATCTGCCTCACCAAGCTGCCCCAACCTGTTCTCCTTATGTAAATTTGAATCAGTTATGCTTTCAGGTACGAATTTGCATTATTTTCCCTCTTTCCTATTCACTCAACATGTCTGTGCCCAAGGTAATTCGTTTGATTTATAGTAGTATAATTGGAAAAAGTTTACATTATGCTACCGATTGTCCCTTGCAAATCACTAAGTTCTCTTTCCTTTACTCTCACTTTCCATTTCAATTACATGTAGCTATTTTATCATTTTAGCTGTTCCTCTAAATAATTAGAATTCCCCTATCCTATATAGGATTCAAGTTCTTTTCTATGCTATCTTTGTCTAACCTTCGTGGTTCTTTTCAAACTTCCTTTCATCTTGCATGATTAACTTGATACTTAACTTTATATAATAGCGAGTTTGCTACTACCTGAACGCATATAAAAAGCTAGGTCCATGAAGAAGAAAGAAAGGGTATTTTCTTGACTTCCATATGGAGGAAGCAAGTCTAGAGAGAAGCAAAAAATAACATAAATGTTATAAGGTATAGAGAACCATACCTTGCTCAAAGAAAGGCAAAGAGAACGCAAGAGAGCAGGTCATTCTTGAGTAAAAGTTAGATTCATTCGCGTCTAGAAGCAGAGAAAAAAAGCCAACAATCTTTGCTTGATAGTCGAGTCAGACTAGCTCTTTTCGAATAAATAAGAAATTGGCTAAGATTAAATTGACCTAAATAGCCACCAGGTCCACTTTGTAAATGTACCTCTGCTTCAGATCTTACCTTAACACATGGAATGCCAATTCTGATTGTTCCTGGGAAAAGACTTCTAGCTATGATTCTCTTTCTATGTTAATGTATGCTAATCCATTATCTACCCCTCTACCCTACTGTGGTGAGTCTGGTTTGCATTGTGCCAACAGGCCATGATTCCCGCCTCTCAATCAAATGTAAAACTCTATCTTGGCATCCCAGCGTATTCTTTCTTCCTAAGGCCAAGTAAGTTTCCTTGTTCAAGCTAGTCGAAGTTCTATGCATAAAAAAAAATAGTCAGATCAGCGGGCAAGTCACATCCCCATTACTGAGTTGCCAAACCAAGGGGAAAGCTTGACTTGAAAGCCAAAAAAAACAGCTCTATCCCTTCTCTTGCTCCAACTCTATAAAATAAAAATCGCATTCGCCCTATTCCTATAGACTTTACTGTAGATGAAATAGCTATCTTTCTTCAGAATGAATTCTTCTAAAATCAAAAAAAGAGAAAAGACTCTGCTTGCTTTGCTATTAGCGCCATTCCCTAAAAAAGAAGTGAATCCGGAAGTGACTTCGCTCCTTAGAGGAAGAGGACTTCTAGCTTTCCAGCCCTTTGAAGTAAAAGAAAGCAAACAAAATCTTATCAGCTTCTTTTCTTCTCCTACAGGGATTGCATTGCCATCAAAAGTATTCCTTAGTCCATCCGACCAAAGGATTTTCTTCCTCTCACTCACTAATATGCTATATCTAAAGAAGGCAAAGATTCAATTTGAGTAACACACTCTCTTAAACGAGTATAAAAGGATCTCTCCTCAAACAAAAAAGACTTGCAGTGCTTACGCTTTACTAAACCAACTAAAAGTATTGATTTTGGTGTGTTAGACATAATTCTTTGATCCGTTTGAGGAAGTGAAGGCAACTTCTGCTGTGAACAAATCCCCGGCATCATGATTCCCTACTCAGATCAGATGCATCTATAGTAACAATCAACTCTTTCACAAACCATTTGGGGGAAATTCCAGAATTCCATTTTCTTTCTTCCACACTAGGAACATAGTTGTGATTGTTGCTTCGCTCCCTTTGCCATCAGCAACTGGCCATTGATATCAGAGCTCAAACCCAGATTGAGTGAGATCTTTAAACGAGCCAAAGACAAAAAGTGCTCTTCCAAATTGGATCTATCTAGTTATGCTGGGGTCAGGAGGTTCAACCAGGCTACGGCTATGGCTCTGAGTGAGGAGGGTGTATATCTTTTCTGATTGGCAATTATGAGCTGGGATCAGTGTCAAGCTATCAGCTCAACATCAGACACTAGCCCCCCTTTATGGCTAAAAAAATTTAGATTCCAAGCACACTTGCGAGGAAGAAAAGATGAGTTCCTCCAGCCAGTTGCAGAAGGGGGTTAGGAATATGCTCAGACTCTCACTCATAGTTGAAGAGCCAAATAAACTTAGGCACAGCTCTTTCAAAAACATTGTTGGAAAAAAATCTACTACTTAAGAGTCTAGAAGCCTTGCAGTTTGCAAATCAATCAATCAAGCTTCCAATCTTCTGGCTTTAGGTTCACAAGTACAAAAAGACTTAAGAGGGCAGAGCTGTGTAGAGAGCTCCAAATTCTTTAGCTGCTAGGAGAGCAGATGATTCTTTTTGTTGTTAACTGTAGCTTGCCTTTACTCTATCCTAGGCCAAAGAATGCCTTGAAAGCCAGAAAATATCTAACCATCCCGGTCCTTCACCCAAGGGCACTGAATTTGCATTTTTAAGACAAGGCTCTGACAGACTTCAAGCATCCCTTGAAACATAAGTAGCTTCGACTAATGCTTTACCTACTACTATCTTACGCTAGCTACTAGTGGAAAGCCAAGCAATGAATAAGGCTATGCCCCTAATTCCTATTTAGAAGAGGCTACACTCCCATATGAGGGGATCATTGAGGAGCAGGTACTAAATAGCATATCATTTCTCACCCATTGGAAATCAAATCACGCCTCCCATCTCATTCTCTAGAAAAATTGCATCTCTTGCTTGCCTAGGGTGGAAAGCATAGGGAGAGGAGACCGGAGGGCAGACTTATGATCTATAGAATTTGCTATTCTCGAACGAGTTGGTATCAAATCGATTGTTCAAGAAGGGATTGATCTAAGGCTGGGAACTAAACTAACTGAGATTTATGTAACTCCATGTTGGGAAACATATTCGGCAACAAACATAAGTCATTCGCACTTAGTCAAACTGGTCAATAGGTAATCATGCCCCGTAAACTTGAAATTTCGAGCTCCAAACCATTCACAAAACATGAAGTCCCACATGGACCGGCTTTTCAGCATGTTTTCAATCTTGCGTGTGCTATTCACACACTTTTCTATATCCAAGGGGTTGGAAAGTAATTGGATTGAAGAATTGGATTCACTTTGACATCCGTAGATGCCAATTTGAGATGATCTGCAGAGAGTAGAGAGTTGATAGACAATCTTCTTCATCAAGGTGACCACCACACATTGAGGGATAGTAGTGGTTAAATAGGATTAAAGACAGAACTACACACCACAAGAAAAACCCAACAACAAAAGCAGAAGAGGAAATACCGGTAGATGGTTAGCAGATTAGTAGCAAAGTCAGTTTATAATTTCTTTTGATTTCACTAGGATAAGTGGCAACTCTATCTCATTCTCTATCTGACTATGTTCATTCATACCAATATACCTGCTAAAACAAACCAACAAAGTATAAACACTTTCTCGGTCATCAATGGCCAATAGATGGAATTCATTTTAGTGCCTTAGGGTACTTTAGATGGAGATTCAATGCAAAGGAAACTTCCTAAGGAAGAATAGCTTAGAGAAAAAGGCTCTTCTTGAAGTGAAGACAGAGATGTGGTACTTTGAATCCTATCATCCATAGATGATAGTAAAGGAACTAGCCATTGGATATCTTGAATAGAAAGAATGGACAGAAGGAACTGACATTGTGCTTAAGGCTTGATTGACTAACCTGAGCAAAGCATGCTAATAAAGAAAGAAGGCATTTTAGAACATAAATCCCAAAGGGAAGGAAACTGGCACGAGTGAGATGTGACTTATTAAAGCAAAAAGCCAGAACCCTTGATGACAAGATCCACGGGCACTCCTAAAGCTCAATGAGCTAGGTTTAGTGACTGCCGCTGGCTTTTATTTTATGTCTATCCCCTTCTTAAAGTATTACATAACCTCCTCGAAGCAAGGATGGGAAGGAATAGAATAGGCTTAGGAGCTAAAAGAGATTGGAAAGGTCTAAATAAGAGTGTGCCTAGCATCTTTCTCTCTGTCTTGTTAGAAGAAGGAAGGTGTAGATGGAGGACTAGAAAGCTAGGAGCCATAGGGACACTTTATATGGTCAATTGGTATTCACTCCAGAGCGGGGGCTTACTTTTCTGGTACTTCAGGGCCCTCAATATGAGTTCCTATAGCAATAGAGCCTTAACTCTTTCTTTCTAGTTGACTAGCCATTTTAAGGCAATTGATGCAATCCTAATGTGAGAGAGCTAATGGCAAGTAAACTGTTAAAGCAAAGTTGAATTCTCGGTAGGTGAAAAAAAGTAGCTGATTGAAGTAAAAAAGGATATGGGTCAGAATACTTGGTTGAAAACTAATTAGTGGCTTTTTCTATTGACTGAATTGGGAAAGAGGAATATAGTCAGTCAGGTGAGGAGTCGAGCATAGTTGATAAGGAGTCGAAGTCTATGCCATTCCTTCCTCCTTACTTGGGAACGACACCCGATTAAACCCCCATAGGAACTGGCTCAAAACTGGCAAAGCTTACTTTTTTTCTCCTTTATTGCTTGATAAATATTTTCCAGATGTACCAAAAGATGATCCACCAGGAACCTTTTCTTTTACGATTGTGAGGAAGGGCGAGTTGAGCAACCGAGAATGAATATGTGCTTATGTCTTGTGCTTCAATTTAGTTCTATAACTTTTAGTTGAGCAACCACGTTCTCTTCCCTAGGAAACCATTTCACTTTGAATTTCTTTCCTAGATAACTTTAACCTCTGTAGACGGCCTACCTTTATCCATCAATTTCTCTCCTTTTGGGGTTGGTATGGTTGGCGTCAACTCAATGGCCTGACTTGTGCTGATGAGGTCAAGAAGAAAGCATGTTCCGCACTCACGTAGCTAAGAAGAGGTGCTGGTTCTCTTCCTCTCAATTCGAGGATAGCCGTGAAGCTCAATTTTGAAAGTGTAGAACAAGCTTAAGTCTTCCTTTCTGATCCCACTGACACCTTGATTGGGCCATTCAACTATTAAGAAAGAAGCAAGCTTTTGACTGCGTTCCCTCTTTTTGTTCAAATTCAACCGCGATACTAAAATCGATTGCACAAAGGGGCTTCTAGTTTGCTAAAAGAAGGACTTTATTGACAAATCTATCGGTTAATCTCGTGTCCTTGCTCATAAACCAAGTCTGGGGTGACCTACTTCTACTTACACTGATTTTGAAGTAGCTCTCTCTTTTAGCTTAAGCAATTATGATGTGCTGTAATAGAAATTGTCATTAACACGCAAATATAAGCCTTCAAAAGACTCACAAATTGATATTGAAATAGATACATTTATATTAGAAGAAAGAGCCTTTTTAGATTTCTTTCAATAAAAAAAGTTAGACTTATCCTTAATCATATCCACTGCAGAATCGGATTATTAGGCTGCAGATATAAAAACCTATTATCGGAAGCTTATGTGAATTACTTAGCTGACAAGGCAAGATATGACTATAAGGAGTAAAGAATGCAAGTAATAGCCAGTATACTTAGATGAGAAGTAGGAGTATGAGGTGAATTCTACCGAATGAAGAGAAAGCATTGAGCCGGGCAATAGCATAAGAAGTAAGATTGCCCACCTCGACAAGCTTTTGGCCGATTGGAATCTTCTTTATATAAGACAGCCTTGAACTACTCTTTTGCTAGGTCTCGTGCTTTTTGGCCTCTGTCTCGTTTCATAGACTTATTTTGTGCTTGCTGAAGAGTGCTAAGCTAGGTTCAATTACATCGACCGTTGCTACTATTCTACTCATTTGTGCTATACTTCTTTCTTTCTTCTTCAGTTAGATAAGAAAAAGAAACCCGTTTCTCTCTACTTTCAGTCTCCTTCCTTTATTCCTTCCTTTCTTCCCCACCTGAGGCCCGACAACCCTATGAAAGGTAGCGGAAGATGCACCCTTCCCTAATATTGATTTCCCAACAACTTAGACATTTTAGACTACCCGATTAGTGTGTGTTCCTCTCGGCTAAGATGGTACCGTACGAAAAGATGGATTCAAGACTTATACAATCAAGGTCCCCAAGAGGCTTAGCTTGGTCACTCTTCTCTATCCACATGTCATCCAGTAGGAGCATGTCTTCCTATAGGAAATGCCTTACTTCCAACCCCAGCCTCTAAGGCTAATGCTATAAGAGTGAATCACTTAAAAAACTGCCAAGAGCTCCAGTTAGAAAGGACTTGCTTATTTGCTTTGCTCTCCGACCATGGGAAAGACTACTTCTAGTCCCGCGTATGCTTCTACCTTTCTTCCCAACTATTTAGATACCAAAAAAGACTTGTTTGGCTGCTTTGGATTCCCAGCACTTCTTTTTCTGCTAATCTTGGAGTCAAATGCCAAAGAAAAGGAGTTAGTGCCTAACTTTTTGTCTTCTGCTCTGTGACTTGGTCCTCTTAAAAGGGATGTCTCATATGCAAATTCCATAAGCTTAGGCCTTTTCTGCTTATTGAAAGGAGCCTACAACTCACAATTCTTACCTCATTGATATAATAAGAGTTCGGTCATGAGAAAATGTCCTAATAGAAAGAACGGATGCAAAATTGATAGTTGAAGGACTCCCATTTCCATCCTGAAATTTCTCTCCTTCCCACTCCTGATTTGTACTATTGCTTGAACTGTGAGACTAAAGGATGCGAAATTGCTTCTAGCTAAAGAGATGAGATCCTTGCGCCTGACTAAAGGAAGCAAGGGACTGAGTTATTCTCTATAACCATAAATATAAAACAAGTAAACTTGGAAGCTTTGGAGCGGACAAAAAATCATAGAGGGAAAGTCCAACTACAAATTTGAGCTCTAACTCCCTGATCTTAGAGTTCTCATTAGAGCAAAAGTAAGGCATGAAGCAAAAAGTGCTCGAGGTCAGGAAACGCAGTCTAAGAGGCTAAGAAAAAGTTGGGGTAATGTTGTGTGTGCCAATTGAATTCATTGTAAAAGCTCCTTCATTTGTGCCGCCAATTGCCTATCAAGCTAATAAGGAATAAAAAAGACCAATCACTTGCTTATTCGCCAGCTTGGGTTTCAGTTGCAAATGCGATTGATTTTGCCATTCTTGATTTTAGTGGAAGAGAATGATGAAGATCTAGGCATGCACATTCATTGAGAGGCCAAATGATGGGTTACAATTCTGCAATAGTGAAGTTTCGGTTGGAAATGCCTTCTTGGGTGACTTTCTTTTGACAATTTATTGGTGGAAGTTGTCGAATGATGGCTGACTTGTCTTGTCTTTTTGATTGATTAGCTTTTGGATAGAAGATTCGAACAAGAATTCCTAGGCCGAGTTTGGGCTTTTGGGATCAAAGAATCTGAAGAATTGCCTCTCTTACTTTCATCTTTAGTTGATGAATTAAGACTAGCCCGCCATTTGAATAAAACCCCGAGGGAATATGAAAGCTATCCACTGGATCTTGTAAAAAGGTACACAGGCCTGTTAGACCTTGATTGGTTTGAAAAGAGTATGGGTCCCTACTTGCCAAGTTGTGGTCAACTATGCGAACTCGCGATCATAGGTAAGTTAAGTGTAGTCTTGAAGATGCGAGCAAAATGAGGGTATTCGCAATTGGTAACTAGATCAAGAAAACGTTTTTGAGGCCTTTGCATGAGCGGAGCAGATTTTGAGGAAGATACCTTTAGAAGTTCAAAAGGTACATTCCATTTTAGGGTTGTTAATAAAGTCATCAGCGTGACAAATCCACCAAATAACTGGTTTATCCATAACTTACACTTCTTGATCATGAATTCCATTGATCCTACTATTATTGTCCTATTCACAGATTCAACTCATTTATTATCCTTTGTCATTGTAATCTACCCATAAATTTTACTAAGTTCATTCGGAACTTACATTTTCAAAATATTTTGCAAATTAGAATAATGAAGAAATGTTGTAGTTAGTCTAGCTTATCCTTTTGTTTTGTTGTAAATCTAAAGA
The DNA here is from genome assembly GCA_014898755.1 of Handroanthus guayacan. Taxonomy (NCBI): domain Eukaryota; kingdom Viridiplantae; phylum Streptophyta; class Magnoliopsida; order Lamiales; family Bignoniaceae; genus Handroanthus; species Handroanthus guayacan. Next base: position 42,888 of record JACFYI010003214.1, on the reverse strand, counting down.
AATATACTTTGATGAATTGTATCTCTAATAAAAATTATAATTGTTATCTTTTATTTGTGTACTGATATCATTGTGATAGCAATCCGTTCCAAGGATAGGAGCTCTAGTGTAAGGGCACTACAAAATTTCTCTATGGATTTGACCTGTGATACTTCCTTCACCTTATCCGCTTTAATGATCTACTCCCATTTATCTATGACAAACCTTATTATTACTTTCAACCCTCTGATCCCAACAACCATCCATGAGCCTTCGAGCTATGAACAGCCAAAAAGGACGAGTTGCCCTATGAGGCATTTCCCCTGGGTGTCATAGAAATAGAAAGTATAGCTACCACTAACTTTGTCATGGAACAAAAGATTGATTCACCCCTTTGAATTGACGTCTTACTTGACTGAAAGGTGCTTCCTCAACCAAATAATTAGGAACTACCAATTAATTGGCTTCTTAGAAATGGGGATCAGCCCAATATCCCTTTACTAGAAGTCTTTCTTAGCTCGTAATCTTTTATATCAGACCTCCTCAATGAGAGGGTGCTTGAAAGCTACTGTACCAATAAGTGAAAGAGTGGAACCAAGAAAGCAAGCCTTTGAATCTCAACCCCACCTAAGGTGTTAGATTGAATAGCTAAACTAGAGTTAGGAACGAAGGAAGAGAAAACTGACCCTAATGAGAGAGCTAGGGAAAGAAATTCAAATTGGCTCTGCATCCTGCGGAATTGAGATTGCAAGGCCTTGATTTTATATAGAATCTGCATATGAAGTTAGAAATGGGGCTACCCTTGGTTTGTGGTTTGATCAACATTAGGTGGTGAGAAAGCATGCTTTACGACGAAGGGAGATAAATAGGCTAATGGCAAGCAATCAAGACACCGGTCTGCCCTCTAATAGAGGGTGCTATGGAAGTAATTAGGCATTGAACTTAGATTTAGCAGTGTTTTTATCTCCCAGGACAGCCAGACTCCAGTCATCTAGTTTACTAGAAGACTTGTTGAAGAGCATAGTCCTACTTAAGAGGAGACCTATAAAAAGGATGTGAGATGCCTATGTTAAGGAAGGGGGAAATAACTATTCGAAATTGTGTATGGTAAGAGGATTAAAACTAAGAGAGAAGTGATCAAAGCTTTGGTTTAGGGCCCACTTGGTTTAGACGAAAATAGAGACCTTTCTAAGTGATTCAACTCTCAAAAGGCTAAAAAGAAAAGCCTCTTTTCTTCATTTCTTACTAATGTAAGGGTTGAATTGGAAATTCAAACTCTTGTTATTTGCTTTGCTGTAGGTATTTGCCCCCCTTATGCTTACAACATAGGGGGCTGCTTACTTTGGTGCATCAAGGAATAGGTTATTCTTCACTTATTTCTTCTCTTCGCTCTCCATCTAAGTCCCTTATGTTCAAACTACAAACTTTGAACAATTCTCTCTAGCTAATCTTGGTGCTCTCTCTCATTATAATCGAATATCTTATGCTCTTATTTATCATCCTACTCTCTCAATGAATCCTCCTTCCGACTTGACAAAAATGCAACTATTCACTTCTCTCCTACCTCTTGTCTTGTACAAAATCATGTGAAAGGCCCTATAGAGTAAAGGGAAGTGCAAATTTGGAGTGTTTGGATGAGAAAGAAAGGCTTCGCAACAAGCTGAGTTGTCCCAAAAATTCATTTTCTAGGCATACAAGAAAAGAGTCTAGCCGAACATATCTGTTTGAGAGTTTCTTGATACTGAAAATCTTATACCCAGAGTCATGAATAAAGTGTTATGTCCTGGATGATATAAATAGAAATTAAAGATAGAATGGAGGTGAGAAACAGAAAAATAGAGATGAGAGGAGTTAGAGCTTTTACTTGGCTATTGCTTGCTGAAAAATCCTTCGTTTTCAGCGTTTCTCCTCAGTCGGTGCGTATTTGTCAGAGGTAGTTACAACCATCAACCCATCGCCACTGTCCATCCCTTTTTCACCCTCAACGGCTTGGATTGAACCTTATTCTTAGCTTTAGCTAAAACAATGTTGTTTCCACTTTCTCCCTTTTTAATCCAACACTTGTGATGCTTCTTCATCCAACGGCCACCCTTCAACGTTTCACTAGCTGTTATGATCCTAACATTTCCCCCATCATCAGCTAATCCTCATCCTCAAGGATCATTAAAACCTGGAAATTTCTGCTCCATATATGCGTAGTCTTCCCAGGTGGCTTCATTGGGAATGGAATGCGCCCATTGTATAAGAACTTGAGGCACAATTGCATTGTTTCTGGGAATCATCCTTCTAGCTAAAATGGCAGCAGGATACACTTTGAACAGTCCTTCTTCGTTTACTTGAGGCAAAGTAGTGGAGGGTGTGTATTTCTTCCCTATCTTCTTTTTGAGCACAGAGACATGGAACACAGGATGAATCTGACTCCCTGGAGGCAGAGCTAATTTGTAAGCTACCTTGTCAATTTTTTGCACCACCTCATGAGGGCCAAATTACTTGGCTACCAATTTGAGATGCCTCCGTAATGACACCGTGTTTTGCCTGCAAGGCTGGAGCTTCAAGTACACCCAATCTCCTACTTCGAAGTTTCTCTCTATCCTATTTTTGTTAGCATTAGTCTCCATTCTATTTTTAGCTAGTAAAAGATTTTCCTTGAGTAGCTGAATAATTTTTGCTCTATCTTGCATCAATTCTTGAGCTTCTGTGCTGCTAGACTTAAGAAGTGGCCGCATAGGTATGTGAGATGGGTTATACCCATACAAGGTGAAGAATGCCATTGTTTTTAGTGTTGTATGGTAATTTGTGTTATACCAATACTCTGCTAGAGCCAGCCACCTAACCTACTGTTTTGGCCTTTGATGACACGTGCATCTAAGATAAGATTCCAAGCATTAGTTGACACGTTCGGTTTGACCATCACTTTCAGGATGGTAGGTTGTGGACATAGATAAAGTCACTCCCATTAGCTTGAACAGCTCCTTCCAGAAGCTACTTGTAAACACCTTATCTCGAGTAGTGACTATGTTAGCAGGTAACCCATGTAATCTGTACACACTGTCTAGGAATAGTTTGGCCACAGATTCAGCAGTGAATGGGTGTACTAGGGCTGAAAAATGCATGTACTTGGAGAACCTATCAACTATCACCAATATAGCATTCTTTCCTTCAAAGTTAGGCAAGCCTTCAATGAAATCCATGCTAATGTGTGTCCAAGCCTGATTTGGGGTAGACAGCAGCTGAAGAAGTCCTAGATATGGTGTACGCTCATGTTTGTTCCTTTGGCATACATCACATTCCTTGACCCATTCCTAAATGTCTACTTTCATGTTGGGCTAGTAGAACAAGGATTTAGCTCTTTGATATGATCCTTGTATCCCAGAATGACCTCTAATAGATGAATCATGAATGGTCTTGATGATCTTATCTCTTAGCTCCTTGCTGCTGCCTATACAGATCCTTCCCTTCTTTCTGAGTACTCCAGAAGTAAAGGCATACTCAGGATAAGCTTGATCATCAATAGTCTTGGCTTGGATAACTTGTTGCAGCTCTTCACTCCCTTCATAACTGTTTATGACTTCCTTAACCCAATCTGGAACCACACTGGTTATGGCCGAGCACTGGCCATGTTCAATCCTTGATAATGCATCCGCGGCTTTATTCTCAATTCCCTTTTTATACTGTATCTCATAGTCCAAGCCCAATAATTTAGAGATCCATTTCTGCTGTAGAGCTGAACCCACTCTTTTAGTCAAAATACTCAGTAATGCTTCCATTTGGTGATGGCCATCATGAGTGCCATGAATTCCTTCTCATAAATTGAGAGCCCTTGATTCTTAATCCCCAAAGCTTTACTTAGATATGCTATTGGCCTCCTCTCTTGCATAAGCACCGCCCCTATTCCTTCTTTACTAGCATCTGTTTCCACTATAAATGGTTTGGAAAAATCAGGTAGAGCCAACATAGGTGCTGTAGTCATAACCTTCTTGAGAGTCTGAAAAGCTTGTTCAGCTTGCTCATCCCAACGAAAGGCATCCTTTTTTAGCAACTCGGTAAGAGGCTTATTGAGTTGTAATAGCCGATCAGTCCCAAGAAGCCTCTTAATGCTTTAACATTATTGGGTGTGGGCCAATTCACCATGCTTTCCACCTTACTAGGGTCAGTGGATACACCCTCTGCTGAGATAAGATGTCCCAAGTACTCCACTACTTTTTGTCCAAAGCTACACTTACTTTTTTTTACATATAACTGATGCTGTCTCAACAACTCCAGCACTAATTTCAGATGCTCCAGATGTTCTGTAATTCCTTTGCTATACACCAGTATATCATGAAAAAATACCAGCACAAATCTCCTTAGAAACTTGGCAAATACCCTATTCATGAGTGACTGGAAAGTGGAGGGTGCATTGCACAAGCCAAAGGGCATTACCAAAAATTCAAAATTCTCATGGTGAGTTATAAAGTTGGTTTTATAGATATCAGCCTCATGCATTCGTATTTGAAAATATCCAGACCTGAGATCAATCTTGGTAAAATACTCTACCCTATGTAGTTCATCTAGTAACTCATCCACCACCGGAATAGGGAAGTTGCTTGATAGTCAAGCTGTTCAAATATCTATAATCCACACACATCTGCCAACTCCCATCTTTCTTGTGCTCAACTTCTTTATTTGGTGGCAGTGACTTAGGTTCCTCAAACACATCAGTAAAGTCGCTTAGCAATTTATTTATTCCTACTTCATCAACTGATGTGGATTCCTTATCCTTAGAAATAGAATATACCCTTTCGCAGGCACCATAGGTTTCCTTCCTTAGTAGCTTGCTGAGTGATTTTCCTGAAATCAACTCTACACTGGCTTGTTCAGTTTTGGCTTGAATTTGCATCCTCTTTACCTTAGTACTTAATAGTGACCCTTATGTTGTCCAAATCCAACAATATTGGTCCATGTTTCCTCAGCCAATCAATCCCCAAAACCATGTCATATCCTCCCAGCTTAATTGCTTTAATTGGGTGAGTGAAGGTCAGGTTATGTATTGACCAAGAGAAAGCTAGAAATGTAATCCTACTAGTAAGCTTGTATCCATCAGCCATGCGTACTATAAGTGGATGATTTTAATTCTTCTCAAAACTTAATTTTTCAACATTTTTCATCTATGAAACTATGGGTACTGCCACAATCAATCAAAATCTGCACTACTTTTCCAGCAACCACCCCACCCCATCTACTCTTATAGAATCCTCTCCCATACTTCCCAACATTGCATTAATGGATACCTTTCCTTCCTCTATTACCACTTCCTCACTAGTTAATTCATTATTTGAAACCTCATCAGCGTAGGATTCTTCCTCATCTTCAGTCATCATCATGTAAACTTGCCTTTATTTACACCTATGTCCCGGAGTATAAGTCTAATCACAATTATAACAAAGATTTTTTTCTCTCCTAGCTTTCATCTCAGCTACGGATAGTAACCTTTTAATAGAGGTTTAGGAGGGTTAGAAAACCTTCTTACCAAAGACTCCCCATCTGCTGTGATGTTCTTGTTATTGGTCTTGATCTTACAGCTTTACTCCCTCACCCAACTGAACATATCAAGGCATCCACATCCAGTGACTTCCCAAATGTCTTAGCTAAGGATACTGTATGCTGAAAGTTTTTAGGCTTGGAAGCCAACACTGAACCCTGTATCTCTTCCTTTAATCCACTGATAAAACTTGCAGTAAGATAACTTTCTTCCAGTCCTTTGTAAAACATCAACACACTGCCCTTGATATTGTCAAACTTCTCATAGAAATCCTGCACACTCCCAGTTTGTTGCAATCTGTGGAATTTGCCCACCAATAACTCATGAGGGATGCTGAGGCAATCGCATTAGAGGGATGACCCTAGTAGGAAAGGCAATCAGGGTAGGATATTTTTAGCCCACCATTAGGGCTGACACCTCAAAGCTGGTTTGACAGTGTGAGAATTGCCAAATATATTCTCTTTCCATCCTCATCCCTGCTAAGAACATGACAGATAGACAGGGGATAGACATTGTGGGGCTATTTCCTGTTGCAGCTGGGCAAAGGAAGTTCCTAATAGTTGCAGTAGATTATTTCAGAAAGTAGGTGGAGGCCGAGGTTGTCTCCAAAATTTTTGAAAATGAAGTTCTGAAATTCTTGTGCAAGAATATAACTTGCAGATTTGGTATATACCTAAGGAGCTAATATCAGATAATGGGAGGTAACTTCTAGGGGGTCAAAGGTGCAATAATGGTGCAAGGAAATGAATATCAAATAAAAATTTAGCTCGGTCCCTCACCGCTGAACTAATGGCCAAACTGAAGTTACTAACAAAATTATTATGCAGGGTCTAAAACCTAAGCTAGGTCAAGCTAGAGCTGGCTATGGAGAAGAATTACCTGCAGTTCTCTGGTCATGTAGGACCATGGTTAAAACCTCTACAAGAGATATTCCCTTTGGACTCATGAATGGAATGGATGCACTCCTTTCACCAGAGATTGAAGTGAAAACCCATAGGCTCATAACTTTTGATCCTAAATGGAATGAAAAACCATGCAAGCAATCCTTGGATTTGATAAAGAAGAGACAAGCGGCTGAACTGAGAGCCTAGAAATATAAACAGGGGATATATCTCGTTTTCAATCAGAAAGTGAAACCCATAACTTTTCAAGAAGGGGAATGGGTGCAAAAGGGGGCAGATGCCCGGAAGGGCATGGGCAAACTGGACTAGGCCTGGAAAGGACCTTTTAAGGTGATACGAGTATTGCCTGGAGGAGCTACAAACTAGCTAACAAAGAGGGCAAGACCCAAAAGAGGCCTTGGAATGTTCAATACTTGAAAACGTTCTATGCCTAAGAAAAGGTCTTGTGCTCATATTCGTCATATTCATTTGATTTTGGATTAGCTTGGAGTCAGTTTGTGTGTTGATTTATGTGTGTTGCTATGCTTGCTTGGTGTCAAGGTGTTTATTTTCCAGTCAATTTAAGTTACTTTCTCTAAGTTAATTTATTTCAAATGTCATATCCAGAGTCAATTTCATCATTCAAAGAATTACTTCTTGCGAAAATTATTTTACATCCTTTATTGTTCCATTTGCACAAAGCTCAATTAAATCAAACCTTATCTTCAAATTGCTTTTCCGACTCAAACCTAAAGGGCGATCTACCTTGGTCCTATCCACTCTACCAAGGAAACTCTCTACGATACAAACCTTATGGATGAAGAACTCATCAATTTTGAGACTTCCAACATACATTTCCTATCTACATTGAATAGCTTCTAACGTGACCTACAAGTCAATCTTACCTAGGGCAACTTTTCTGCTTGAAATTGAGATAGTTGCTTTCTGGTCTATTTCATGACTCTATGCTATTGACTCATTCGTTGGGATTGGAATGCCTGACTTGCTTTCAAAACTTAGTAGCACCAATTCTTTACTAAAAGTGGAAGGAAATATAAGTAGATTTCAAAAATCATAAACACAGTAGAAGTTATACTTTTTTTTTCTTTTTTTTTGGAGAAATCGTGGCTGAGCCTGGAATCGCCACAGTAGAAGTTAAACTTAATCAATCATAGATTAATATATATCTCATTAGATCAATTTATGTAACCAAATAAATTAAAGTAAGAAGAAATCTACCTTTGATGTGAAAAAAAAACAATCAACACCAAGCTTGATCTTTCCTTGATATTCTAGCTCTAGGCCTAGATCACCAATCCTGAATACTTGATTTAGGAAGTTCCAAATCCTCCAGAGGATTTCTTCCTCTTCACTCTTTAGCCAAAAACTCCATAAAATGGCCCCAAATTGGATCTTCAAGTACATGGATCTCACCAAAAAATCCTCCAAATGTAGTATCTCCAATGTATAGTCCACAAACCTTAATCTATGGTGAACACTTGAAGAAGATGAAGAATAGATTTTACTTTTGGTCAAGGAAAATTTGAGAGAGAGAATAGAGGAGATATTTTGAGAGATTTTAGAGGGCAAATTCAAAAGTGCAAATGTAGGATTAGAAGCATAATGTTCGGCCACTAGAAGAATATTTATAGGCCACTTGGTCTTGCCAAGTGGACTAGATATTTTGAGAATATTCTAGATGGATGGTCACATTATGCATGCAGTAGATTCTCTCAAAATCTCATTGGTCCATTTGGAGTCCTAGGATATGAGTTGACGTTAAATATTTAATTAACTCTTTAATTAAATGCCAACTAAAATCCTCTAGATTCCTTTTGAATCTTCATCCAAAATTAAATTGGCAACTTTACCCAATTATAGCTTGACACCTCAAATTAATTTGATAATTTAACTCTTCAAATTAATTTAGTCAACTACCTCAATTTTGACTTTTATCAAATGCTTTGACTTTAATCAAAATTCTTTCTTCTATTTAATCTCTATTAAGCTAATTATCAAAACCATTTAGATAACTCTCAATAAGCCTTTGTGTATTCTCTCAAAATCTCGTTGGTTTGCTTAGAGTTCAAGTAGGATAAGAGCTGATACTTAATATTTAATTACTCTTTAATTAAATGCCAACTCAAAATCCTCTAGATTCATTTTGAATTTCTTTCAAAATTAAATTGGAAACTTGACCCAATTGCTAATTGACACCTTAAATTAAATGGATAATTTAACTATTAAATCAATATGCTAATTTGACTCTTCAAATTAATCTGGTCAATTCCCTAAACTTTGACTTTTGTCAAACCTTTGACTTTAGTCAAAATTCTTTCTTCTACTTTATTTCTATTAAGCTAATAATCTAAACTTTTTAGATGACTCTCAATAAACCTTTGTGTTTCCCTCAAGGCTTTCGTGTTTGATCTATTAGATTCATCAATTAATTTAGACATATTCTCACAACAGTTTGTGATTTAATTATTGAATAAATATTTGAATATTTATTCAGAATAATTAAACTCCTTTAATTAACTACTCATTAAAATTAATCTCTATTGATTCTTAGAGTATCCAATCTCTATGGTCGATGTCTAGTCACAAGCCCAGGAGCCTAATCAAATGGTGAAATTAATCTTGGTGTGAACGTTTCTGCTTGTTCCATGCCAATAGGGTCCTTCTGATTCCTTTCTCCATTTCAAGGCCTAAGGTTAAGCTATTTTCGGTACCCTAATAGCCCTACTATTATTATGCTTCTGTCCTTTCCAGATAGTCACATCACTTTGCGCAAAAATTTTTAGTAAACCAAGCATCCTAGAAAATATAAGAGATGCACTCGTTTATCAGACGAGGAATCGAATCCTGTATTGGAACTCACAAACCTCCATACATAGGTAGCTTGTCCCTAATGAGCACCTCATATGATCCACTAAGGGACCGAGACACATATCAAAGAGCAAGGGCCTACCACAAGCTTTCTATGATTCCTCAAGTCAAAGGACTAGCTATATGCACTAGCATAAGTAAGAGAACTTCTCATTTTCGAATGCCACTATGGCTATCTTATGAGTTTCTCTTTGCATGTCATTTAGTGCACCTGCTCTCTCACAAGTATCTAGTAGAATGCACCAATGTCAACTACATTCTTTGCTCATGAAATGGAGCAATCATCCAAGTCTTCGGATATATGTATTGTTAGTGCAAGCGTATCCAAATATGAGATACCCTTATGTCAAAGATTCTATAAGTTGGAATATTTTAAGATCAAGATCCTAGAGACTTGTTTTATGATCACCATCTGATGCGTGACCAAATCCCATAGTCATACTTGATCTAAAGGGCTTCATCCATAAGAATTGTTATGATAAGTCACAATTTTATAAACATATGATGAAAGAAGACCATATTCCATATTGAACAAAATAAGATTGTATTAATCAAAGAGCAACTTTACAAACCAAAATCAATTAGCTACAGGGCACCACTCTAACATTTACTAGGCTGGCAAAGGAACAACTTTTAGGGCAAGAACTTTGGGTGAGAATAGGATTCGATTGAAAATAGGATCAATCAACATAAAAAGGAGTCCCCTCTTCCAATGCAGTTAGCTCGACTCATGGTATAGTTCTTAATAGGCATGTAGCCGTAGGCGGAAAAATACCATTACCTTTTTCATGGGCATAAGATTAGGCTGGCATAGAATCATTTGAAGTGATAATCAGTGTCATCAAGTCCATTCATGAATGAATGAGAACCATTGTAGTGGTGTTCAAGCAAGACTTGAAATAGCAGCTATTCTACATTTTAGCTATTCTTTTTGGAGTGTTATGATATAGCTAGTGAGTTTTTTCGATAGTGGATAATCCTACTTCTCTGGAAGTTGATTGAGGAGTGACTGAGCTACCTTGTTGAGCTGGTAAGGCAAGAAGTTCTTCTTTCCTTGATCTCTCTGTCCTAATGCTTGGCTTTAATTACTTGGTGGCCTGGTTCCAGCCTGTAGAATATATATTTCCATTGTTGTTATTGCTACGCTTTGTAGTTATTCTTATCTTTTTGCCCTCAGATCGGGCTCTATCAGCTACTAATAAGTCAAACAATTAGGGTTAGAGCAACTACAAGCACTGGTACAACTCTGTTCTTACTAGGAGGAGCACTCCTAAGCAAACAAAGTAAGATAACTCGAGTAAATAGTAGATGCAATTAGGCACACTTCCTACTTCTCCTAAGTGACATCAAAATATGAGATTTGAGCATTTTTTTTCAGGTTTCTAGACGCCCAAAGGAAGCTTTGAGTTTAAGACTACCTTAATTTCTTCTTATAGCAGAGTAACTGACCTTGCCAATGGTGTACATACCACATTTGAGAAGTAAGAAGTGCTTTCTATTCGTGGTTTTGGACCTTCACTTCGATTAAGGAAGTCTTAATCATTGGAGTGGGAATAATCCTTTTGAATGAGCCAATCAGGATTGGCTCAGTTCGTAAGCAAACTAAATAATGTCCTCCACAGGCGTGCCCATTCCAAAAGTAGTAAGATCCAACAAAAAGACCATCCAATTTAGTTACCTACATGTCTTATCTTTCTACCAAAAGGAAAAAAAAAACAAAATAAGAAAAAGGAAATCAAAGAAATAATCTTTAGACAAGCCCTAGAGATCAAACAAAGAGTAGAAAGAACTTTTTTATGAGTCTGTTCTTTATAAGAAGAGAATTTAGGAATTCCTACCATCGAGAAGCCAAGTACACGGCTTAAGGCCTTCCATTCTTTTCCCAATTTTTCATAGTGGCTTTGATATTTTTGAGAATTTCCTTGCCATTCGATTTCGATGAATCAAGTCCCATATAGGCCTCTAGAGCATCACAATGTTTAGTTAAGCATTCAAGGTTGGATGTATCTATATGTAGATCATCCTTGGCCCTCATTACAAAAGTCAATTTTGGCTCAATTCTGGTATTCATCTTTAGGAGCTGGTAGAGTTTCTCCTTTGCCTCTTTTCGTTTTGTGATAAGCAGATCTATGGGCTTTTTTGGGTTAGGGTTTTCCAGCGACCTTTGGTCAAGGGTAGCCCATATGCCATCCTGGGATCATCATCGAGCTTGATGCTCCAGCGCTGGGGCAACCATCACTCCTGATAGGCACTCTGGACCCTCACAATCAAATGGCTGCTTAGGCACTGGTGCCTAGGGACACAGGTTGTGGATTTGGATGCTTTACCACCATCACCATAAGTTTGATCAATCCAAGAATTGGCCGAGATTGAGGAATGGGCAGCAACAATATTGGCAAAAAATAAGTATTTGGAATAGCAAAATAAGTATAAGGACCATTTGAAAATAAATAAAATACATTGCAATTTAGGCCTTGTTAGATAGATGAAAAAGACTTTCACTTCAAGGTCCAAAGAAAGAAAGAATCTAAGAAGAGGATATAAAGTAAAGAAGGAAAAACATAACTAGAGGAATTGCAAAAAATAAGTGAATTTATCGCATGATTGATTGAGACAAATTAATTCCCCCGAGACACAAAGAGAGTCCCTCCTATAGGAGTCGTAAAAAAATAAACAAGAGCTGTGGTTGGTTGTTAACCAATAGAAAGCATGGGAGAAAGAGTAAAAAGCATTCTTATCGATCTCGAACAACAATGGACTGAACACAAACCCAAATTTGACAAAAGGTGAAGTCGAAGCTACTCAATCATTCAACAGGGACTGTAGGAATTAGAAACTTTTTTTACCATAAAGATCAAAGACTGAGATCGGTAATTATGCATCTATTTTCGAAAAATTATTCCATTCTGAAAAAATGAACTTACCGAATACTCGAGCCAAGAGATAATCGTTCATTTCTTCTGTATTTAGAGTGAGAACCTAAAGTGATGCCTCTCCAAATAAAGCATGGGATAGTCTAACCAAAGGAGGCAATCTTATCCATTCAATCTTGGGCCTAAAAGGTCATAGCTAGCCACACCAAGGTATTCATCATGAAATAGAGATATTCATAGCAATTAGTGTCATGTAGAATCCTAAGAGAAAGAAAGGTGGCTATTACAAGAGGGGATCATTAGTCCCTTTGAATGAAACAGAGCTATTCTATCATTTGCCTTCCTCAAATGAGACCTCCTCCCTAATGTGCCAGATAGCTACTTTTGACCCATTTAAGCTAAAGCATAAGATTCTCATATTTGCGCCCAGCGTGTGATCACAGCTGGTGCCGCATTTCTCTTTGCTTGTGAAGAGAGCCCTGTGTAAGGAAGGACATCCTTTAGGAAGAAAGTCCTCCATCTAAGTTGTAATAGGAAGCTACTTTAGGAAGAAAGTAAGATATCCTTATAGGATAAACTTGCCTCTTTAAGCAAACTCTAGGTGGCCTTAAGCATTCTATCTATTAGGCCAAGAAGACCTTTCCCAAGATTGAGCCCTTCTTTTTTATTTTGTCATTGTCCATGAATAGAATATGGATAAAAGAATCCGTTTTTCCTAAATAAGAAGGTATAGAAGAAGAAGTTCATTAGGTAGACAAGAAAGAGTAGAAAATGTCCTAGAACAAGAAGTCAATCAAACGAAATCAGTCATAAATAATAGAGGTTTTTTGAGAAATCTCTTGTTTAATAAGGAACGAAAGCATGATCATTAGATTGGGAACCTATTTAAAGAAAAGCTTGTTACCATTTGTGGATAAGATGGGGCATCCTTCTTACCATTTACTTGAATAGGGCCCACTATTTGTCTTGGTCTGATTCGATGAGATTCTATGCTTGTTCATTCCCTTTTTGCTTTATCTCCATATTCTAATGTTGCCCAGCCAATATGATCATTTAGATAGGGCTCGAAGTCCTTAGTTAAAATGGTTTATGCCTTATGAGTAGTCAATTGAATTGAATAATCTAGAAAGCGAGCAAGCTATGAGTAAAAGGCCCGACTTTTCATAAAGATATTAATCAAGACAAGCAGCTTAACAACCAAACTGGGTAGGTTAAGAAGTAAGATAAGTAAGAGCCAAGAACGAACTCTTATACTACCTACCCAAATAAACTAGAGTGATAAGGGAACTAACCGCTACTTCTTGCTTGCGTGAGGGAATAGAGTAGCTACTGTTGTGTAACTTTCGAATAATAATAACTTATATCTGTGATCTTATCCCATCAAACCATTGAATGGAATCCCTCTATCTTTGTTCACGAGCAAGCTAAGAGTTAAAGGAAGCTCTACTATCCGCTACGAGACAAAATGTGGCAAAGTTAGAGATCTTGTCATTATTTCTGGAGGTATTTATTCAAATTAGATAAGGTTCATATGAATGTTTGATATTGCCTACCCTACATGAAGCAATGCCAAAAAGGAAAGCTAGGAAGATAAAGAAAGATCTTGCTTGAAGACCAATTTCGATATGAAATCAAGGTAAACAAGCTTTTTAGTTAATGATGCAAGGAACACAATACAATAAGCTACTTTAGGAGCTGCAAATGTTCATGGGTATACTACTGATATTGTTTTAGGTTCTGTAGAGGAATATTAGAATAACAAATATCCCTTCAAACCTATTACTGAGATATCAAGTTATTCTATTTGCGCGTGCTATGTTTTAAGCAAATAAGCACCTCTACCCACTAGTGTTATAGAAGTTAATTTTGCAAGCAAATCAATATGTGAAACTCGAGACTCAAAAGAAAGAGTCTTTCGAGTTGTCCAAGAGAAGAAAAAGGAAAGATTTAGTTAGTCCTATGATCAAAGTTCCCAATGCACATTCAAGCTCACAGCCCAAATGGCTATTTTGGTACACTTCGTATTTGACCAAATTTTTTTCCTAACGATTCTCTTTATGGAGGCTAATGTCATAGTTAAAGGAAGCATGGGTCTAGATATAAGGATCTAATACCAATCGTATACCAAACCCTAGAGCCGAGAGCCCAAAAAGAGATAGATGCGCTTACTATTTCTAAGTGACATATAAAATAGTCAAATACACATATTTTTTTCTTTTTATATAGCAAACGATTTGCCGCATAAATGACTTGCTTCTTTATCAATACGAGAGATCTGATTCCGTACGTTCGTGATCCCTAAGTTCACTTGTTTGCATTTGCCATTCTATAAGAACTCAACACTTCCAAGTTAGCCGCTGAGATTGGCCTCCCTTGTTAGCAGCTGCCATCCATTATGGCATTTAGTTATCTTACTTGCATGTCCAATCATTTAGTTGCTTCATAACTTCATTTGAGGTTCAAGCTACTTCTATTCTTTCATGAATGGCATTTCTGCCTGCTATCATTTCTTTCCCTGATCGAACTAGGAATTCCTATCATATTTCATATCCTCTCATATGCTCTTACTTAAAGGGTTGGCACTTTTTTCAATCATCAACAAGCAAGTCAGCAAAGTTCTCTTGGCAAAGGGAAATCCCAGAGTAGCTAGAAGTAGAAGATTTAGCCTCTGTCAAAGGTTTTTAAAAATCCTAAGTTAAGAAAGGGGTGCATCGATAAAGATATTACAGTCAGCTATTCAAGACAAGTAATTTAGATGAACCTATTCCTTTATAAGGGGCTAAGTGAATCCTTAAGGAAAGAAGAGAAAGAAGTCCTCAGCACTTTTCAGATATAGCCCTGAAGAGCTTTTTTTCAATTTCATTTTTTTTGGGCTTTCTTTTTTGTGTCATTTTGGACAAAGGAGTTCTCCCTAGACCTCTTCAAAACTCCATTAGAAAATGGGGGCCATAGCCAATGGTCTAAGAAGAAACTAGAATCTTCTTGGATGCTTTCTTTCTGCATTTTAGTTAGGGGAAAGACAGGCAACTGATGGAATTTTGGAAAGTCATAGATTTAAGACCTTCTTTTAGTGGCTAACCAAAGCCAACATAATCAATAAGAGAAATAGTATAAAGAGATTGGGGTCGAATGGGAAACTATGTGTTCTAAAATGGTAAAGTTAATCTTGCAATGAAATAAATCTGATTCATTCAAATCAGATCTATTCAAGCTAAGTGGCCTATAGCCGGCCCACAAAAAAGAAAAAAAGAATAAATGAAGATATGTGAGTGCATCTTTATCAAAAGTCCTATTAACCAAAGCTGGAAAAATCAAACGAGAGAAAAATTGACTTCTACAAGGTGAAGCAAGTATGGGAAATTTCTAATGGTGGTTTACTCTTGATTCTCATCAACTACTATTTGATGAGAACAAAGTGGTATTAACCTAACATATGGAATTGGATATCCCTCATGCAAAGGCTCATTTGTCGATGGATCTTAGGTTCCAATTTGGGATACAGAATCAGTGGTAGATAAACGCAGGACCCATGGTGAGTGCTCTGCGAATATAGTGGATAGATCTTTGATTCGTTTTTGCTCATCATGTAATGGCCATAAATGGAAATTTATCCCAGGCGAATGCCTCATGAAGAGTAGGGAGGTGTGTGATGGCACATACCAACATTATTCTTGTCAAAAGCACTTCTCTTGCACGCTTGAGTTTATTTTATGCCTGGGTATACATAGAGGTTTTTCACAAGAAATGGATATTCGGCAGGATAGGTTTCACTAAAAGTTCATGCCAAAAACCTCTTGATCTTTCTTTGGCACGAATCGGCACAAAGAAGTCAATCAGAGCAGGGCAGCCGATTGAGTCTCTTTCAAGCTAACCTTGGTCTACTTCTTCATTGAACAAAAGTGAGGTATTTTTTTGGTGTTGGCTTAGGGCCAATATAGCCCTAGGAGAAGCAATAGTTTGTCTACTTTCTGGAAAGTTTCACCCAAAGACTTTCTTTCTATCACTATATATATCAATATCACTAAACACAAGATGCTACCATAAAAGTCTCTTTGCATCGATACCATATTGAACAATACTACTGACAGATGCGTCATCTCTCCGAAAAGATGAGTAATAGCTGGAATGTACTTTGTGGTTTATAACCAATAGATTCACAAATGACAAAGACAAAGTGAGCAATCATCCATGAGGTTGGTCTACGATCAGCAATCCCATTGGTGTGGTAGGCTTCAATAATGGTCGTAGATCAGTTGAAAGTAGGCATGGCCTAGATGTTGAGATTTTACTTCCTAGTTGATACCTGATTGCATAGCTAGGATCAAATTAAAACCTCTTGTCTAAAGAAAAGCTTGGTATTTATAGACAAGCCTTTGGAAAAAGAACTTCGGCCTATGAACTTTCTAGGCTTGTATCTAAAAGTGATAACCCCTCATTTAGGTAACCCTAGAACCTTGCTGATAACTTATTCCAAGATGTGAAAAAACAAATTGGCTGGTTTTCTTCCGTGAACCTACCATGCACATCCCCATAAATAAAAAATGAGAGAGAAAAAATTTAGGATAATCATTCTAGTCTAGCTCTAGACCAAAAAGATATAGAATTGGATTGACCAAACAGCTCAACCGTCATACCATAGTACACCACTCGTGTTTAGAAGAGAGCCCGGAGCGAACTCAACAAAGAAATGTCCTTTATCTCCCTTCTTTCTGCTCTCAAAGAAACCAGCGAACTGATCACTCTTCTAATCCTCTATGATAGATGACTAGTTAAAGGTTATCCAATGTCAAATCTAACGGGAAGGAGCCAGATAAAGGAGACTATCAAAGGGCTTTGAAAGACCTCTCCAAAGTACCTGATCATTTGAGAGCCATAGTTTTGATCAAGAGGATGGTCTATGCAGGTGTATAAATAAGAATTGGTGGTGGGGCTATCTCTGCGAGGAGCCCATGATCTATGTTGTCAAAACCCATGTTCAAGTAAAGGAGATACTGATTTATTAATGAATTTTTACAGGTAAAATTCCACTGATAATGTGTTGAATTGGCTGTTTACCTGATGAAAAAGGTAGGAACAACTACCTGCATGGTGTTAAACCAAACTGCTAAAGAGAGCAAAGGGGAAATCATGAACTACTTTTCATGTAATGTAGTACATTATAAGAGAGTTAGAGTTCTACAGTGGACACAATTCAAAAATAACAATTGTCCATACTCATGTGCGACTTACTGCTTTGCTAGTTAGTAGCTAGAATAGGCACTCTCTCTGGCACTGTCTTCCTACTTTGATTGACTAGCTTGGCTAGAAGGGAAGAAGAAGAGTAAACTAATAGAGATAGTAAATGGCTTCGAGGAGTTTCCACTTCTGAATAAGGGTTTCAACTCCGAGATTAATTTGTCAATCAATGTCAATAAGGTTTAGCATGCCCTACAGGTATCCCAGAGGTAATCCTCCCGATTTAGACTTATCCAACAGGCAAGAATGCTGGTCTCGAGTTTGACTTTGGATTGGGGAAATTTCTAACTTCACTACTACCACCACTGGGTGGTCAATCCAATCAATTGATGAAATTGCTGTAGGATTTTCTGCATTAAAACCAAATTTGCAGCTACTTTGATTCATATGCTAGTGGCGAGACAAATGCAATTTCATAAACGGAGAGAACCAACTTGGCCAACCCACCAGGTTAGTAGCTTGGATGACTAACTTATACCCATCCCCCACGTTACCTAAACGTTAGTAGCATGTTAGCGTGGTGCCAGTGATCCATGGCAAAAACACTTGGGCGCTCTATGAATCAGCCCGAATTGACAATTTTCATTTTCCTAATCTCCTCTATCTCACATGATGGGGTGACGGGAAAAGAGCTTTTTTTTGCTATATATCAATGGGCTTTTGTGAAATAGCCACGTTCCTAATCCAATGCTATTGATCCAGGAGAGTTTACTAGGTAATTGGGCAACTAGTGAACAAATCGGTTCAAAATCAACCATTTCAATTGCTGAGTTGATGAAGCCAATTGGCCTAGATATTGGCTTAGATGTTGCTGCATATCTCTACCCTTTTGTGGTGCTCTTCTTGTCTTCTCCACTACTGATAATTCAACCTAATCAATTGGATATGACATTTGATCATACGAGTTCATAGAAAGTCGATCAACTATCAGTGTTACTACCATAGTTGCATTTTGATCGTTATCTATCACTTGAACATAAATAACCAGGACCCCATTGAAAGTTTGTCTATCATTTGCAAACTAATTCTAAATCATTTCCATTTAGGGTTTTATTAGAAGTGGAACTGATAAAGTTACAGAAGAGTGTTGGCATTGAAAATGCTACAGTGGGTATTAATTTACCTAAAAAAAAGATAAGCCTGCAATTACTTCTAGCAAAACCCATAAAGCCTAAATAAAAGGGTAAATTGCATTTTAATCCCTTGTGATATTCATAGATAGCAATTTACCCCCTGTAAAAAAAAAAATAGGCAAAGCACTCCCTTAAACTGTCAAAAAAGAGGCAATATACCCCCCTCCGCATGTATTTCAAAGCTGTACGGAGGGGGGTGTATTGCTTCTTTTTTAGAAGTTTAAGGGGATGCTTTGCCTATTTTTTTTAGAGGGGGTAAATTGTTATTTATGGATATCACGCAGGGGGGGTGTAAAATGCAATTTACCCCTAAAAAAATGCTAAAGAAAAACTATTGCATTCCTTTATTATTATTAAGATCTCCTCTAGATTGAACATTGTTTTTTCAATCTTTTTCTAGAAAAGGAGCTAAACATTTTCCTTTATTTCCAGGGACAAAGACCAAAAAGCCATCGAAAATCCATCAAAAAAAGTTAGCTTTAGCCATGAGATCCAAGAGCTTGTGAGTCAGCTTTAGCCATTTATTGTCCTTTTTCACTTCTCTTTTCCACCAAGCGTCTTCAAGGTTCTGCAAGAAGATTGTTTGATGGATCAAGATAACTAACAAAGGGGGACTAATCCTTCCCATGTGGGCAAGTCTGGATTGGTCAAATCCAAGTTAGATTGCAGAGGGCTCTCTGTTAAAGACCTAGAGCGTCTTCTCTGTGCTTTAGGATTGTATTAAGAGCGGCTACGAATAATCATATAAAACACCGATAACACCAAGAGCAGCAGTTTCTGATTCAATTGGATTCAATAGCAGCTATCCTTTTTGGCCCAGAACGTAGTGATCACAGAAGGGTACCGTAGAGAGAGCCTCTTCTTGATATGAGATTGCCTGCTTACTTCCGGGGAAGGAGTTTGAGTGTTAATAGCCCCCTTGATCGTGGATTCATTAGGGTCGTCACCTTCTACCCCAAAAAGTATCCATCGTTTTCTTTGTCTCTTAAGCCTCATAGCTATGGGACTTCCTAAAAACTACAATCGTAGTTTATCAACCACTCACAAGACCATCGAGATCATCAACTTAGCTACCAAAGGTAATCCATCAGGCCCTTTCCCAGAGCAGAAGATAACGAAAGAGAGACATGGTCCTAACTAAATCATAACACAAATTACCATTCTATCTATCATATCAGTTGAGTCAATCCAATTCATTATTATTTATAGATAAGGCAAGAGAGGACTTGTGACCTTGCATATGGACAGGGATTCAAACCCCTCGGTATCCATTCCCTTCATGATTTCGCACGCCCTATCTATCCACATGTAGTAGGTGGGGGCTTATCTATGTGATTTGCTACACCTGCTTGTCCATATCGGCTGAATCTATTTCCTGCCAGCTGGCGAAACTTTTTCGATAGTACGAATCACTACACCTTACCTCTTTCTCCATGATAATATGCACCTAGGTTGCTACGCTCCCTTCGGGTAATAGCAAGAAAGTGAGTGACAAATGATCCTCCAAGCAAAAAGAGTGATCGAGTCCACCTAAAGCGAGTGAGTTCGCATTGGAAGAAAGAATCTAAGGTCCCCCCCCAGGAGTTTTTGATTTTAGGAGTTATTGAAATTGAAGAAGAATAGCTAGAATCAGTTATTGTGCAAAGCTAACCAATCTTTGATTGACTCCTCTGCTTCATAGGTCGAGAATATAGTTGTATTCTTCTATTCTTTATCTCCCTCTTCTCCTTTGACTTTCTTTCTTATCTCTTTCCTCTATCTCTTAGGTAGCCTGGCGATGACCATGAATTCCACTGAACTCGTATATAGAAGAATTTGATTATCTTGATCTCTCATACAATTTCACCTTTTTTTATTTAATCTTTCCTTCCCCAAAAACGTCTATTTTTATTGCACTCAGATAAAAGTTTTCTAGTTTATCTTTTCTTCTAGAAGCATGGTTCCCTCAGGTATGTTTCTTAGATGTGAATCTGAAAGTCTTAGTCCTCCTCCTATTCTTAGTTCCACCATGCCCTATTTACTAATTATATTTTCATTCTACCCATACATTGGTTGATTGAACCATCCTACCTCAAAGCAAGGAACTCCTAGTGAGAGGAAAGGAATTATTTATACTAGGCTCAACGTTCAGGCTGGGCTCTAGGCTTAAAAAAAGGAAAACTCACACTGTAAAAGAATGCTCCCTTCTTCTCTTACCAAAATGAAGTTGAATCTTTGAGCTGCTTGCCAATGCATGTGGGATAAATTTCTACTCTTTGAAGAAGGCATTTTTAAGAACGAAGGAAAGCATCACTAGACTTTCACACTTTTTCTCATCTTAGTGATCTATTTTTCTCATCTACCCTTCCTTTGGTGCTTTAGGCATAGGATCAAGGACCAAAAGTATTGATGGAGACATTGACTATGTCCATCTTCCCAAAAAAAGATGGCCCATAAGCACCAGATAGCTGAAAATATGCCTTGATTTCTTTCAAAAATGGACACAATGCCGATCCGGTATGCAAGAAACCAAAAATGAAATTTCTCATATTGAATGTCAGAAAACGTGAGCAGCCGATGTTGGAATAGAAGGTCGCACATGCCAACTCAAAACTAACAGCCCGAAAGAAGAGAGAGATAGCTACCACTAAAGATGGAAAGGAATAGAGCTCCTAAGAAAGAAGGGAGTGTTCACCTCTCCCAGGAAATTCACTCTTGGCTAACGGTCTAAATTCACTCACTAGTAAGAACTACAAAAAGAAGAAGAATTCCAAATTTCTATCAAGGCAAAGAAAAGGATATTAAATAAGTGATAAACTTATGTCCAAACTAGTAATTAGAACAGGAAGGCAAAGTGCCTAGTTCTAGACTAGGCTAGCATAGGAAAAGGAAGGGAGAGTAAGTGGGCTCAAAGAGATAAAAATAGTACTTAGATAAGGCAAGGAACTAAAAGCAATTGAAGAAATATCCATAGAAAGGGCACTAGCCTCATTATACTGCAGAAGCAACTGACATAGTTTAGATTAGGAGTGGCAAAGGGGCATGTTTGGCAGGACTCGGGACGAGCCCCGCCCTGGACCCAAGACCAACTGGGTTGGACCCGATAGACCCATTAACCCGGTTCACAATTTTGAAAATATAAAAAAAAAATCTTTTAAAAATCCTCATAACGTATTAAATATGATAAAATAGTATATTAATTAAACATTGATTATTGAAAAATTTAAATATGCATAATTTGGCTCTTAAAAAATTATAAATTATAAACATATATGTTGTTTTTATAAATATTGAATGCATAAATTATTAATTAATACAAAACAATCACTTTTATCCATAGCAATGTAATTTTATTTATAAATTATGTATATAACATATATATTTTTAATAGAAAACTTAAATTCTATACATATTTTTCATATGTAATACATTATATAAATGTATATAATAAATATAAATACTATAACGGGGCGGGTCCATGTCTGAAACTTGAAAACCCGGACCCACCACGGGACCCATTTATAATTTAAAAACCAGCCCCATTAGGGGTGGGTTCGGAGGCCTACCCGGACCCATTGCCATCCCTAGTTTAGACGTCCCTACGACTTTTTCAGGCCAATGAGGAATAGAAGAAGGTTGGCTTAAGAGTTCTTGATAGTAAAGTACTGGCCGCACGCTTGATTACCTTTGTTACGCCTTGTCTTTACTGTTGTCAAAATAAGTGCTCTTTAGCCTTACTCTTTTCTTTAGCATCTGGCCACTCCTTACTTTGAAAAGGCTATCTCTGACTTAAATGATTTTTGTCCCCCAAAAGCATACTCTTTTCAAGAGCTGACGCCCTCTCATACTTATGTATATGAAGAACAGTTCTATCTTTATTGCTATGCCCCTTGCCTAACTTCGCTTTCTTACAGTAAAAATCCTATGTTAAAGCACTTCTTCTTCCCTACTTGTCTTGCTTGCTTCCTGGTGGTTGGTTAAGAGGATTGTTGGGAGTCGAATAAAAGGTTACCATTACTAGCTCATTGGACTGAAGCTTGAAACTGACTTGCTACTATACAGTTGATGAAATCCGGATTGGCTATTGTCAATATTGACTGACAATCGAAATGTTAGGAATTAATGAAATGAATGGTACCCTTCACCCGTTGGAAAGCTAGTCTTCATAAAAGAATTCACTCTTACCATGCTAAGAAAGAGACATTGCTATGATATATGTCTTACCACTTACTACCCTCTCCTTAACAGGATTTCCAATGCCTCGGGTGAAGCTGCTGTTGCTTTGAACTACCTTCATCAGATATGAATTTCTCACTGCTAGCAATCTAGGGTAATAAGGTGCAGTATGCACCCACAAATGAAATAGTAAGTTTTCTTCTCTAGAAGGCAATTTGGCCCATTTTCTCTTCCTTGAAAAAGAAGAAGAATTCCAAATTTCTATCAAGGCAAAGAAAAGGATATTAAATAAGTGATAAACTTATGTCCAAACTAGGAAATGGAATAGGAAGGCGAAGTGCCAAGTTCTTGACTAGGCTGGCATAGGAAAAGGAAGGGAGAGTAAGTGGGCTCAAAGAGCTAAACGTAGCACACTTAGATAAGGCATGGAACTAAAAGCAATTGAAAAAATATCCATAGTAAGGGCACTAGTCTCACTAGACTGCAGAACAACTGACATAGTTTAGATTAGGCGTGGCAACAAGGTGGGTTTAGCAGGACCCAGGACTAACTGGGTTCGACCCGATGGACCCATTAACCCGGTTCATAATTCTGAAAATATATAAAAAAAAATCTTTTAAAAATCCTAATAAATTATTAAATATGATAAAATAGTATATTAATAAAACATTGATTATTGAAAAATTTATATATGCATAATTTGGCTCTTAAAAAATTATAGATTATAAACATATATTTTGTTTTTATAAATATTGAATGCATAAATTATTAATTAACACAAAACAATCACTTTTATCCATAGCAAGCAATATTTTATTTATATATTATGTATATAACATATATATCTTTAATAGAAAACTTAAAATCTATACATACTTTTCATATGTAATATATTATATAAATGTATATAATATATATAAATACTATAACGGGGCAGGTCCACGTTTGAAACTTGAAAACCCGGACCCGCCCCGGGACCCATTTATAATTTAAAAACCAGCCCCATTAGGGGTGGGATTGGAGGCCTACCCGGACCCATTGCCATCCCTAGTTTAGATGTCCCTAAGACATTTTCAGGCAAATAAGGAATAGAAGAAGGTCGGCTTAAGAGTTCTTGATAGTAAAGTACTGGCCGCATGCTTGATTACCTTTGTTACGTCTTGTCTTTACTGTTGTCAAAATAAACGCTCTTTTAGCCTTACTCTTTTCTTTCGCATCCGGCCACTCCTTACTTTGAAAAGGCTATCTCTGAGTTAAATGATTTTTGTCCCCCAAATGCATACTCTTTTCAAGAGCTGATGCCCTCTCATACTTATTTATATAATGAATAGTTCTATCTTTCTCGCTATGCCCCTTGCCTAACTTCACTTTCTTACGGTAAAAATCCTATGTTAAAGCACTTCTTGTTCCCTACTTGTCTTGCCTGGTGGTTGGTTGAGAGGATTGCTGCTAGTCGAATAAAAGGATTACCGTTACTAGCTCATTGGACTGAAGCTTGAAAGTGACTTGCTACTATACAGTTGATAAAATCCAGATTGGCTTTCTAAAGATTGGCTATTGTCACTATTGACTGATAATCAAAATGTTAGGAATTAATGGAATGAATGGTACCCTTTGCCCGTTGGAAAGCTAGTCTTCATAAAAGAATTCACTCTTGCCAAGCTAACAAAGAGACATCGCTATAATACATGTCTTACCACCGGCTACCCTCTCCCTATTAGGATTTCCAATGCCTCGGGTGAAGCTATTCTTGCTTTGAGCTAACTTCATCAGATATGAATTTCTCACGGCTAGCAATCTAGGGTAATAAGGTGCAGTATGCACCCAAAAGTGAAATAGTAAGTATTCTTCTTTGGAATCGATTTTGCCCATTATCTCTTCCTTGGTAATAAAGTTAAAAAGAAGACGAATTCCAAATTTCTATTAAGGCAAAGAAAAGGATATTAAATAAGTGATAAACTTTTGTCCAAACTAGGAAATGTAATAGGAAGGTGAAGTGCCTAGTTCTAGACTAGGCTAGCATAGGAAAAGGAAGGGAGAATAAGTGGGCTTAAAGAGCTAAATATAGCACACTTAGATAAGGCATGGAACTTAAAAGCAATTGAAGAAATATCAAGAAGAAGGAAAAATAGTATTTATGGAGCCTTGAGCTTTCGCCGGGAGCCAGTTCAAGTAATGGAATATCCACATCAACATATTTGGCTTGAATAGCCCAAGCTGGATGAAAATTGAAGGGTGGCCTTTCTCACATTGGTAAAGGAAGAAAAGACAATTTAGCCTATTAAGAAGATTTTCCACATAAAGTCTCTTTTTTAGATTCGGCCATACTTTTAGTGATGAAGAGATGCAAGGAATGGTGTCAAAGCAGTTAGCAGCCATTCTGTGACCTTCATCAATGCCATAGTTGAATTTCTTTTAAAATCACATTACCAAGAGGACGAAAGGTTTTCTTTTCCTCCATAGTGTATAGTGCACTCGCAAGCCTAATGCTTATTGTTGAGTTCTTGCTTCCTAACAATGAAGCGAGAATCGCTGGCTATCTCTTTGGAGTGATTTGCAGATGCTGATCCCATAATTGAATGGATTCAGTGAAGGAATCCCCTTCCTTTAAATAACCAGTGACTAGGTAAGAGTAAGATAAGACCTAGTTCAAAGAAAAGTGTCAGTCCAAGATGCAGAAAAGATTTTTTCCTTTACAGGCACAGTATGTGTTGTCGATTCAATGTGGGATAAGCCAAAAGGAATGCTTACTAAAGGCCATAGCTCTAGGTGATGAGAATTCTTAGTTGAAGGATGCGGTGATCACTACTATACAAGAAGTATGAAGGCGTCTAGCCACAACCTGAATGTCTGCATGGTGACAAACATGACAATATACATCTATAGTTAGGAGACCAAAAGCTGAGCAAATTTTTGCTTTTGCCATGATGAAAGTGCAACTGATAGTATCTTTGCAACAACTAAGGGATATGTCTGCCTTGATCAGATACGAGTAACACGGCTCGAACTTTTGTCTAGTTGTCAAGGCTTTCATTGTAGAAAAGTCTGGTATGAGAGGAGAAGGTGTCTAGTGAGTGAACTTGTAGTCATACCAGGCCTAAGAGCCAAGACCGAACTCCATATGTTCAGAAAAACATCCTCCTCCTCCCCTTTATGGATTTTTCATATAGAAATCTCTAATCAAAGATAGAACAAGATCCATTTGCATCATATCTAGGGGATTCCTCAGTTTGGGTTGAAGAAGCAATGTAACTCGATTATTGTCAAGCGGACTGCAATCTTTTTCAGGGTAAAGATCCCACTAAAGCGCCTTCTACTTCTAGTAGGCCATGAACTAGATCTGAATCATTTTCAACGAGTCCATAAGAAGCGATCCCATTTCTTTCATCCGGACTGGGTAGAGACAAAAGATTTTGAGTGACCAATCTAGCAAAACAACTCAAAAGATAAAGAAGTATTGTTAATTTTTCATGCTCATTTCAGACTACCATTTGTTCAAATAACAATCCCCTTCATTAA
Organism: Handroanthus guayacan; assembly: GCA_014898755.1. Taxonomy (NCBI): domain Eukaryota; kingdom Viridiplantae; phylum Streptophyta; class Magnoliopsida; order Lamiales; family Bignoniaceae; genus Handroanthus; species Handroanthus guayacan. Next base: position 16,703 of record JACFYI010003214.1, on the reverse strand, counting down.
ATGATTTCTTCTTCATATAAAAAGATGCAGGATCTATGGGGCAATCACTTATAAGTACATTTTGTGTTACAGCCCTTCCCATCTGAAAGAAAAGGATCCCATGATCCTGAACTGATTTTACCTGGGATTGCAAATCTCAAGTTTGTCTATGAAGAGTAGATCTAATTATATTAGTGTCTATAATTGATTTCTTTTGCGTAATACTAATTGATAAGGCATCGTTGGTAAGTGCTACAAGATCTCTTGCATTGGAACCCATGGTTATGGACCTGAATCCGTTAGTATGGAACATTTTCTTTTCCAAGTGAAATCCTATAGTGTATGAAAGAGTGAAAAAGTGCTTTCGTTGTTGTGGAATAAGAAGCCTCCATATCTTAATCCGTTACCTCTTGGGGAATATGAGTCGAAACAATAACAAGATTATTTCTAGTGGAGCATCTTTCGGAGAGATGGTTCACTAATTGATAAGTTGTAAAATGTTCATTTTTAATGTGTTATTTCCCCATGTATTTGTTGCTTTAATTACTCGATTCCTTGATTTTAACTCATATTTTATATTTTTGGGAAATGATTGAAGACTTGGACAAGAAAGAGCTTAAAATCAAGCATTTGGCGTGGTTGAAACTAAAGTAATATTTGTTGAGAAAGATAAGAGGTTGAGAGAGAAAACATAGTGCAGAAGAACTCTGCAGTTAAGGCTTGGGCATACGCTAAAGCCTGTGTAGTCTGAGTGCTTGGCGGGGTTAATTTCAAGACTTGGGCTTGAACCGATGTTTAATGTCTTTTATCAGGGTTTTATTTTGTTTCCATATTTTGGATGATTATTTTGTTATGTTTCTTTAGTAATTGGGATTCCTTGATGATTGAGTTATTTTAGAAATAGGTTTCCTTTCTCGTTCCTCTTATTGGAGAGAATTTTGTTCTTTTTAAGAATTTTTCAGCAATATTTTAGTTTTTATTCTCTCTTCAAATATGAGTTGCTAAACTTTTTTTGTTTGGACAAGGATAATCGAAGTTTTGGTTCTTCAAAAATTTGTGAGATTCAAGCTTTATCATTTCTTTATTCTTTGGTATTCATGTATTTTCTATTTTCATAACAAACATTCAGGTTTATTGAATATTGAGCTCATATTTGATAGCTTAGTATGTTTTTCTTGCTAATTAGACTTTTAAATTTATAATTGTTTAATTGTTCTAATAACTATATAATCTAGCTTAAATAAATCCCATTTATCTGTGTTAGTTAGAATCGGTAGCCTCCCTATTTCTTAATACTATTGATAAACTTAATCCCATGAGCTTCTCTAAGGTTATTTATTGGCAAGGGGAATAATCAACAAGTTTCTCTTAGTTATCGATAAAGTAAGGAGAGGTAGGTTATTAGAGCATTCTCGAGTAATTATAATCAATTTGTCTAAGAATAAAGAAATTCATCTTTGCATTAGTGATCGAATTCAAGAAGCAAAATTGAGATTATGCCTTGGCTAGACCATCATTTTGATTGATTTAAATCCTTTTTCTTTTTGCAAGTTAATTTTGTTAAAATTGTTTAATCTTTTTTGTTTGATAAAATCCCCCTCATTTCTATTTTGTTAAACAATCTTGAAAGCAATAAAAAATTAACAAATCACTGTGGATACGACTCTACTCATCACTATTTACAAATTATATTTTTATGGTAGGAATTTTATTTTTGGTTGGATTAGACACCACCAAATTTTGGTGCCACTGCCGGGGATTGGTGCCTTTAAATTTTATTCCTTCTGATGGCTTGATCTTCTCGTATATATGAACTTCAATACGATCTAGAAATTGAGAAGACTGCTTGGAGACTAAGGAAACCAAAAGAATAAACAAGCATCATCTTTATCCTCCAAATCGAAAGCAAATTTTGACCTAATCGAATCTAGTGATTTTGAGAGAGAAACAATGGCCAATGAAAGAACTTTGAGAGAATTAGTTGTGATAGACTTGACTCAACAGCCACTTTGTATCGAGTATCCTTAGTTAGATGTGCCATTTCAGTTAAAGTCTAGATTGATCCACTTGTTGCCCACATTTCAAGGATTAGAAAATGAAGACCCTCACAAGCACTTGACGGAGCTGCATGTCTTGTGCTCAAGTATGAAACCGCAGGGAATAACGGACGAACAAATCAAACTATGAGCCTTTCCATTTTCATTAGCTGAAAAAGCAAAGGATTGGCTATTCTATCTTCCTTCGGGTTCTGTTATGACGTGGACTGATATGGTGAGGTTGTTTCTTGATAAATTCTTTCCTGCTTCCCGACCTACTAATATTAGAAAACAAATTTATGGGACACTGAAACTCTCCACGAGTATTGGGAAAGATTCAAGCAACTGTTGTAAGTTATCCCCAACATGGAATCTTTGATCAACTTTTGATCAAGTTCTTTTACGAGGGACTCCTGCCATTGGAGAGAAGAATGTTGGATGTAGTTAATGGTGATGCCATAGTGAACAAAACTCCTAATAAAGCTAGGGGTCCGATTTCCATAATAGCTACAAATTCCCAACAGTTCGGGTATGGACATGACCCTTCTAGAAGAGTCAATGAGGCAAATAATTCATCCCTTGAATATCAAATCTCCAATCTAACCTCTCTTGTTCAACAATTGGTTGCAGGGAAAACACATCAACTCAAGCCCTGTGGGATCTATGCAAACACTAATCATCCAACTGACATGTGTCCTACACTCCAAGAAAATTCCTAGCAGTTAGGGGATTTATAGGACCACCACAGAGGCAATATGGCCCCTATTCGAACACCTATAATCTTGAATGGAGGGATCATCCAAATTTGAGTTATGGAACGAGGCAGTCAAATTATCAAAACTTTTAGCACAAGCAGCCTCTTCCACAACAACAACCCCCCTCAAATTTAGGTATGTCACTTGAAGATATTGTTAAATCATTCGTGACTAACACATAATAATTTCAACAGGAGACAAGAAGGAGCATTCAAGAAACAAGGGAGAGCATTCGAGAAACAAGGGAGAGCGGTCAAAACCTAGAAAAACAAGTTAGTCAACTAGCCACCTCACTGAGTAGGTTGGAGTCCCAAGGGAAATTGTTGTCGCAAACTATGACCAACCCCCAACAAAACACTACTGCAATCACGTTGAGAAGTGACAAGGAATTGAATGAACCCAACAAGATAGCAAATAAGAACTCTCCAGAGGAAGAAGCTTAAAAAGAGGTAGTGGCCTTCCCAAATCAATCTCCGAAACCCAACAATGAGGTGCCAATTCCCATAGTTGTGCACCTTTCTTTTCCTGAGAGATTCTTTAAATCCAAGAAACAAGAAGAGAAAAAAGAGATCCTTGAGACTTTTTGCAAGGTGGGGGTAAATATTTCTTTACTTGATGCAATTAAACAAATATCTCACTAAGGTTATCAAGAAATTATATACCAACAAAAGAAAATTGAACGGTAATGAGAAGAACATAAGTGTGAGGGAGAATGTGTCTGCTGTGCTTCAAAGAAAATTACCTCCAACGTGCAAAGACTCATGTGTCTTCTCTATTCCTTGCAAGATAGGTAACATCATAATCTAAAAGGCAATGTGCAATTTAGGAGCACCTATAAGTGTTATTCCTCTCTCTATTTATTTGTCATTGAATGTTGGGCCATTGAAGAAACAAGGGTGATTATCCAACTAGTTGATAGATCTGTTATATACCCTAAGGAGGTCCTAGAGGAAGTTTTAGTACAAGTGAATGAATTAATTTTTCCTTATGATTTTTATGTACTAAACATGAGTGAGGACAATTCCATATAATTCCACACAAATCTTACTAGGAGGACCCTTCCTCTGAACATCTAGAATGAAAATAGATGTGCACGATGGTGCATTTTTGGTTACTCTCACTATGGAATTTGATGGTGATATTATTAAATTCAATATTTATGATGCCATGAAATATCCTAGTGATGAATATTGTGTGTTTGCTATGGATGTGATTGATTCTCTAACCCAAAAGGCTTTTGAATTGAAAGATGATGACAAGCTAGTGGTTGTACTTTGTGAAAGCCTTTCCATCAAGGATCCACAAGAGCAAGAAGAGAAGGTTTCAATCAACAACAAGCTTTTGGATGCAATTTGTGAGGTGGAATCATTGGAACCCATTAGGCATAACATCTCCTTTCTTGAGTTGCCCTCTTCTCACAAGAAACTTCTTCTCTCTGTTTTGTAGCCATCGCCGCTAGAATTGAAGCCTCTGTACAATCGCTTGAAATATGTATTTTTTGAAAAATGAGAGACCTTTCCCTATGATAATTTACAACAAACTCAACACCTTGGAGGAAGAGAAATTGATTTGAGTGCTTAAGGACTACAAGGAAGCCATAGGATGGACAATTACGGATATCAAATGATTAAACCCCTCCATCTGCATGCATCAGATTTTGTTGGAGGAAAATTGTAAGCCTTCCAGAGAGGCCAATGCCAATTGAACCTGCCAATGATGGAAGTGGTGAAGAAAGAAATCCTAGAACTTCTTGATGCTAAGGTTATCTATTCAATTTCTGATAGCAAGTGGCCAAGTCCTGTCCAAGTTGTGCCAAAAAGAATGGGGATAACTGTGATCGAGAATCTTGCTGGTGAGTTGGTGCCCACTCGTGTTCAAAATAGGTAGCGGGTATGTATAGACTATAGAAAATTGAATGCAACAACCAAGAAAGATCACTTACCTCTTCCTTTTATTGATCAAATGCTTGAAAGATTGGCTGGACATAGCCATTATTGTTGTCTTGATGGTTACTCTAGTTTTCATTATATTCCTATTGCACCTGAAGATCAACAACAGATGACTTTCACATGTCCATTCGGTGCCTTTGCTTATCAACGGATGCCATTTAGTCTTTGCAATGCTCCAATTACTTTCCAAAGGCGTATATGGTTATTATATTTTTTGATTATGTTGAAAACATCATAAAGGTATTCATGGATGATTTCACAGTCTATGGTGATTCTTTCGACAATTGCTTAATTAACCTTACAAAAGTGCTTCAAAGATGGATTGAGATAAATCTTGTTTCAAACTATGAAAAATGTATTTTATGGTCGATTAGCCATCATTCTCGAGCATATTGTATCTGGTAAAGGGATTGAGGTCTATAAGGTGAAAATAAAGGTGATTAAAACCTTGCATTACCCCGTGAGATTGCGGAAGGTTCGCTCTTTCCTTGGTCATGCGAGATTGTACCGGCGCTTCATCAAGGACTTCTCCAAAATCACTTGACCTCTGTGTAGGCTGCTGCAAAAGGATGTCTCATTTGATTTTGATAATGAGTGCAAAAGGGTTTTGATGAATTGAAAGAAACACTAACTTCTACATCAATCATCCAACTGCCCAACTAGGATTTGCCCCTTTGAAATCATGTGTGATGCGAGCAATTACGCTGTTGGTGTAGTTCTTGGACAAAGAATTGGGAAATCACCTCATGTCATTTACTATGCCTCAAGAACACTTGACATTGTACAAAGCAATTACCTAACGATGTAGAAGGAGCTTTTAGCTATTTTATTTTTGCTATAGAAAAATTTTGTTCATATTTGCTTGGCACTAAAGTGATTGTTTATTCTAATCATGTAGCTCTCAAGTACTTGTTTTCAAAGAAAGAGATGAAATCGAGGCTCACCCGATGGATACTCCTATAAGAATTTGACTTGGAAATATGAGATAAAAAGGGTACAGAAAATCTAGTTGTTGATCATCTTAGTTGATTGATCTAAAGTGAGGAGCCATCGCTTTTACACCCTAGTACACTGATATTGTTAATTATTTGGTTACCAAGACACTGCCAAGGGATTTTTCTAGAGCCCAAAGAGACAATTAAAAATGATGCTAAGTACTATGTTTCAGATGATCCATACCTACGAAAGCATTGTTTTGATCAGATTATTAGGCAATATGTGTTTGAATCTGAAATCCCATCTATCTTGAAATTTTGTCATTCTTATACATGTGGGGGACACTTTGGTCCTAGGTGAACGGCTAGCAAGATATTGGAATGTGGACTGTTTTGGCCTAACTTGTTTCGTGATTCATACATATTTTGTAAATCATGTGAAAATTGCAAGAAGATTAGGACTTTGGGACATCAAATGCCCCTTACACCTATTCTTTTTTTGTGAAATATTCGATGTGCAGGGCTTAGATTTTATGGGCTCAATTTCCCCCTTCCTATTTGTATTCTTCTGGTTGTGGATTATATTTCTAAATGGGTTGAAGCTAAGGCTACTCAAATAATTATGCTAAGATTATTGTAGATTTTGGCAAAGGTTTGGGACACCTAGAGCTATTATCAGCGATCAAGGAACTCACTTTTGCAATAGAGCGATGGATGTTCTACTGAAGAAATATTATGTTATCCACCGCATCTCTATTGCATATCATCCACAAACAAATGGGCAAGCCGAGGTATCTAACAAAAAAATCAAGTCCAAACTTGAGAAAAAAGTAAACCCGAATACGAAGGATTAGGGTGCACTTTTTGATGATGTACTCTGGGCATATGGAACTGCTTACAAAACTCCCATAGACATGGCTCCCTACCATTTGGTGTCTGGGAAGCCTTGCCACCTTCCTATGGAATTGGAGCATAGAGCATATTGGGCTATCAAAACTATAATATGGAGATGGATGAAGTGAGTGAGCACAAGAAATTACAGTTGCAAGCATTGGAAGAAATTCACCATGAGGCCTATGAGAATTCGAAGATTTACAAGGAGAAGACGAAGGCCTTCCATGATCAAACCATCCCAAGGAAAATTTTCAAAATTGGGCAAAAAGTTTTACTCTATCATTCTCATTTGAAATTGTTTATAGAAAATTTGCATTCTAGGTGGATAGGCCCCTTTATCGTTACTAGTGTATTCTCCCATGGCACCGTTGAAATACAAAGCTTGGACACTGAAAAGATTTTCAAAGTCATTTTTCGAAGGCCCCCAAGCATACCATGTTGAGGCGTTCTGCCTAGAGTGTCCAAATCATCATGAATAAGGGAGCACCACGTCTAGCCAAAGACGTTAAAGAAAGGCGCTTTTTGGGAGGCAACCCAAATTTCGATGAGTTAATTTCTTTTTGTTTGTTTTATTATCTCGCATTTTTATTTTCTCTTATGTCATTCATTTTGTTGTCTTTGCATGCAAAGAACAAGTTTTGATTGATTTGTGAGGGTAGTTTATGACTTAGCAGTACCAATTTTCAGAACAGGAAAAGTCCCCTGATAGGGCGTGCCCACGCCCTACACGTTGACATCTTCTGCTCTATTATTTCTTTTAGGCAAAAAAACTCTCCTGATAGGGGGTGCCTGCGCCCTAAACCTTCACATCTTTTACCCTATTATTCCTTTTAGGCAGAAAAAACTCTACTGATAGGGGGCGCCCAGCCCTAAACTTTGACATCTTCTGCTCTATTATTTCTTTTCAGCAAAAGAAGTTCCTTCATGAGGTGTGCCCAACATGACTTCTTCTGCCTTCCATATCACCAATTCTTCTTTTTCCTAATTCTTTATGTTATTTTTGGTTTATTTTATATACGAAAAAAAAATAATAAGGAAGAGTGCAATTTCAAAACCCATATTCAGCAAACCCAGCACTATTCATGCCCCCTCCCCAATGTCGCCACACCACTTTCAACATCCTCTTCCTCCACCATCGCATCACCTCCGGCCATCGTTCTCATAAGATCCAGTAGCCTATCGCTCAACTTTCACCATTTCATCACCGAATTTCACCTCTCGTCGATCACCAAACTCAAAACTGCTGCCACCACAAGTCCCACCCAATGTTCTTCTTCTTCCCTATCACTGCCGTTGCTGTTCTTCTTATTTTCTGTCGTTGGATTATCACAAAGTACTCCCTTACTCCAGATCCAACACCAGTCCACGACCCTGGCATCCACTCTCGCACCTCTCAAGCGCTACCCTCACACCATCGTTTGAGCTCTTTTCTGGTGCCACCGCCCTCAAATTCGTGCCACCACTCCATCCTTGTAACATCCCGCAAAATTCCTTAACTCCATTAATAAAATTTTATCCATGCATAACTATATTTTCTCATGCGAAAAAATACTTTTTTCAAATTTTAAATGCTTTCTACAAGTTTTAATTACTTTCTACTGATTTTCAAAGTTGTTATACTCATCCACAAAATTTGTTACAAAAAAATTCCTTATTTTTTTCTTAAATTCCAAAATTTTCTAATATTTTTACATCTTAAAATTCCTCTCTAAATTTTTTTTTACAGGCCAAGGGTATAATTGTATTTTTTCAAAAATTTTATCTAATATGTAGAGGAATTTGGCAAATTTTCATTACACCACTTTGCATATTGTCATGACCAAAT
>JACFYI010003205.1:561331-596272 GCA_014898755.1 Handroanthus guayacan | reverse complement strand
TTCTTCAAATTATTTCAAGATTTTCCAAGATAAATTAAAGGGAAATGAATTAAGATGTTACTCTCCACTTGACCTAGTAGTTTGGTAAGTGATATTTATACTTGATCAAGTTCTAAATATTGGCTAAATTGAGCTTATTATTTTTGGTTATGGTGTTAGGTGAATTAACCTAAGGAGAGCAAGCTTGGGATCTTAATTTATAGCTTCAAATATTAGGTAAGAATTATGGTAAAATTCTTATGGCTCAATTCTTTGATCTTGATTATTTCCTTTCTTGCTTGAGACTATGAATATGATTGATCGTCTCTTGGTATATGTTACTTGAATCCTTGGAAATCATTGGCTTAGTGATTTGAATGATATCTTGATCATCATACTTGTTCTCTTATGGTCATACTTGAACACTTAAATTCTACTTTGTTGATATTCATGGTTGAGATGTTGAGCAAATTGAAATCTTTGATTATAGTTGGTTGAAATCATGATCCTTATGATTTTTGACTTGAGTACAACACCTTGAGTGATGAAATATGGTCTAAGTTAAAAATTTTAAGTTGAAGTTATTTTCATCAAGATCTTTCCAAAACCATAGTAGAATTAGGGCAAGAGGATTGGACATGGCACAAGAATTCAATTTGTAAACCTAAACTCCCAAGATTTTATTTTCACATCCGGCAGGTTGTGTTCTTGGCCATTTTAAAAATTCATCCAAATGAGTTAAAATGTGAAATTTGTTTCAAAATTTAACTTCACTCGAAAAGCTTTCTAACGGTGGTTTTTAATCAAAAATCCGATGGTCGAATCATTACTTATAGGCAAGTAAAGTTACCCCCATGGAACTGCCTCTGTTTCATGGTAGAGTGGCAGGTTGCATTCGGTCCCCCTTTTCGGCCCTCTTTCTTTGTATTTTGGAATAAATCTTGATTTTAACACCATCTACACTCGATAAGGTTTCTAACGGTATATTATATAGGCCGTTTGGACAAGATTAAGGTGGGTTTTGAAATTTATAAAGTTGGTAGAAAAATGGAAGGCAGTGTACCCGAGAAATAACCATGCTTAACAAAAAACTAAATCTTTGAATCTGAAAATTTTTCATAAATTCCAGTAGCTAAATTATGATGCTTTGAATCTATTTTGCTATTAAAAGTCCATATTTCATCCCTTGAGAGTGTTCTATGACTTCCAAATAATTTTTCTCAAGTCTATAGTTTGAATGGAATCGATTCTTCAATTGAAAATCGTATCGATCCTTCTATCGTATAAATATGAACAACTCGAAAATGGTCACACTTTATTAACCTTACGATTGACTGATGGGTCTGGAAAGGTTTAGGAGGGACAGCCGTGCGGTATCGGACCGCGGTGGGTCCCCTGGTAGGCCTTTCTATTTGGATGATTCGACGGAAATCTGGAGGTAGATTTCCAATGAAGCCAGTTCGTGACTCGTGATCGACCGTGCTGCGGTGGTCATGTCACGTTATTATTTTCGGATTTCCCCCTCCGAGAGGCCACTCGAGGGCGGTATCTATGGAGGAATAAGGATTGATGATATTTTGGAAGTTATAAGGGTGACAGATCCACCAAATACTAGTTCAGCCTTAATTATTTCGATATTCACACTCATTACTGAATTGTGAGCCTTATGAATTGTTGAATATGTGATAACTTGACCGGCTCATATGTTTCTTATGAATATCGAATGGTTTATCGATTCCATAATGGTTTTCAATTGTTCTAAATTTCACCATCCATTCATTCCTATTTGAGCCATAATTCTTACTAAGTCCGCGTGACTTATCCCGTTTTAATTTTTCTCATATGTAGGAAATTGAAACTTGGTTGCTTATGGACTTGAAGTTTTTTTTTTTATGTATAGTGACGTTTGGAGTATTCTAAATAAGTTGTAATTTGAGATGTACTTTAGACTTGGGTATGACTAGCTTGTATTAGTTGTTGTTTCCTCTACCTGTAACTAAGTTTGGGACTGTACTAATAACATATAGATGGTTATATTTCTATCAGTATGTATTGTATAAATTTGAGTTTTATCTTGGTTTGTATGGATTTTTTTTTTTTTTTTTTTTTTTTTTTTTTTTTTTTTTTTTTTTTTTTTTTTATCATATGTGGTTTGAGGTTGTAGTTCCTAACCCAAATGTGGAGCAATGTCCCGGACCTAAAATCGGATACCTTAGGACCCCGGGGCATTACATATAACTTTTCGAGCCAAGCTTAAACTAAATATTTTTTGTTCATACGTTTGCGAGCCCATATGTGTTTTATTAAAAAAATATTCATATATTAAATATAAAATTATAATAATCAAATTAAATTTCTTATAAAATATTGCTCCCTTTCATGCACGCAAGTGTGCTTGTCGCTCAGATAATAAAGTGATAAATAAGAGTGTCGATCCCATGAGAAATTAGATTAAAATCTATGTCAGATATGCAAAAGGGTTTAACTAAAACTAAACAAGGAAAATGAATTATGATGAAAGTAGGAAACTTAAAAGAGAGGTTTTGCAAAGGAAATTAAATAATCAAAGAGATTCACGTGAATTAATTTTGTTGTTATTTTTATTGATTTATGAATGCCGTTGGTAGTTAACCCTAAGTTTTGAGAACTCACAAGGCCTTTCTGAAGTGTTTGCAATCAAAACTCCTAATGAATCCATTCAATATATTCCCACATGAATTGCAAAAATTAAGAATTAATAAAAAATCATTTAGTAGGCTACCTAAGGCATACATGTATATATTCATATTTTATAAGCAAATCAATTTATTCATTTCATGTAAATAAAATTGAACTTGAGTTCTTATCAAGGGCCAACCCTAACTATCCCTTTCGGGCTTGATTAGAATTTTGATGATTAATTTAAATTGATAATCAGACAATTAAGTTAAAACAAGCACTATGATAAAAGAAATAACCATACAACAAACACAAAATTAACATGACATAATAATTCTGAATTAAGTCATGCAAAAAGTGTCATTCATAATCCTAGAGGAATAAAATTAGTCCATGCTCCTAAAGAACATGAATCTAGACAAAAAAATATTAAAAAAAAAAAAGAAAAGAAAAACAAAGAACACAATTCATCATTATTTCGTCCCAAACAGAACATATATTTTAGCATGGTAGATATACTCTCTTCCTAATGACACGTACATTTTAATAAGGTGGGAATACTTCTTGCAACCAAAACATACGGAATACTTATTGCAACCAAAACATACTCTTTTACGAGGCACACAGACTATTCCTTGAACAATGTATGTTTTTACCAGGGGGACATACACTATTTCTAAAGAAATGTACGTTTGAAAGAGGTAGACATACTCTATTCATAAAGATATGTGCATTTTTATAAGGTCAGCATACTTTATTCTTATTGAAACGTACGTTTTTATAGTGCATGCATACTCTATTCTTGGAGAAACATTTTTATAAAGGTCTTTAGTGTTTAGGGTTTACGAGGTGATATGAAATAAATGTGGGAAAGAAATGATGTAACTACTAGTGATGTGGGTGGAAATTAGGGTTGCTGAGCTGGAATCGACCCCAACACGCCAAATTGACCCGGTTAGAGATAGTGGGGTCTACCTGCAAGATGGAAAACACGTCAGGCTCGCGGAGTATGCCTTCTGCTAAGGCCCTTCGAAACTTAAGTCAGTATTTGAGTGTACATGAGATCGAACAGGGGAAGACAGATTTTTGGTAGTTGAAGCATATAAGGAAGCATTAATTAGAGTCATAAATGAATCTAGTATTTATAGAGGGCATGGCTGATGAGAAAGCTTGGTGGAAACCCTCTTTTGCCCCCAATTTGTATTTGGGATGAATCAATAGACAAAATAATGGCAGGGTCTAATTAGTCTTTTGCTCGATGGGACTGGTTGTGTGCTACAGTTATCTGCCATCGCCTTGGGGAAGATCGACCCATTAGGTTTGGGTCGAGCACTAAGTCTCTTGTGGAAGCATCAGTCCCAATTTTCCTCCAGGTGTCCAAGACGCTGTGTAAATGAGTCGATCAGGACAACGTCGAGCTTCCACGTATCGGTCGAATTCCAAGCTACATCAGCTAGTATCCTGTAATTGGTGTGCACAAGAAATGAGAAAGGGATCATATCACAATTCCTTATATGACTTTAATCTCATGATTGGCAATTAATAATGATTGGCATGAATGTAATGGAGTTTATTTAAATGACCTTTTATTTTAAATTACATTTTAGTAGGATTTTTTAAATAAAATATTATTCAATTATTTATTTATTTTTTGTACACTTTAAAGAATCTAGTTGAAATTAGATAAATTATTTTTCCTAAATTACAAACGTTAATTATTGTTCTATTTCTCATATTTTATATTTTTAGGGTTATTTAAATTCATAAATAGTAATTTCTTAAATCACGAATTATAATTTATTCCTAGTCTATTTGGAATATATTTTAAATGATCACATTACCCATCTTGCAGAATTTTTTTTTTTTAAATAGATCTATTTATTTATAATGTTTTTTGTTCATATATATGTTTTAAGGATTTTAATTGAAATTGTATATGTACTTTTTCCTTCAGAACATGTAACGCCCCGGATTTCAGTGCATTCCAGCTCAAAATCCGGAGTGCTACTCACTTGCGGAACTCAACGAAAACCATAAACAGAATTTCCAAAACACAATTTTCATAATTTAACGATTCCGATGTTCCAAAATACAGGCTGGAAAATTTTTGAAATACATTACAAGATCCAACTTACAAGCCAAAATATATCCGTAGTTCAAACAGGGATTAACTAAACCGAAATATTATATCCGGATATTCTAACTATCACAAGTTGGCAATCTATACATTCCTAACGAATCATAAATCTAAATGTTCATCATTCCTAGATACGTGCTTATAGGCATAAATTCCAAAAAGAACGTCAGATATTAACATGGGTCTTCAATCTCTCAATCCACGGTCAAGTACTCACATGATATTATGGAATCATGAGTCCACTGACCCAGTAAAACTTATGGCATAGGACTTGGAGTACAAGATTCAATGAGAAACATATCAAGAACGAAAACCATGAATGTGACTTCATATAATATTTCAGAACAACAGAACGAACAGAACAAACAGGTATTATAAATCATATGTCACATTCATGTCAAGAAAGCTTATAAGGCTGATTCAAACGTTTGGTGGATCTGTCACCCTTATAACTCCAACATATAACATATATATAATCCTTATCCCTCTATTTTGCTTTTCTGAGCCGTCGCTCAAGGAGAGCCATACAATATTTGAGACACAGTCGCCGCAGCACGGTCGACCAAGAGTCTCAGGAGTAACTCTTCGGAATCCTACCTCCAGGACCCCTCCGAGTTATCCAACATACAGGAATTTCCAATGGCTCAGATTATCGATCCGATATCGCCCAATCCGATACCCCTGAAAATTCCCAGGGCCCAACATTCATACGTTTATATAGGCTTGAAACAAACTGAATATATCAGAAACATATCGGAATCATATACCCTCTTCAGGCACATTTTCAATTGGCCGCTCATATCAAACAAACGATTTAGAATTTGGCCATTCATATCATTCAAATGGTTCGGAATAAGAACAAATGGAACATATCAGAAACATATTGCCACAATGGCTCATATCAAATGAACGAATCAAACATACGAATTGAGTTTGGATCTTGGACTTAGAGAAATTGTTTACAAGTCTAAAACACCCTTAAAGAAGTGAAAATGAAATCAATCGGTAACAAATGTAATTTTTGAAATTCATTTGATTCGAACTTGAATTAAAGAAATAATTGTTTTGAAAATTTTAAATCATTGAAATGAGGTAGAAAATGGGCTAAAAATAACAAAAGAAGTTAAGAAACGAAGTTTGGAGTCTGTCCTAGGCGCGTCGTGCTAAAAAACAGGCGCGCTCTCGCCGAACGGCATAAATTCTCTAGTTTGGGTGCGACCGCGGTACTATTCACGCGCAGTCGCGCCTTGAACAGTACCGTGCGCAGTAAAATAAATATATTTTTTATAATTTCTGGGAATTCTTCATCATTTTCTCTACAACTTTTGTAAAGCATGTTCTATCAAATTCTAAGCCTAACCATTTTAAAAAAAAATTAGAGAAAGTAACTAAAATTCAATTTTTATCAAGTTTATTTGTTACTTTCTCTTTCTTTTTTATTTTCGTTTCAAATCTTTCATTTCAAAACTACATTTTTGGGGTTTTCTTATACGTAAAAATATTTTCAAATTATCAATTTGAAATGGGTTATGAGATTTTCGAAATATCATTTTCAAGTCGAATAATACGGTTGTGTCCATATCTCTCAATTTTTAATCAATTTTTGATTCATTTCTTCTCTTAGTCCATTGTCTATTGTTCAAAACTCAATCCAAAGCATAGGTATAAGATTCAAGAGGATTCTTTAAGCTTTGGATTTCATATTCAAGAGATAGAGCTTATTATATCAAGAACAACAAGGCAACAACATAAGCTCATGAAAGGCACATATCAATGGAGCAAGATTTTCAACAATATGATATCATGATCATTCGGTCCAGGAAAGAACTAAGAACATATGCTCATAAGAAGATGAGGAAAGCCATAAATCTTACCTCTTTGAAGCTAAAACTTGTTAAGTGTATGTGATCCAAGCTTAGCTCTCAAACACCTAAGATAATATACATACTCGTATCAAACTCTAGACAACATATCATTAATCATTCTTAAATCACCAATCTAAAGCCAACTTACTATGAGCTAAGGTGAGAGATCACCTCTTCGAATCCCCGTAATGAAATCAGTTTGGAGAGAAGCTAGAGAATGCAAGTGTGTGCTCTTTGAAAATGAGAAATCTCTAGGTGCAAGAGGTAAGAAGTTTGCAGAAATGTTGAGTTAAGATGGAGCTTATTTATAGGGAGAAAATGGGGTAAAAATTACATGAATCTTTAAACTCAAGTCCCTCAAAATAAATATCCAAAGTTTGCAAGATATTGGAGCACAAGTGAGTGATGGATGGATGGGAAAATGCCATCAAAAGCTTCGGTAGGGCTGCGGCAGCAGCAACATCAGATTTCCAGCTCTTTTTCTTCTTTTTTTTTTTTTTGATCAAAATAGTGATTACAAAGTCAATAATTGTAGGCTACAATTTTAGGGTGTTTTGAACTCGTGTTGACAGATTTTCGGGGCTCGTTTAGGTCAAAATATGGTACGAAAATGAAACTTAAACGTACGAAAAATTTTTGGACACGAGAAATTCGTTTTGTCTCTAAAACATTTTTTGTGACATTGAAAATGAATTAATTTGTGAAAAATCGGCGGTTCAAATGCAATAAGAATTTTCAGATGCACAAAATATATTTTTGATTTCAAAATGGTGCTCGGGATTTTAAAGCCGAATGATTATTAAAAAAAAATCGATAATTCAAGATTTTATTTTAGGAATTCTCGCGGTGTTACAGAACATTAATTATTTATTTTATATATCATATTTTATATTTTAAGACATATTTTAAATGACTAAATTACTCTTTAATAGAATTTTTCAAAATAAAATTATTTATCTATAATTTTTTTCTGTTTATATATACTTTAAAGGTTCTCGTTGAAATTGGATAAATTAGTTTTCCCAAATGCAAAAATTAATTATTTATTTTGTTCCTCACATTTTACATTTTTAAGTTTATTTAATTTTGTGAAGGGTAATTTTGTCAATGATAAATTATAATATTTTCCCAGCTTAATGAGAATATATTATATTAAATGACCAAATTATGCTTTCGTAAATTTTCTTTAAATAAAAGTATTTATTGGTAAATAATTTCTATTTATATATATATATATATTTAAAATATTCTAGCTGAAGTTGGATTATTGTTTTTCCCCAAATACAAAATTAATTCTTCTATCTTTTTCTTGTACTTTATAATTCTAGCGTTCTTTAACTTTATGAAGGATAATTTTGTCAATAACAAGTTATAATATATTCCAACCTATTCAGAATAACTAAACCCATGGCAGAACGAAGGAATTGTCATAAATCCATATTTGTATAATTTTATACACATTTTAGATATGGAATTATCATATTTCCATCTTAATTAATCTGAAATTAGTGCTTAATGTTTGAAAATTAGACAAATATAGCGAAAGGCGTGACAAAATGAAAACGATAAGAAAAAGCCACAAGAATTAGCAAGAGAGTGCCCATTTAGTATTCCTGATGCGCCGACGACAAAAGACAAATAAAAAATGCACTGGACTGGGTGTACCAGCGCCCAAATAACGGTGCTGATGTACCTGAAAGAAAGCTGAAGATGAAGATCTACTACATGCCCACTTTCGGGCATTGGGGCATCGCGTCTGACGAGAAATCCTTCAAAATAAGAATTTGTGAGACTTCAAGACCAATCAAATTCCTTTTGCAACCAACTTCCGACTTGTACTCGTTTAGGAACTCAGCTGTCATTAAAAGATTTTTGAAGAGCTCAAGACTAGTTAAAGGAGGACTTCAAATTTAGATAGAATTCTTATAATATAAATAGGACTAGTATCTTTAGTTTTCAATCATCTGGTTTTGTATTTTCATTCCTAGTTCTTAGTTTATATTTTTCATTAGCATGAACTAATTGCCCTTTCCTTACAATTATGAATAAACCTTTTCATATAAATTAGTTCCTGCATTTAATTCCTTTTGATGTTTTAATTGATTTTGATTATTTCTTCTATAATGACGTTTATTTTAATTTCATTGTGTAGCCAACAATTAAATTAGTCTTCTACACTCTAGAGATTCTCAGAAGGAATATTTAGGATAGATTTTCAATAGAAGAGCTTAAGTTGATTTATTTACATGATACGAATAAGTTGATTTATGTGTAGAATAGGAGTATATCTGCATGTCTTAAATGGCCAAACTGAGTGGAGTTTGAGTAATTCTAAATTAATTTGACTTTTACAAGAATATACTAAATCGTTTAATTAGGAATTTTGATGGCAAGTAATTCGGAGGAACCTCATAATTGCATTAGACTTTGGGTTAACAATCAAATAAACAAATTCATTAGGATTAATTGATAGAATTAATTTATGTAAATTGAGGATTTCATACTTCTAGGATCTCTTACCTATTGAATCTTTACCAATTTCTTTACTTACAAATCTTCATCAATCATCAAATCCCGTTTACTTTATGTTGACATTGTTTTGAATCTTTTGATTAAAATAACTTGGATCCACCTGTAACGCCCCCCAAAATCCCGGTAGCATTCTGCCTCAAGACCCGAGGTGTGCTACTCGCACTTGAATGCATTCTAAAAAACAATTCAGAAATAGATAACTTAATGATTCAAGCTAAAATCCCCAACAGGAAATATCATTACATGCCCAAGCGTTCCAAATACATAAAGCATCTAACTTAATATTTAGAAGCCATCAATCTATACATTCTATAAGTCTAAAAGTTCAAATGTTCAATTGAGCCAAAATACATACATGTATACAAATTCCCAAAAGAAAACGGTAATAGTCAAACTCTGAGCTTTCAGTCATTCAATCCTTATGATTCATGAACCTACACAATGTTATGGAATTATGAGTTCACTGACCCAGTAAAACTTATGGCAAGAAAATAGGATTACGGAGCTCAAATGATGAGCATATCAATAACGAAACATGAATGTGATTCATTAGCATTTCGAAAACATTCAGAGCGTTCAGGACAATCTTATGACATGAATCATTTATCACATGCAAGTGATAAGGCTGAATCAAGCAGTTTGGTGGATCTGTCACCCTTATAACTCCAACAAATATCATATAAAATCATTATCCCTCCAAACTCCTGCTAGGAGCATTCATTAAACTTTAGAGCACAGCCAACCTACGTGCTCCGGAATAGTCCCTCAGAACCCTACCTCCATGGCCCGTCCGAACTACCCAACAGTCAGAGATTCTCAAGGGTCCTGATCGTTAATCCGACATTGCCTAAATCCGCTACCCAAGAAAATCCCCAGGGCCCAATATTCGTTCATTCATTTAGGCTTGAAACAAATAGGACATTCAATCATTCATATAATGCCACTACGGCATCATTTCGATTGGCTATAAGATTCAAGCAAATATTTCAGAATTGGCCAAACATATTATTCTATCATTTCAGAATTTGAATATGGACTAAGGAGAATCTTTATTTCAAAGTTCTAAACATGTTTAAAGAAGTAAAGAAAATGGACGATAGTCAATCGGTAACAAATGTAATTTTTGAAATTCATTTGATTCGAACTTGGATTAAAGAAATAATTGTTTTGAAAATTTTAAATAATTAAAATGAGGTAGAAAATGGGCTTAAAATAACAAAAGAGATCAAATTTGAAAGTTTAGGGACTGTCCCGGGCCCGCTCGTGCTCAGAAATGGGCGCGGTCGCGCCGAATGGCAAAATCTCTTTGCCTTGGCCGCGCCCGTGGTACTATTCATGAGCAGTCACGCCATGAACAATAGCGTGAATAGTAATTTTTTTTCGTCTGGAACTCAGCTTCTGAAAAATCCTATTTTCAAGCACCATTTCTGAAAATTTTGATTTTTAATCTATTTTACAAGTTAAAGTGGGAAAATCATTTTTATGTCCATTTTCCTTTTTTCCTTCATTTTGGTCTCAAAATTTCCTTTTAGTCTATTGTCCATTATACAATCTCAATCCAAAGCATAGGTGGTGATGTCAAGGGTATTCAATAGGGCTTGGATTTACATAACATGGAATAGATCTTATAACAATAGGAAACAATGATGGCAACAATATATATAAGCTCATTTCAACAACATTCCATATGTGATCAAGATGCTCAATAGCTTTAAGCAAGATCATTTAGTCAAGGCAAGAACATGAATCATATGCTCACAAAAAGATCAAGATAACCACAAGTTTTACCTCTTAGAGTCTACACTTATGAAGAAATAGGTTGGTTCCCAAGCATAAGATTCAATACTTATAAATGGCAACCATTCTTAAGTTAAGCTCCAACATACCACAACATATGCATTCTTAAACCATACTTACCAATGGATAGGGTGAGCACACTTAGATTCTCCTTAAGTAAGATTTCTTGAAGATGTTTTCAAGTTAAGTGCAATAGAGTGTTTAAGAGTGAGAGATATGAAGAGAACAAAGTGTTTGAGCAAGAGGTTTACTCTTCAAGGTGTTGCCTATTTATAGGGGGAAAGTGGGGGTCAAAAGGCAAGAATCAACAAAATGGAGTTGGGAATCTTCCTTTAAAAGATTTGAGACAATATTTGATAGATTGGATAGCAAAATCCCATCCAATTGCATAGGATAGGTTGTCGGCTGCGGCCCAAATTTTTTTCAAATTCCTTTTTTTTTAATTAAAAATTGGTGTTAATAAAGTCAACAATTGTAGGCTACAATTTGGGGTGATTTAGACTTGTTTTGATGGGTTTTCGGGGCTTGTTTGAGTCAAAATGGGCACAAAAACGAAACTCGAATGCTCAAAATTTTTTTTTGGATGTACGAAACATATTTTGATTTTAAAACAGTGCTCGTGATTTTAAAATCGAACTATTACTCAAAAAATCAAATAGTTCAAAATTTTATTTAGGAAAATTTTCGGGGAGTTACAATACACGTTGACGATCTCTTAGAAATTTGTTAAACCATTACACAAGATAGGGTAGCTGATGATGTGATCAGATTAAGGATTTTTCCATTTTCTCTTAAAGGGCGAGTTAAAAGCTAGTCGCAATCACTGCCAGCAGAATCTATCTCCACGCTAGCTTTGTTAGAGGAGCAACTCATCTCAAAATATGTTTCACCCGATGAAATAAGAAATCAACATCTTTAGAAAATAAGAGTTCGAGTCTCTATATGAAACCTACGATAGGTTTAAAACAATGCTGAGAAACTATCCCAACTATGGAGTATCCAGGCATATTCAAGTATATACTTTTTATCATGGCTAAAATGGCTCTGATAGACAGATATTAAATTAGTTAAGAAAGGGTCATTTTTATTTGGAGCAACAAGGGAAGTTCATAATCAATTAGATCAATTTACCACCAACTGTACTTGGAAAAATATTGGAAAAGAACGAGTTAAGAAAGTTGCAGGTGTTCACAAGGTAGATCAGTACCAAGATGGATCTTATAATAAAAAAGTTTGGTACACTCGGAGTTAACACTATTCAACAAACCCTAGTCATATGTGAAGACTGTAGAGAAGAGCGTCCAACTAGACACTAGTGTTGATCTATCCAATTTGGAAATAATACACTCGGAGTTAATACTATTCAACAAACCCTAGTCATATGTGAAGACTGTAGAGAAGAGCGTCCGACTGGACACTAGTGTTGAATCTATCCAATTTGGAAATAATGTTCATAAAAATTAAAATAATCTTTACTCTGATACTTAAAATCTTGGGTGGAGACAATACCTAAATTTTTCTTGGAAAACTAGTTAAGGGTAGGCCTTAGTACCTAATTATTAGCAATGTTTTCAACAAGCTATGCCAAAAGCTAATTAAGAAAAGAAACCTTCTCTTCGAAGTTTGGATGCTCAGATGGGTCAATTTGCTAATGCTGTGAATAACGAAGACAAAGTTCTCTGCTAAGTAACACTGAGGTTAATCCTAGAAGGGATGGAAACGGGTAGTGTCAGGTTGTTACTCTAAGAAGTGGTAAGGAATTATAAGAAGCCACCAAGGATGCTACATCCACGTACAATAGAAAATGAAGTCTCGCTTACTAAAAAGGAAAAGGAAAAGGAGGTTGGGACACCTGCTGAGATGACAAAGCTTATAATTGCCTAACCTCTTTTTTTCCAAAGACTGCAAAGGCAAAAATTAGATAAACAATTTCAATAGCTTTTAGGAGCTTTTAAGAAACTTCATATCATATTCCTTTTAGTGAAACATTAGAACAAATGCCTAGTTACTAAAATTTATGAAAGACATTTGTCTAAGAAAAGGCGTTTGGGATTATGAGATGATATTTTTAACTAAAAAATGTAGTACAATTATCCAGAAGAAATTACCACTTAAGCTTAAAGATTAGGGTAGTTTCACTATACCTTGCCCTATTGGCATCACTTTTTGGGTAGGCATTATGTAATTTAGGAAATAGTGTTAATTCAATGCCATATTTGATTTTCTAGAAATTACACCTAGGAAAAGCTAAACCAACTAATGTTACTTTGCAATTAATAGATAGCTCACTTTGCTATCCCAGGGGAGTAATTCAGGATGTTCTTGCTTATATTGATAAACTTGTTTTCCTCATTGATTTCATCATTCCCGACATGGAAGCGGATAGTGATGTGCTTATTATTATTGAAAGACCAATTTTGGCTATAGGTAGGACTCAGATTGATGCTAAAAAATGTGAACTAATAGTGAGATTTCAAGACTAGCAAATTACTTTTAATGTATTTAAAACTATAAAGTTTCTTAATGAATTTGATAAATGTTTTCATGTGAGTATGGTGGTTAACCTTAGAGAGAAAGTCCTATGAGCTGAGCTGGTCAAATATCTATAGAAAAGAGCTCTACTTTCTTGGGAAGATGAAAAAAATGGAGAAATTCAAGATGTGACAAGGATGATGGATTCTTTACAGGAGCTAAGGCTAAAAACCTTGAAGTTATAAAGAGGCCCGCAACTATTTTGAAACCACCCATTATAAAAACTTGTTGTTGCCCTTCTGTGATTACAAGAAACAATCTTGCTAAAATTGAGAAAGCTCATAGAAGAAAAACTAGAAACCATAAGAGAAAGATTGCAGTAAACCAATTTGAAGTGTGACATAAAGTTTTATTGCATAACATATTGGTTTTTAATTTTTTCCTAGGTAATTGCAAATCTTGTTGGTTTGGGCCCTGTTTCATAATAGAGTTTCTCTCCCATGAGTTAGTAAAGTTAGAAAATAGAGGCTCAAAGAATACATTCAAGGTGAGCAAGTAGAGAATTAAGCATTACTGGGAAGGAGCTGTAAAGAAGGCAAATATTTTAAAGGCTTAGGATAACGAAATTGCTAATTCATATGAATTAATTTTGCTTTTATGCCTTAATGGTTTATGAATGCTGTTAGTTATTAACTCCTAAGTCTTTGGCAAGTATGAGGTCCTTCCATGTTGCTTGCAATTAAAACTCTTATTTAATCAATTCAATATAATCCTATATGAACCAAAGTTAATTTGAAATTAATCAAGAACTACTTAATAGGCTAATAAGGCATGCAAGTACATTTCTATCTTACAATCAAATCAATTTATCCATATCATGTAAATAAATCAAACTTAGGTGCTTCTATTGATGATCAATCCTAGTTATCCCTTCCTAACTTCGCTAAAATTTCAATGATTAACTCAAATTGGTGATATAGGCAATTATGAATGAAATAATAATTTGAAATTAACTCATGCAAAAATTTTCATTCATAATACTAGAAAACAAAACTTGATGCAAAACAAAACTAAAACTAGTCCTATTTATAGTATATAAATTTTAACTTGAACCGAAATCAATCTTCTAATCAATTTTGGGCTCTTTAAAAGTCTTTTGCTTCCATAATTGAGTCTATAGATGAGTAGAAGTCAAGAATTGTTCTCCTAGACCGGGTGCATAAGTGAGTGGTCCATTTTCATAAATTCGTGACTCCGAGTTATCGAGTTATACCGAGCCTAATAACTGACTTTGAAATTTAGCTTTAGCTGAGAGCAATGCTTTTAGTACATTCTTGGGAAGAGCAATAGTTATCTCTTATGGCTTTCATCATATTCCCTTATTCATCATTAACATCATTTAAGTTGGTAAATTGTTCGATAGCAAGTAATGAGTAGGTTTGGGACCATTTGATAATCTCATAGTTGTACAATGTTTACACACATTTTAGATATGAAATTATCACATTGTTATTTTAGTTACTCTAAAATTGTTCCTTAGTATTTGAAAATTAGACAAATACAATAAAAGGCCTAAAAAGATGAAAAACGATAAAGAAAAATCCACTAGAATCAGCGCAAGAGCAACCATTGATCATTGCTAACACTTCAAAGATAGAAGACAAAGAAAAAACATACTAGACTGGACACATCAGTGCCCAAATAGGGGCAAGGACGCCCTAAAATCCATATCTAGGCACATGAGTGCCCACTTTAAGGAGATCTCCATATCTAGGCACATGAGTGCCCACTTTTAGGCACTAAGACACCGTTTCTGATGTGAATCCTTTGGAATCAGGTTTTGTGAGACTTCAGGACCAATCAAACTCTTTTTCAACAACCAACTCTTGGTTTCTACTTGTATGGGAACCAACTATGGACATCAAAAGGCTTTTGAAGAGCCCAAGACTGGTTATTGGGAGACTTTGGACTTGGATAGAATTATTGTAATATAAAGAGGACAAGTATCTTTAGTTTTCAATCGTCCAGTTTTGTATTTTCATTTCTAGTTCTTAGTTTATGTTTTTCATTATGAGCATGACGTAATTGCCCTTTTCATAGAATCATGAATGAACCTTCTTGCAAGAATTAATTCTTGTCTTTAATTGATCCTTAATATTTTCTTCTATTATGTTTCTTATTTTACTTTGATTGTCTAGTCAACAATTAAATTAATCTTCTAAACTCTAGAGATTTTTGAAAGAAATATTTAAGATAGGTTATCGATTGAAGAGCCTAAGTTCAATTTATTTACATGAGACAAATAAATTGATTGTTGTGTAGAATAGGAGTATACCTGCAAATGTTAGATTAGCTAAGGGGAAAATTGTTTTTATTAGGGAAAATGAGGGATTTGCATAATCAACTAGATCGATTAGTCATCAAATCCATTGGAAAAAGGAATGAAAGAGAAGGAGCTAAGAAAGTAACTAACGTACATGAAGTAGATCGAATCATTGTTACGGATGCAAAGCTGGACTTAATCGTGAAAAATTTAAGCGAAATCAAGACACGTAAAGTCTAGTGATATGCGAGAAATGCATAGAAAAGCATCCATTTAATCAGTGCCCGTATAGTGTTGAATCTGTGTTGTTTGTAATTAATGTTCATAAAAGTCAAAATCACTTAAATCCAGGAAGAGATAACATCCAAATTTTGTTTGGAAAAATAATCAGGGGCAGTGATAATTTCATAATTGCATTACATTTTGGCACAATTTTTGTATAGAATTATCATATTTTTGTTTTAAAATCATCTGATATTAGTGCTAAGTGTTTCATATGGAAATATATTAATTTAGAAGCCCAAAAAGATGATCTAGATTGAGAAAAAGGCTATCAAAACGAGCATCGGAGTGTCGAAGACAAGAATTGAAGAAAAGTTTACTGCCTTGAAGTGTGACGCCCCCCGAAATCCCGGGGATGTGTAGACCCAAGACTCGAGTGCATCACTCGCATTCTATACATTCTAAGTGCCAATTTGTTCAAAAATCGAAATAGAAGTTAATACATTGCAATCATTCGAACTAAATCTAAGAAATCGATACAAAATCCAAACTAAGTTTCATAACATAAATATCATTACATTCCCAATGTTTCAAAATACGCTTACAAATCACAAGTCTATACAACCTAAGTTCATTGGTTCAAAACGATATGTTAAACCAAAATGTAAGAGAGATGTCAAAACGGGCTGTACAACTATCGTGGGCTCCAATCATTCAATCGTTCACGATTCAAGAACCTACATGTTGATTAGGGTCATGAGTCCACTGACCCAGTAAAACTTATAGCATGCAAAAGAGAATAAGAGTTTCAAAGAACATGAGCATATCAATAACAATATAAGAATGTGATACGGATAGCAATCGGAATATTTAAGACAATCAATATATACATATATTTCTCACATTCAAGTCCACAGGCTGAATCAATCTTTTGGTAGGTCTATCACCCTTATATCTTCAACATATGCATTTTACCTTATCCCTCCAACTCTCGAGGGAGCATCAATCAATCAAGAAGCACAGCAGACATACGTGCTTAGGGTAGTGCTTCAGAATTCTACCTCCAGAACTCGTCCGAACTACCCAACAATCAGGGGCGAAAGGTCCTAGTCGACAGTCCTATACTGCCCGAGTTCGGTTCCCAAGAAACCCCACACGGGCCCACAATCAAACAATCATATGGCTTTAGAACGAAATGGACAATCAAACAATCAATAAGCCGGCATAGCATAACATTCTAAGGCCAATCAATAACGATAGCATTTCAATAGGCCAAAACGTCTTTAATTAATCAATCATTTTGAAATTCGACCATGGATCATAGGGTTTTCATTTCAAAACTCGTATGTCATTAATAAAATTAGATATGGACATGTTTTGGTATGAAATTAGGTTCTAAAAATTAAGTTGGACCGAAAGTGGGCACTTAGGCGCGAAAACGGGTGCCTGAGCGCCCAAAACAAGCGTTTTGGACAGTGGGTTGGGCACTGGGGCACCCAGTGCAAGAAAAAAAATTGAACTTGGGTCAGTAGCTGGGCACTGGGGCGCCCACGCTACTGGAAAAAAATTTGATTTTTGTCCAAGGGCCGGCGCTTGAGCGCCCAATTGGGCACCCACAACGCGCGCTTGAGCGCTGACTCTCGGGTAGAAATTTGATTTTTTGTCTTTCAATTTTTTTTGAATTTTTGATCCAAAAATACATTTTTGAGATTCTTAAATACATAATAATATTTATAAAACATTATTTCGGGTTTTGATTTTGAAATTTTTCGAGAGATCGTTTTAACGTCGAAATGTACGGTTTTATCCATATCACCCATTTTTCAACCGTTCTTAGTTTGTTTCTCCTCTTAGTCCATAGTCTATCATTCAATACTCAATCCCAAGCATCGGTATATAGTTCGAGATGATTCAATAACCTTGGATTGATTCATATTCAAGAGTTTGAGCTTGGAATAGCAAGAATAGCGAATAACAATCATAGGTTCACATGCTCATAGAACATCACATATTCAATAACTCAAAGCATGCTCGATTAATCAACGGAAAGCTGGAAACACATGCTCATGGAGAAGAGAACATGCCATAAGTCTTACCTCTTTGTAGCTTAATCTTGTAAATGTGATCGATCCAAGCCTATAACCATACCTATAACCATATACATATGTTCATGTCAAATACTATCATATACTTTACTTAACTAATCTTAAGGCCTACTTACCAAGTATTGGAGTGAGAGTCACACACACAATAATCCCTTAAAGCTGACCGATTTTTGAGAGAACAATAAGGATGCAAAAATTTTGTTAAGTGCAAGAGTATTCTTAAGTGTTGAAGTGCAAATTTTTCTGCAGAAATGTGAGCTCCAAAGTGACTTATTTATAGCTAGATTTTGGGGCCAAAATGAGAGAATCCAAAAGCTTAAAGCCTCCAAAATAATTTCTAGTAGAGAGGGCTAAGTAGGGTGGCTATGTGACTTGGTAGGATGGATGGATTGGATGGAAAAATCCATTCAATCTTGTTGTTACGGCTGGCTCTTTGGTTCGGATTTTCTTTTTCTTTTTCTTGCATTTTTGAATTTCAATTGGTCAACAAAAGTGGCTATGGGTTGGGGCTTTGAATTGGGCTTATTTCATGGCCATTTGGGCTCGATTTTTGGGTCGAGACGTGACGTGAACTTGAAACGTATTGGTTTGAAATATTTTCAAACGTGTGAAATGTGTTTTCGTTTTAAAAGGAAGCTCAATTTTAAAGTCAAATGAATTTTCGGTAAATTGGCAATTCAAGAATTTTATTTTGGGATTCTTGGGTGTTACATGAAGCCTAAGCACCCAAAACAGGCACTCAAGTGCCCAAAACACAAAGCTATGGGGGAGATTTTCGAAACTGGGTGCTGGAGTGCCCAGTTGAGTGCTTAAATGCTCCGCTGTTCTTGGCGAAAAATAAATAAAGTGCACATTTGGGCGCTTAAGCACCCAACTTGATGTAGAAACTAGCGAAATGAGGCTTTCAAAGACTTTTGAACGCTGTCAAAACTCTATTTCAAGATGAAATCAAGACTTCTACTCAATTATAGACTCAACTAAGGAAAGCAGAAGACTTTTGAAGAGTTCAGGATTAATTAGAAGTTGACTCCTGTTCTAGTTAGGATTCATGTATTATATATAGGATTTGTCTTCTTTTGTTGAGATTATCTTAGAAAATTCTGAAGAATTGTTAAGATGAAACATCTAAGATCATTGTAGTTTTTTATTTTTCAGTATTTTTAGTTTATTTTCTTTTCATATTCAAGTTCACGTTCATCAATATAAATATGAACTAATTTCCTTTCTGTAGAATTATGCATGAACCAATTTTCATAATTAATTCAGAGTTGATATTTTCCTTTATCTATCGTTTAATTTCAGATTACTTTTTTTTATTATGGTGCTTATCTTAACTTAATTACCTGATCACCAATTTAAGTTAATTATCAAAATTCTAATAAAGTCCGGAAGGAATAGTTAGGATTTGTTGTTGATAAGAAGAACTTAAGTTTGGTTTATTTGCATAATTGAATAAATTAATTCGTATATAAGATAGGAATATACTTGCACGCCTTAGCTTAT
Source organism: Handroanthus guayacan (assembly GCA_014898755.1). Taxonomy (NCBI): domain Eukaryota; kingdom Viridiplantae; phylum Streptophyta; class Magnoliopsida; order Lamiales; family Bignoniaceae; genus Handroanthus; species Handroanthus guayacan. The sequence goes on along the minus strand of JACFYI010003205.1, from coordinate 576,679 downwards.
TAAGTGGTTCTCGATTAACTCCTAATTTTTGTAATTCAGATAGGAGTATGTCAAATTAATTAATTAGGAGTTTTGACGACAAGTTATCCAGAAGGACCTTGAAGTTGCCTTTGACTTAGGGCTGGTAATCATGATTATTCAAGAAAATTTTGAGAAGAACCAATAGAATTACTCTGTGTTAAAAAAGGATTACATAATTCTAGAGTCACTTAATTATTGAATTTCTTCTTAGTATTTTCACTAAATTTCATCCTTAAAACCTTTAATTAAAACTGTTTTTCTATACACAATTTGGTTTAGTTTTAGTTGAACTTTACTTTTGCAATTTTTAGTCGAATTTATACCTATTTCTCATGGGAACGATACTTTATTCACTCTATATTACTTGTTGCGATACATGCACTTGCGTGCATGTTTTTTTGCCCAACATGTTTTTGGTGCCATTGCCGGGGATTCTGATGTTATTTTTGCTGATATTTTTGTGAAATAACAAAAGCTAGAACTAAATACCCTTATTTATTTTCATAAGAGTTTAATGGAGTTATATGCGAAGAGGCCGAGACCAAGACGTGGAACTATTCAATCCACGCACCTTTAAAGTACGAAAAAGAAAACTGGTGGAAAATACAAGTCTAGAAATAAAGGCTAAAGAAAACCAAGCATCGTCGACTGACGATTACGAAACATCCCTGTTTGAAATTTGGCCCTCCCTAGGGCCAAGCAAAAGAAGTTTTATGTTGTGCTACTAGCTTTACCAGTAGATTTTAAGGTCGAAATTCTAATGATACGCATGCTATCCTCGTGAATTGTCTCATCAACAATTGATATGGAAGAAGTCCTCTAAATCATATAAAGCTATGAGGCTAGGTCATGCATATGATGGTGATCATAAAATTAGTCTCTAGATGTCTTGATCTTAAATTCTCTAAGTTATAGAATCTTTGACATGAGAATATCTTAGATTCGAATATACTTGCATTAATGATGCATAATGCAAGCGGTTGAATTATTGCCCTATTTCATGTGTAATCGGTGTAGTGGCAATCGGTGCATGTTAGTGGGTACTTGTTAGAAGAACAATTTCACTTAGACACTTGACATAAAGAATTCCATGAGATTGCCTAGTGGCACTCGATAATGGATTATTCTCTATCTTACGATAGTACATATAATTAGTCCTCAGATTTGAGGGACCATGGTAGCCTTATGGTAGGTCATTGTTCTTTGATGTGCATGTCGATCACATGAGGTACACGTTGGGTGCAAGCTATCTAGGCATAGAGGTTTATGAGTTCTAAGAAATAACCCATTTTCTCATATTGATGAATGAGAATATCTCCTATGTTTTCTATAATGATTTGATTCAAGAAAGTCTTTGCGCAAGGTGGTGTGTTGGCTTGGAAAGGCGTTTCCAATATCAAACTCACGAAAGAATCAATCATTAAGAATAGATGCATAGTTATTGAGCTATTAGGGTCTCCGAAAATATCTTAACCATAGGCTTCAATTGGGAGATGGAAAATAGAGGGACCGTATTTGCATGGTATGCATAAGTAAATGACGTTCGCACAAATTAATTTACCAATAAATTAGGCTCCATAAGCTTGTGTTTAGACATCGACTATGGAGATTTGGTACTATAGAATTCTATGAGTAGTTAATTAAATTCTTTAATTAATTATAAATTGTAAAGAGTTGTGGGCCCATATTTAATTAATTGATAAACCTAGAGGGTCACACCATTCCTCGATATTATCCTCGGGATGAATTTAATGGAAATTCTCTAATTAGATTAGAGAGAAATCGCCTAAATTGGTTTTAGGCTAAATAAAAGAAATTTTGACTAAAAGTCAAAATATTTTATCTAAGTTAAAGTGGGTCTTCTTGGATAGACTAATTTGAAGTATCAAATTAGTCTAATTAAACTAATTGTTAATTTAATTCAATTAATTTCAATAGTTGATTTTAATTGGTCAAAGTAAAAGAATTAAATTGAAGAGAGAATTTAATTTCATAAATGCCAAGTTGGAAAATTATGTGGCATTTTAATTAAAGCATTAATTAAAATACCACATGAAATATCCTACTTGGATGCCATATGGACAAATGGAATTTGAAAGGAAGAATCTAGATTCTTCTCTCCAATTTCCATGCCACCTAAGCCTCAAAGTGGGAAATAAATAACTACTCCCTCACACTTTTTCCACTACTTGGCCGAAAGTAATGGAAGAAAAATCTGAAAAATTATTCCAAAACTCTCTCTTCCTCCAAAATAACCTCCTCTTCATCTTCTCCATTAGATCTTCATCCTTTAGCTTAGACCTAACCTTTGAAAGACGAAGTGTGGATCAAGGATCAAAGTGTGAATTCACACATAATTAGAAAAATCAAAAGTCGATTCAAGGTTTGAAGCTCACGGCCTCAAGAGATTTTTGAAGGATTTTTTGGTTTCTTTATCAATTCAAGTTTGATTGAAGATCTTCCTCAAGTTGTGGAGTGGATTATTGAAGAATCAATCAAGGATCAAGGAGTTGATCAAGTTGTAGTGAAGAGGTTTCGGTCTAGCATATACGTCACAACTGAATTGAATTCTTCATAGAATCAGGGTAATTTTCTTGCTTTTAAATCTAGATCTATGTTCATATGGTGATCCTTGAAGGTTTAAGCTCTCTATTCATGGTTGATAAATGTAATTTTTTGTTTATTCTGTTGCAATTTTGATTGTTTATGGCTTACCTTCAATTTCTTCTTTATCTTTTCGTTAAATTCCATCATTAAAACCTTAATTAAAACTCTCTTTCTATACATAATTTGGTTTAGTTTTAGTTGCACTTTACTTTTGCAAATTTCAGTTGAATTTACACCGATTCCTCGTGGGAACGATACTTTATTCACTCTATATTACTCGTCGTGATACGTGCACTTGCATGCAAATTTTTGGCCCAACAGGCAATCTTTAACATACAAGTATCAGTAGGGGCTTTTAACAAGCTACACCACCACCTATTCAAAAAGGGAAACCGAATCTTGAAGACATGTTTATTTAGTATTTAGCCACGGTTGATACTACTCTTCAAACTTTGGAGGCACAAATGGGTCATTTGGCTAATTTGATGAACACATGACCTTAAGGATCTTTGCCAACCAACACTGGGTAAACCCTAGAAGGGATAGAAAAGAAAAACGCTAAGCAATTACTTTGGGAAGTGGCAAAGATCTTCAAGAAAGCACTAATGAATCTATATCTTCAGAAGAAAAAATACAATACTTTCTAAAAAAGAAAATGATGTAGAGAGAATAGAAGTAATAATCCTATCAATCGCTGGCCCCCTTTCCCCCCAGAAAGCAAAAGCTAGATAAGTAACTTCCAAAATTTTTAGAAGTTTCCAAAAAGCTTCACATAAATATCCTTTAATGAAGCCTTTAAGCAAATGCCAAATTATGTAAAATTTATTAAAGATATTTTATCTAAAAAGAGGTTTTTGGGGGATTATAAAATGTTTAATTGAAGAATGTAGTGCAGTTATTCAAAAGAAATTACCACCGTAGCTAAAAGACCTGAGTAGCTTCACAAGCCCTTGCACTATCTGTACTTACTTTTCAGGCAGGGCATTACATGATTTAGGTGTAAGTATTAATCTGATGCCTAATTTGTTTTATTAGAAACTAGGGTTAGAAAAAGCTAATCCCACTAGCGTTACTCTGCAGCTAGCTAATAGATCATTCACTTATCCTAAAGGAATTATTCAAGATATTCTTGTCAAACTGGATAAATTTATATTGCTTGCTGATTTCATTATTCTTGACATGAATGTTGATAGGGAGGTTCCTATTATTCTTGGGAGATCTTTTCTGGTTGTAGGTAGAACTTTGATTGATGTAAAAAAAAGTGAACTAACGATGACAGTTCAAGACCAATAAGCTGCTTGTAATGTGTTTAAAGCTACGAAATTTTCTAGTAAAGCTGATAAATGTTTTTCAATTAGTGTGGTTGATAGCTTTGCCGGACAAGACCCACATGCTGAGCAAGTTGAAGATCCATTGTAAAAGGCTTTACTTACTTTGGGGGATGAAGAAGATGAAGAAGTCCTACAGATAATGAAGATATTGGATTACTCAACGGAATCAATACCTAAGAAAGTTAAATTTCAGGAGAAGCCTACATTTTCAAGAGTCCCTCACCCCTCAATCAAAGAACCACCTAGGCTAGAATGAAAACCTCTCTCTAATCATCTTTATATGCTTACTTAAGTGAATCAGATACTTTATCTATAATAATTTTGTCTTCGCTTTTTAATTTGAAGGTAGAAAAATTGTTAAGGGTGTTGAGAGAGCATAAAAGGTGATTGGATAAACCATATTTGACATCAAGGGAATGAGCACTTTTTTGAATGCACAAGAAACTTCTTGAAATAAAGCAATAATTGAGAATCATAGAAAGCTAAATCCAATAATAAAAGAAGTAGTAAAGAAAGAAATCACTAAATGGTAAGATGCAGGAATTATCTACCCAAAATCACTAAATGGTAAGATGCAGGAATTATCTACCCTCTTTTTGATAGTTCTTGGGTTAGCTCTATTCAGTGTGTGCCTAAAAAGGTGGATAACTATAATGCTAATTTGCATAATGAATTAATCCCAACTCGAACTATAACTTGAAGTTAAACAATGCCACTAGGAATGATCAGATATTAGATAGATTACTTGGTAAGGAGTTTATGGTTTCCTAGATGGTTATTTGGGATGTAACCAAGTAGCCATAGCTCCACAAGATTAAGAGAAAATCATCTTCACTAGCTTGTATGGTACTTTTGTTTTTTGGAGTATGTCATTTTGAACTTGCAACGCGCTGGCTACTTTTCAAAGATGTATGATGGCGATCTTTATTGATATGGTAGAAAAATTTTTTGAGGTATTTATGGATGACTTTTGACTTATGAAAATTCTTTCGATGAATGGCTTAAAAATCTTGCTTATGTATTAAAAAGATATAAAGATACTAATGTTATTCTCAATTGGGAATAGTGCTATTTATGGTAGAAAAAGGAATAGTCTTAGGCATAAGGTCTCCAACAGAGGTATTGAAGTCAATAACGCAAAGTTGGAAACATTGAGACATGTCCACCTCCCATTTTAGTAAAAGGTATTTGTAGTTTCTTAGGATATGAAGGGTTGTATTGACGTTTTATCAAATAATTTTCTAAATTTTCGAAACTCTTGTGCAATTTGAGTGAAAAGAATATTCATTTTAAATTTGATAATGCTTGTCTTCAGGCCTTTAATGAACTAAAAGAAAAATTGAGTTCTGCACCCATTACAACTGTCCTAATTGTTTCCCTTTTGAATTGATGTGTGATGTCAGCAACTTTGCTGTTAGTGCTATTTTGGGGCAACAAAAGAATAAAATCTTTCTTTCAACTTATTATGCTAGCAAAACACTAAATGATCCACAATTGAATTATACAACCACTGAGAAAGAGCTATTTGTTGTTGTTTTTGCTTTTGATAAGTTCAAATCTTATTTAGTAGGTACTAAGTGGGTTCCAGAATCTCTGTTAACTAACCTTTGAGGACCCAAAGAGAATTTGGCTATCTAAATGGGAAAAACAATTCTCTGAATGCAGAATTTTCTTGGATGTTCTGGAATTGAAAACAGTTGGTTTTTAGACAATAATGCTCCAAGGCACATGATAGCGATCCAATAAAATTCATTGAGATAACTAAAGCAAACCTGGGTTATCTTGCAGATGCTGACAAAACAAAGGAAATGTAACAATCTAAAAATTTCCCTGATTAAATTTTTAAATCACCGTTTTTAATCAGTAAATGTATTTACAACATTTTTTAGAAAAATTTTAATCAGTTTTCAACCTTTTGAGATTTTTCTCATAACCAAAAATATTTTATCACTTTCAAAATTTTTTTCCTGTATTTGAAAATTATCTCATACATTATTTTGGCCCAAAAATTTGAGCTCAATTGTGCTCAAAATCCAATCCATTATACAACATATACTTAGAAGACAAACAAAAAATTATACACATATACGTGTATATAATTCTCGGCCAAACACCCCTCTAAACTTGGATATTTGCTTTTTTATAATGTAATTTATTTACAACCAAGTGACCAATCCTCATCTTGCTAATTGGCCACAAACCATAGGGCTTTGACACCCTGCATCATAAAATTGAAAAATGGCATTTGAATCCCAACATCCCTTCTATAGGAATTGGATTGTCTTGGAAGAACAAGTGCATTTTTCATTTTATTTTGTCTTCCACTACCAACAAGACTATTTTCATATTCTTTTAGTTTCTCTCAAGTTGTATCTCTTCAAGAAATTCTCAAAAATTTTAAAGCTTGATTAACAAAGGGGAAAAGTAAGGTTGATCACTTGGTAAGTTTATAAACCCCAGCCATAAAATGACTTATTCTATATATAGGGTTTTGAGGAACATGATACAACTTCTTACGATCTTGATTGTTATAGGTTGTGCTTGAGACTTAGACATTTATTTTCAACCTTTGGATTACCTAAGGAGGTAAGGATTATGGCTATTCCATCCTTGCTTCTATGCTATGGGATGAGGATTTATCTTTGCTCAAATCCTCATGTTTAAACTTGATGATTTATGTTGTTAAACCACTATGAAATTTCCCTTGTCATAGAGATTTATTGGACACTTGCCCTTGTTAAATCATTCCTCTTGTTATATGATATTGATTCCTTGCATAAAATAGAGGTTATTAGAGTTGAAATTATGGACATAATAGAAGCCTAGCTATCTTGGAGCTTATAAACACCAAAAATTGGAATTTTACCAAGTTTTTCCCTAAACTTTGATCCTTAAAAATCTTGAAAATTTATGAACAAACTAATCTTGATTTTTTGATAATTCACCCTCTGTTATCATTCTAGTTCTAAAAAAAAAAAATTGGGGAGCATCTATGCCCAATTATGAGCGCACTCACACCCACTTCAAAATACTTTTTAATGTATTTTTTACTCATTTTGTCTTTTGATGTTCATATATCACTCCGATACGCTCTTCTAAATCTGAATATATGATTTATGTGTCTAAGATCCAATCAGAATTGATTGATAATATCCGAACCTCAATTGAACTTTAAAAATTTTAATTCAGACAAGTATCATTACTCTCAAAACCATTTGTGTGTGTGTTTGATAGGCCCGTGGAAAGTCTCAAGAGGGATGCTGGGCGGTGTCGGGTCGATAGTTAATTCTCTAGAGGGCTTCTTACTAGTTTAGATAGTTTGACGGAAGCCTGGAGGTAGGTTTTCCAAAGACTAGTTTGTGACAAGCGATACGTTGTTAGTGTCATATTATTTGTTAGATTGCCCCTTCGAGCGGCCGCTCAAGGGAAGGACCCTGTGGAGGGATAAGGATTATGTTTATTTTGAAGTTATAAGAGTAACATATCTACCAAATACTAGTTCTGTCTGTGCTATTTGATTGTGTCATTTGTTTTACACCCTTGCTCGAGTTACTCATTTCTGGTTGATTATGAAATTATTACAATCGTTTGGCATGTTCTAACTCATTTATTATCATTGTTGCGTCTATATCACATTTATTGAATTATCTTGTTCATTTACCATTCTCTAGCTATAATTCTTATTAAGTCACTGAACTTATTCAAATACATTGTCAGTGCAGGCAAGTAAGCTTCCGAAGCTCGTTAGTTCAAATTTATGATCTTCTGTTTTAGTTTAGTATGGTGGTTTGGTATGTTTGACGTTGTTATCGGCTTGTAGCCATTAGAACTTGACTTTTGATGAAGAATTTGTATATGCTAGTATGTTAGTATGTTTGATTGTGGCTTGTTGCCATAAGGTTTAGCTATGTATTATGTTGGATTGTAATAGGTATTGTGATAGAATTTATATATGTATTCTATGTTGGTATATTGGCTTAGTTATCTTCCATCATTTTTATGTTATCACCTGCCCATAGGTAGCGCTGTCAGCCTAGGGACGGATGTTCTAGACTTTGGAGTATTACAGGTGGTATCAAAGCGCAAGATAAGAAGCTTTAGAACTTCTTAGTTCATTATTTTATATTATATGATTTCCTTTTATTAATTATTAACCTTGTCTGCTGACTGTTGGTTGTAATGTAGGTAGATGGATAAAGGGTAAGGCTGAGGAATTTAGTGACTCCAATCATAGCACAAGTGGGAGTAATATTGGCCCATTGAAAAAGCAATGGGTAGACTATGAGGCGCTTTTGGAGGAAAAGGATAAAGAGATATAGTATTGGAAGAGCACCTATATGGAGCAGCATAAGTTATACATGGACTACAATAAGTCAGCCAAGAGTGAGATAGAGAAAATGGTTGATAGACATTAGGGGCAACACTATAATTTCAAGAACATGGCAACCATCAATTGACATCACTTCTCTCAGCTAATATAGAGCCCTATGGGCTAGTTTGAGGATATTTCTAGGCAGGTGGCAAACACCCTATTGGGCATAGAATGGTGGCTTAGAATCACATGGATGCCGAGTTTATTTAGGAGGAAGATTTACGAGTTGGAGGCCAATAAGGTTGGTGGCATGATTATAGACATAATGCATTTTCCTGGAATGCCTAGCCAGAATACAGATGGAGGAGCAGATCATCCAGTGCGACGGGAGGTAAAAGGAGTAATTGGAGGAGGGTCAAATGGACTACACGTATAAGGATAATCCCTCCACCTTTTACTACCTAGGTCCATATCAAGGATGACGAGCCAGCTTGGTTTGACAAGCACTTTGGAGGCCTAGAGGACTTTGATTTAAGTGAGGAGTTTAGCGAATTTGAGGGGTTGAGAGGTCATGCTACGGTTGGTGGAGATGCCAATGGTGTTGCGGGTAGTGATAATGTTGTTGTCAGTGAGGTTAGTGCTAATGTTGGTATTGAGGTTCATGCCACGGGAGGTAATGTTGGTAATGCTATCGGTGGGAATAATAATGGCAAGGAAGAAGAGCCATAAGAGGATTTGGAGAAGGACCCAGATTTTAGGGGTTGATAGTGGGAGGCTTAAATTGGAGATTGTATATATATATGTATGTATATATAAAGTTGTGTATAGTGGTTAAGTTTGAGTTTCTAACTTTGCTTAGATTGTTATATAAGATTAGAAAGTGAGATAGGAATTGTATGGTGCAAAGTGGTTATGTTACCATCTCTTTTGCTAGTATTATAAATGGTCTTATAACCATATTTTGTATTAAGGTGATGTTATCACTTTTGAAAGGAATGAACAATACAACCTTTGCCTATTGCTTAGCCGACTTTGATGATACATTTCAATATGTTATAATAATTCTGATGTTTCATAACAAAAGTTGGATAATGAAATGATGCAAAAGAAAAGTTGTTTATTGATTTCAGATTATAATGGCAACTAGGGAAAGTACCTCGAACACCGAACCCCCAGGAAATGAGGTAAGCTAAGGCGTGTATTATTTACGGAAGTCCCACTTTCCTAGAAACAAACCAACAGTAGATCTACTTTTCAGACTGTTATAGCAATTGGTAAATCAGGACTGACAGCGGGCTAATCAGGGGCATGAGAATGAGGAAGATTCTGAGAATAAACTACTATCTCAATTTCTGAGGTTTAAACCCCCAAGGTTCAAGAGAGAACCTGATGATAGAAAAGCCGAGTCTTGGCTCAATGAAATTGAGAAAATCTTCTGAATACTTAACTATACAGAAGAACAACAGGTGCGATACGCTACTTTTCTCTTGGATGAGACGACGCATAACTGATAGCGTGTTATGAAAGAATTCATGAATCTGATTCAGGGATTCTTATCAGTGGCGGAGTATGAGGCACAGTACAATAACAAGCTAATTTAGTATGCTCCGCATGTCTTGGCTAATGAGAGGAGGAGGATGAATAGATTCATTAATGGGTTGAAGCCAAAGCTAAGGTGAGCTTTGGCAATCTGCAATCCCTCTGGCTATGACGGAGCGGTTAAAAGAGCAGTGGGACTGGAAATACAAAAGGTTTCTTTGGGATGAAACCAAAAATGATGGCAAGTGCTCATCAATTGCAAAAGGAAAGACTCCAGCAGTGGCTGAGAAAATAAGCTACAATTTCTGTGGAGGCATATCCTACATCGAGGGCAGCTGTTGGAAGAAATAAGGATGGTGCATGACTTGTGAGAGCCCATAGCAAATTGCTAAGGACTGTCCAAGGAACTGCAAGGACACAAGTGCTGGAACGCTGAATCAATTACAGTAGAACATAGTTGGACGCCTACAGATCAAGTCAAGAGCATATGCTATGGTGGCTGAGGAAGGAGTGGATCTCATGCAAGTGGTCCAAGGTAACATTCTAATCCAAAACTTTCTATCTAAAACTTTATTTGATTCCCATGCCACGCACTCTTTCATATTTGTTTGCGTGTGCTAAATAAATAGGGTTGACTTCAGAAAACTTAAATGTTCCTTATGAGGTCCATATTTTAGTAGGAGGATGTTACAAAACTTGCGTCAGGTACCCTAATTGCCCCCATAGGCAAAAAAAACCAAGAATTTGGTGCATATCTCATTGAATTACCAATCCAAGATTATGATCTGATCCTAGGAATGAATTCGTTATACCAACATCAAGCCATGGTAGATTGTGTTGCAAAAATAGTAAAGTTGAGATTGGTACTAATGTCAACTCCTAAAATAGTAAAATCACTACTATTTTTGCAGTAAGTGCCAAAAGAATAATAATAAATGGAGGATAGAGATTTCTAGATTATTTGATTAATGAGCCACAAGACACCACGAAGTTGGATGATGTGAGGGTAGTCAAAGAGTTTCCAGAAATGTTTCCTGAAGAGTTAGATTCACTACCTCGAATAGGAAAATTGAATTTGTAATTTAAACTCTTCCTGGGGTAGCACTATTCTCGAAAATCTCTTACAGAATGGCACTAACAGAGCTAAAAGAACTAAAGGAGTAATTACAAGAACTGCTGGACAAGAATTTCATAAGATCAAGCTCGTCCCTTTGGGGAGCTTCGGTTTTGTTTTTAAAGAAAAAAATAGTTCACTAAGGATATGTATCGACTATAGGGAATTAAATAAAGAGACCATCAAGAATAAATATCTACTACCCACATCGATGAGCTATGTGATCACCTTCAGGGATCTGTAGTGTACTCAAAGTTAGACTCACAACAAAGGTACTGCCAATTGAAAATACGGGAAGCAAACATTCCCAAGGCTACATTCAATTCACAATATAGATATTTTGAATTTGTTGTGATGCCATTTGGATTGACAAATGCTCCTGTAGCATTTATGGATTTAATGCATCAAGTATTTCATCCATATCTTGATTGTTTTATGGTAATTTTCATTGATGACATTCTTGTGTACTCTAAGTCTAAGAAGGAGCACGAAGAACATCCACGAATTGCTTTTCAGACTCTTAAGAAACATCAATTATATGCCAAATTCATCAAGTGTGAATTTTGGCTAAATAAGGTAACCTTCTTGGGACATATAAATCCCAAAATGGTCTTGAAGTTGATCTAGATAAATTAAAAGCATTGCTCAATTAAAAAAGCTTGAAAACGATTATGAGGTGAGAAACTTCCTAAGATTAGTAGGATATTATCGAAGAGTCATTTGGAACTTTTCTAAGATAGTTGGTTCTCTTACTTAGTTGACCTATAAAGATCAGCGAATGGAATCAGAAGTACGAAAAGAGTTTTTTGGAGTTGAAGAAAAAATTAACTACAACTTCAATATTCGCATCACTTGATGGATCAGAAGAGTTTATAGTGTACACAAACACTTCTAAGGAAGGTCTAGGTTGTGTGCTGATGCAAAAAGTGTAAGTGATCTCGTATACCTCGAGAAAGTTGAAAAATTACGAGCAAAACTATCCCACTCATGATTTGGAATTAGCGGCGATAGTTTTTGCTTTGACTAAATGGCGCTATTAGTTGTACTGTGCCAAAATGGAGGTTTATACGGATCACCAGAGCCTGAGATATATTTCAAAGCCAGAAAATCTAAACTTGAGACAGCGACGGTGGATGGAGTTTTGAGAAGATCATGACTTCACCATTACCTACCATTCGGGTGGAGCGAATGTTGTCATTAATGCCCTAAGTCGAAAAGGGAGGCTACGAACTTGAAAATTTATCCCGAATTATATGGTGAAATTCTAAAGGCTCAAGAGGAAGAGGAATGGATATAGAACTTAAGTCCTCGATGAGCACGCAAACAAAATCTAAATTTAGGATAAATGCAGAAGGACTACTATATTTCAGAGACAGGATATGAGTTCCTGTGAGTATGCATGAAAAAGTGTTGACTGTAGCCCATCAAACTAAGTACTCAGTATATCTTGGAGGGACAAAGATGTACAGAGATTTGAAATAGAAGTTTTGGTAGGACAACATGAAATGGGATATAAGTGAATATGTTCAAAAATGCCTGACCTGTCAACTCATGAGAGCAGAACACCAGAGACCTTTTGGAAGGTTACAGCCAGTTTTGATCCCGAGTTGAAAAGGGGATCAGATCACCATAAACTTCGTAGTGGATCTGCCAGTAGTAAAAGGAGGCTGTGACAGTATTTGGATTAGTTGATAGGCCCATGAAGTCTGTACACTTCTTGCTATAAAAACCTAATATAATGTTGAGAAACTCGCCGAAATTTATATCAAGGAGATAATTCAATTACATGGAATACCTTAGAGTATTGTCTCTAATAAAGACCGTAAATTCACAGCAAGGTTGTGGAGGAACTTGCAGGACCATTTAGGGACCAAGCTATTGTTTAGTATGACAGCTTATCGTCAAATTGATGGACAATCAGAAAGGATAATTTAGATATTGGAGGATATGTTGAGAGCTTGCGTTTTGAACTTTTTGGGAAAGTGAGATAGACACTTACCTTTGGTGGAATTTGCCTATAACAATAGTTTTCAAGCTTCAATACAAATGGCACCCTATGAAGCTTTGTATGGAATGAAATGCAAATCGCCTTTGCATTGGAATCTGGACGAAACAAGGAGCACCTCAAAAGAGGGAAAAGATGAATTGAGGCCTGAGGTGATACAGGAATCTATTGATAAAATTCAAATTATCAAAAGGAATATGAAAATGGTCCAGGATCACCAGAGAAGCTATACGAATAAACGTTGGAAGGACATGAAATTTAATGTTGGAGATTGAGTGTTTCTGAAACTTGCTCCGTAGAAGGCAATACGGAGGATGGGAAAGAGCGAAAAGTTAACTCTAAGATATGCAGGACTTTTTGAAATTATTGAGTATATTGGTGTAGTGGCATATCGATCAGATCTTCTACCAATCTTACCGAGATTCATGATGTCTTCCATGTATCTCAACTACAGAAATATCACTCAGATTCTTCCCATGTCATTAAGGACATAAATGTGCCTATTCAAAGCAACCACAGGTATATAGAACAACCCGTCGACATCGTAGATTTCCAAGTTTATGTGCTTAGGAATCATGGGATACCCCAAGTCAAAGTTCTCTTAAAAAACCAAAAAGTTGAGGAGGCCACTTGGAAATGTAAGAACGAGATACGTGAGAAATATCCCCACATGTTTGAATAAAAGTAAAAATTTAGGGATCAGATTCTTTTAGGAGGGAAGAGTGTAACAATCTGAAAATTTTTCTAATTAAAATTTTAAATCATTCTTTTAATCAGTAAACCTTTTTACAATATTTTTGAGAAAAATTTAATCGATAGATAATTTTTCAATATTTTGAGATTTTTCTCACAATTGAAAATATTTTATCACTTTCAAAAAAAAATTTTTGCACCTAAAAATCATTATATACGTTATTTTGGCCCAAAAGAAAATTTTTAGCCTAATCTTTGGCCCAAAAATTTGAACCCAATTGTGGCCAAAACCCAATCCATTATACAATATATACTTAGAAGACAAACAAAAAGAAAATATACACATGTGTGTATATAATTCTCGGCCAAACACCTCTCTAACCTTGGATATTTGTTGTTTTATAATATAATTTATTTACAACCAAGTGATTAATCCTCATCCTGTCAATTGGTCACAAACCATAGGGTTTCGACACGTCGCACCATAAAATTGGAAAATAGCATTTAAATCCCAACATCCCTTCTATAAGAATTGGATTGCCTTGTAAGAACAAGTACACCTGTCATTTCATTTTGTCGTCCACTACCAACAAAACTATCTTCATCTTCTTTTATTTTCTATGGAGTTGCATCTCTTCAAGAAATTCTCAAAAATTTTAAAGCTTGATTAACAAAGGGGAGAAGTAAGGTTGATCACTTGGTAAGTTTACAAACCCTAGCCATAAGATGATTTATTTTATATATAGGATTTTGAGGAACATGATACAACTTCTTATGATCTTGATTTTTAAAGGTTGTGTTCGAGACTTGGACATTAATTATCAACCTTTGGATTAGCTAAGGAGATAAGGATTATGGTTATTCCTTCCTTGTTTCTGTAACACTCAAGGATTTCCTTAACGTACAAATTTCAAAATTCACCAATTTTGGGAATTCAAAATGAATTCAAGAAAATAAGCCACGTTTTAATTTCAAATTCACGTATCACGTGTCCAAATACATTTTCTCGATTGGGTCTTAATGTCAATCAAAAAATTCAACCCGAATTAGACCTAATTTGATTCAAATGAAAGTCCAAACAATTCCCGACTTTAGTCCATATATGTATGTATGTACATACATCAAATAAGCCAAAATTTTGTATCTACGCACTAGATATTCTTGCCTCAAAAGGTGTAAAGTAGTGAGTAAGCATGAAAGATTATGATTCATAAAGCCAACACAACACTCTAATGATGGTTAACTAATGACTAAGCCTACTTTTTGATTAATAAATGTGATTTGAGGTCTTAAACTTTCCCACCATCCTTCCAAAATTCTGAAAATTTCCTCAACTTTCCTCCATCTCTCTTGCTAACTCTCGGCCCTCTCTCCATTCTCACACATTACTCACATATTTCTCACAAATTTGAAAGAGGACTAAGGGAAATTCCTAGGGAACTTCACACTCCTACTTGGTAAGCTTGGATTGAAACTTGTTAGTCTAGTTTAAACATGAAAATAGGACTTAATATGGGTGCTTGTGCTTGTATAGGAATTGATACGAAAGGTGAACCAAAGCTTGGAAACTCAAAGTTCCCTTAATCGATCATAGGACAACAGTAGACGAAAGGTGAACCAAAGCTTGGAAACTCAAAGTTTCCTTAATCGATCATAGGACAACAGTAAGATCCATGGCTTTCCCTCTTATTCTTGATTCTGTGCTCCGTTTTATACCCTTGCAATA
>JACFYI010003205.1:549133-561231 GCA_014898755.1 Handroanthus guayacan | reverse complement strand
GCGAGTGACGTTCCGGACCACGAGGCGGGTGGGCTATCGCGATCCGGGGCGCCATAGTTTTATGCTGAGGAATGAGGATTTACCTTTACTCAAATCCTCATGCTTGAACTTGATGATTTATGTTATTAAACTATTATGAAATTTCCCTTGTCATGGAGGTTTATTGGACATTTACTCTTATTAAATCATTACTCTTCTTATATAATATTGATTCCGTGCACAGAATGGAGGTTATTGGAGTAGAGATTCTAGGCATAATAGAAAGCTGGCTATCTTGGAGCTTTTGAACACTAAAATTTGGAATTTTACCAAGTTTTTCCGTAAACTTTGATCCTTAAAATTCTTGAAAATTTATGAACAAACTAACCTTGATTTTTTGATCATTCATCCTTAGTTATCATTCTGGTCCTGAAAAAAAAAAGGGAGAAAAATTGGGCACATTAGCACCTAGGGCAGTAGCCCCGACCCTTACAGGCGCGTCCGTGCCTAATTCTCAGTGCACTCGCGCCAACTCCAGGATACTTTTTAATATATTTTTTAACCATTTTGTCTTTTTGTGTCCATATATCACTCCGACATGGTCTCTTAAATTTGAATATTTGATTTACGTGTCTAAAATCCAATCCAAATTGATTAATAATGTCAAAACCTCATTTGAACTTTGAAAATTTTAATTCGGACAATTATCATTACTCTCAAAATCATTTGCGTGTGTCTGTGTTTGATAGGCCCTTGGAAAGTCTCAAAAGGGATACTGGGCGGCATCCGGCCAACAGTTGATCTCCTTGAGGGCTTTCTACTAGTTTAGATAGTTTGGCGGAAGCCTGGAAGTAAATTTTTCAAAAACTAGTTTGTGACACGCGGTACATCGATAGTGACATATTGTTTGTTGGGTTGCCTATCTGAGCGGCCGCTCGAGGGATGGACCCTATGGAGAGATAAATGTTATGTTTATTTTGAAGTTAAGGTGACAGATTCATCAAATACTAGTTCTGCCTATACTATTCGATTATGTGATTTGTTTTAAACTCTTGCTTAAGCTACTTGTTTCTGTTTGATTATGGAATTATCAGAATCTTTTGGCATGTTTTAACTCGTTTACTATCCTTATTGCCTCTATATCGAATTTATTGAATTATCTTGTTCCTTTACCATTTCCCAGATATAATTCTTACTAAGTCAGTAGACTTATTTAAATATGTTATCATATATAGGTGAGTAAGCTTCTAGAGCTCCTTAGTTCGAAGTTATGATCTTCTATTTTAGTTTAGTATGATGGTTTTGTATGTTTGATGTTGTTATCGGCTTGTAGCCATTAAAACTTGACTTTTGATAAAGAATTTGTATATGATAGTACGTTAGTATGTTTAGTTGTGGCTTGTTGCCATAAGGTTTAGCCATGTATTATGTTGGATTGTAATAGATATGTGATAGAATTTATATATGTATTTTAAGTTGGATTGTTGGCTTAGTTATCTTCCATCACTTTCATGTTATCTTGCTTGAGGTCCGCCTACCCATAGGTAGCGTTCCTGGCCTTGAGACGGATGTTCTAGGCTCTAAGGCATTACAGGAAAGGAATAGGTAAAGTTGGCAATGGTTTCTCCATGGTTATCAATAGTGTATAGTTGGTTGAAGTACTGAAACACAACTTGTTTAGCATAGCTCAACTATCAGATATTGCCTATTGCTTTAATTGGAGACCTCAAAGTCTTGAAGGATAAGAAACCAAAATCAATCTTTATTACACTGAGAGAAGGGAATGTGTTTTGTGCTTGTTGTATTGACCTCTCTAATCAAAATGTTCAATTCATAGTCACTGCAAAAGAATCCAGCTAGGTCTGGCATGGGATACTAGGACATGCAAAGATAGAACTCATCTCTAAACTTTTAAGGAAACATGTTACTTGAGGAGTTTCTAAGATCATATTTGTGAAAGAATAAGTATGTGATGCATGTCTCAAAAGAAAGCGAACAAAGTTTTCATTTAAAGCAAAGTATGTGGTGTCACCTCCAAGACCACTAGAACTATTTCATCTTGACATTTTTTGGTGAAATCGGCACGATGACAAAAAATTAAATAAGATTAGTGCAATGGGATTCAAAATTTTTTATCCAAATGAAAACACATGAACATTTCATATAAATTCAATGCCATTTTAGGACTTTTATCATGCTAATTTGAAGTAGATTGAAGAAGGAATATGAAGAATATCACCTAGAGCTTCCTAAAAAGATGCAGGCCTATAGCTGTTCTTCAACTATTCAAGTGTTCATCAAGAATCCAATCTTCCAATTTCCAAAAGCTTCAAATATTCATCTAATCATCAAATGCCTTCAAGGATTTCTACCAAATCCAAGCTCCAAGCAAAAGAAAGATCTATACTAGGAGTCCAAATGTCCACCACTAATGGTATCTGCATCATGACAGGAGCCTCACTAGATTGAAAACCTTAAATTAGAATTAGTCTAATAATTTAAGACGAGAAAAAGAGAGCAAGGATGAAGAGATTGTCGAGAAATTTTGGAGCTCTTGAATTGAAAAAATGTGTGGCATTAAAAATGCCCATGTCCAAACTCTCATATTTGTTGTGATAATTTTAACTCCAAAATATCTATACCTATACATACATAGGTATATCTATAGACTAACTTCATCTAGTTAAGTTAGTTACATATAGATACACCAATATATAGGAGTCAAATTTTTCATTTCATGGAAAACCTCTCTCCTGCTCTTATAGGTCCAATTAGGATGGTTTGATTCGCACTATCACACTAAATCACCCTTCTTTTTCATCTTGATGGTTTGCTGATTGGATCTAGTTAAAATCCAATTTTAATTCCAAATTAACTTTTTCTTCTAATTGGCCTAACAAAATAAATCCATTAATTCAATTACTTAAATTAATCATGCCATGGCCCAATCAAATAAATACTATTAGTTTAATTTAATTGGATTAATTTAACTCCTTAAATTGATCGAGCCATATAATTATTCAGTTAATCTCTATTATTGAATTTTTTTCATCTAGCAATTGGATACTATTGTCTAACCACTTAGACAATATTATCTTTACTTGTGAGGATTTCTTTGATTTAATGTATAACCCATTTGTTCACCAATTAATTATACATGGGCTCTTAACTCCTGTGATTTAATTAGCGAATAATACAATTATTCTAATTAATTAATCTCATTTAACTAATCGCTCTTGAATTAATATCCATTAATTCGAAAGTATCCAATCTCTATTTTTGATAACTACCTACAAGACTATAAAGCCTAATCAACTGGTGAATTAATTATGTGTGAGGCCTTCTGCTTTTGAGTACCATTCAAATATGCTTCTTTATTTTTCTCTATCTCTCAATTGAGGTCTAGGCGCAAGATATTGGTTAGTCTCCTAATAGCTTCAATTATTATGTATCTATTCTTAACAAATGGTTCTCTTTGACCTCAAGTTTGGAAATTTCATTCCAAATTGTCACTCAATCTTGTGTAAGGATTTTTGTGAAACCACACATCGTAGAAAATATAGGAGAACAATTCATTCGCCAAAATGAGCAACAGTTGCTTTATTGGTTCTCATCGACCTTCATGAATTAGCACCTATACCCAAAATGCATGCCTAGGTAACCTACACATTTCAAAAATATAAAAACCGATGCAGAAGGCCAATTTGGAACCTCAACTCAAATAACTAATTATATGTAAGCTAGAAAATTTCCATTACCGACAAGTAACTAAGCTTACTTGGATTTCTTCAATATGGAGTTTTCAGTAAACTTGATCTCTAACCAGCATCAACCAATGTGCTTTAGTGTCACTGCAGCGATCACCCATGAAACATGTAATCTTCGGCCATTTGGTACACCACATCATTAGTGCAAATGTTTCTGAATCTTTGATATCCTTGTCTCAAAGGTTCAATGGCTTGAAATATTTTTAAGATCATGACCATATAGATATATTTCGTGATCATCATCCAATGTGTGACCATGTTCCACAGTCGTGTATGATGTTAAGCACTCCAAACAAATGTATTGTATAGGTAACAATTGAAAATAGGAATGATGATAAAAGACAACAAAACCAGGCACAACGAAATTTCAAAAAGTTTTCAACAATTAAGTAAACATAATCATCATGTGATCATTCATAAAAAAAATAAATAAATAATCATCATGTGATCATATAAACCATTGCTCATCACTTAGATCTACTTCTGCCACGAGAAATTGGATTGGATAGAGATTATTATCTTGAATTAACTCCTCAACTTAATTGGCCTAGTTTAACAATTATATTGACATGACATTCCGGCCTCTCAAATTAATTAATTAATTTGATTGATTAGCTTAACTCATTAAATTAATTTAGCCGAATTGACTAATTAAAATTAGTCAACAAAGTCTTCTTCAATTATTTAGCACTTTAGACAATCTCCAAAAAATTATGTGATGATTAAAAGGCTTTTGTGTCTGATCCACTTAGTTCACTAATTAATTAGACATGGACCTGTAACCAATTGTAATTTAATTAATTAATAATATTATTATTCTGAATAATTAAACTTTTGTAATTAACAACTCTTAAATTAATCTTTATTAATCTCAATAATACCCAACCTCCAGAGGGCACTGTCTTAGCTACGCACCATGGAGCCCAACTAATTGAATGAATTAATATGAATGTGAACTTATCTGCTTACGAGTACCCTACAAATATGATCCTTTCATTTTTTCTCATGATTGTGGCCTAGTGCTCAGAGATCTATGGACTTCCTAACAGTTTCAATAACTATGAATCTATTCTTAATAGCCTCAATAACTATGAATATGCTCTTAATAATTGGTTCATTTGACCTCATCTTTCAAAACAACTTTCCAAATTGTTACACCACCTTCCAAAAAGATTTTAGGAATCCAACATCATAGAAACAAATAGGAGATCAACTTATTTTATGAAATGAAATGGATCCTTTGTTAGAATTCACAAACGTCTATCATAAGATGAGTAAGCCCCACGAACATCCCGAGCGACCTATTACTAGGTGGGGATAAACATTAAAGCTTTAACACTTATACACAAGGCAACCATGGAACCTCAAGTCAAAGAAATTATATGCATTATCGTAAGCTAGAGATTTCCATTGCCAACAAGTCACTATGTCCATCTTATAGATCTCTAATCAGAATCTTAAGTGAACTTCTTCTCAACTAAGCACTTGTTGATGTGCATCGATGTCCCCTCATTGTTTGCCTATTAAACGAAACAAATCTCAACTCTTTAGAGTATACATCGTCAACATAATTCTATCTGAATCTAAGATTTAATCATGTCAAAGATTATATAACTTGGAATAATTTAAGATCACGATCATAGAGACTTGTTTGATGAATGTTATCATATGTATAATCAAGTCTCATAGTCTATTGTGATTTTGAGAACCTCGTCCAAATGCATTCATTGAAAATATAATACAAGTAAGATAAAGATGGCCATTTATAAACATATTGATTAAATAAGATTGTCTCAAAAAAGAGTAGTTTGCAAGCCAATTCAATTGACTTGCCAGGCACTACTCTAACGATGGTATGAGTGCATAAGATAAAGATGGTCAATAAAATGTACACTGATTGAATAAAAGAGTTTTATGAAAGCAGTTTATTTAACCAAATTTAATTATCTTGCTAGGCTCTACTCTACCAATCTACCATTTGTCCTAAAACTAATTGCCCATAGTCTTTAGGCCTATCTTCTCAAGATGCCTATCAAGGACATCCAGAATTAGAGAATTAGTTAGTGGGTCTGCTACATTCTGTTCCAAGGAAATTTTTTGAACTCTTAGAGTGTCTTTTTATCAAGGATTGCATGGGATCTTGGCTTTTTTACATATTGGCTCCGTCATTATCACCATAACAATTGGGTCGGCAATGCTAAGCACTGCATCTAACTCTTTGGATGAAGTTTTTCATCCAAACACTCTCTTTGCCGCATCCAATGTTGCTATGTGTATATTTTGTCTTGTTGGTTGTACCGGCCATGATCTCTAGCTTGGAACCCTTCCCAAATAATCACTCCACCATTAAGGTAAAATATAAGTCCTTACATGGATTCAATGTCATCTACATCAGGTTGAATAACAAATATGATAATCTCTCAAGTTTTAATCCTCTATTATTGTAAATAAAGAACAAGTCCTTAATGCTTCTTAAGTACCAAAGGATTGCTTTTATGTTACTCTAGTGACATTCATACGGATTGGATTGGTAGAGCTTGTAACATTTAAAGTGTAAGCTATATCAAATCACATGCATAGCATAATATACTTTATGCTTCCTTGGAAGATGTGTAAGTTGTAAGAGACATTTTTTATTCTCCTCCTCTGCCTAAAGGGGATGGACTTTGAGGTAGAAAAACCATGCATCATCAGGGGGTGTTCACACTTGGATACCTTCGTATTAAACATCTTCTAGTATATAGCCTATGTACGAAGTTTTGAAAAGGCCCAGAACATCCTCATCGATCTAACTCTATAACTTTGTATCTCCAATATGAATAATGTTTTTTCCAAATCTCTCATGAAAAATTGTGCAAATAGTGTTACTTTAGTATACTCTTAACATTTCTACCTCATTTCCAATGAATAGAATATTATCGACTCAGAGCACTAGAAAACTCAACAAACTCTCACTTGCTTTTCATACACATATGGTTTGCATATCTTTTTGATAAAGTCAAATATCTTTGGTTATCTTATCAGAAAATGTATGTTCCAACTTCAGGATGTTTGCTTGAGGTCATGAAAGCCCATTTGGAACTTGCAAACCCTTTTGCTTCCCTCCTACTGGATATGAAGCCTTGCGGATCATACACATTTTTTATGAAGTCAAATCCTTCGACTTTCTCATCAAAACATATATTCCCTATCTGGCTATAAATAGACTTCTGGGCTTGTTCACTCCCATTGGATAAGAAGCCTGATAGTAGCTTTTGTTCACTCTCATATAATTTTCTTTATCTGTTAGAGTAGTATCCTGCAGCCAATTAGATTTGGCTAAAAATTGCTCTTGTATAAACGATCTTATTTTTGTAATATAAATAAAATGACCATCTTTTTCATATCCTCGTAAATTATTTCATCAACAATCCATATGGTCCTCTAGATTATATAAGGTTATGAGGCTAGGTCACGCGTATAATGGTAATAATGAAATTAGTCTTAGATGTCTTGATTTTAAATTCTCCAAATCATAGAATCTTTGACACGAGAACATCTTAGATTCAGATAGACTTGCACTAATGATACAAATTCAAGGAATTGTATTATTGTCCCGTTTCATGGGTGATCCGTGTAGTAGACACTAGTGTATATGTTAGTGGGTGCTTGTTAGAGAATAAGTTCACTGAGAGACCCAACATGAAGAATTCCATAAGGTAGCTATAGTGGCATTCATTGATGGATTATTCTCTATTTTATGATAGTGCATATAACTAGTTCTTAGACTTGAGGGGCCATAGTAACCTTATAGTAGATCTTTGTACTTTGATGTGTGTCTCAATCACTGATTAGCGGATCGGATAAGGTACACATTAGGGACAAGCTGTCTACGCATAGAGGTTTGTGAGTTCTAAAATAGGATCCATTTTCTCATCTTTATGAATGAGCTATATCTCCAATGTTTTTTATGATGACCCGATTCAAGAAAATCCTTACACAAGATAGTGTGTCGATTTGGAAAAGAGTTTTCAAATTCGAATTCACAAAAAAATCGATCATTAAGAATAAATGCATAGTTATTGAGCTATTAGGGCAACCGAAAATATCTTAACTCTAGGCATCAATGGGGAGATGAAAAATGGAAGGACCATATTTATACGGTACGCATAAGTAAGTGAGATTCACACAAATTAATTCATCAATAAACTAGGCTCCATGGACTTGTGGTTAGACATCTACTATGAAAATTGGGTATTCTCGAATTAATGAACATTAATTCGATGAGTGATTAATTAAATTATTTAATTAATCATAAATCGTAAAGAGTTATGAGCTCATATCTAATTAATTGATGAACCTAAAGGGTCACACCCCTCCTCGAAATTATCCTCGGGATGAATTTAATGGAAGTCCTCTAATTAGATTAGAGAGAAATCGCCTAAATCGATTTTAGGCAAAAGAAGAGGAATTTTGACTAAAAGTAAAATATTTGACCAAAGTGAAAGTGGGTCTTCTTAGATAAATTAATTTGAAAAGTCAAATTAGTTTAATTAAATCAATTGTTAATTTAATTCAATTAATTTCAATTATTGATTTTAATTGGTCTAAGTAGAAGATTTATTTGGAGAGAGAATTTTATTTTCTTAATGCCAAGCTGGGAATCCATGTGGCCTATCAATTAAAGAGTTAATTAATACACCACATGGAATATACCCTTGGATGTCATGTGGACCAATGGAATTTAAAAGGAAAAATCTGAATTCTTCTCTCTAACTTCCTTGCCACCTAAACTTCCAAATAGGATATAAATTGATCCCCCCCCCATCACACCATACACCACTGTGGCAAAAAATTCTCTTCTCTAAATCTAAAAATTATTCCAAATTTTCTTTCCCTCTCTCCAGGTAACTTCTTTTTCATCTCTTCTATTAGATTTGAATTTTTAGGCTTTGATCTAATCAAAAGTTTGAGAGGATTCAAAGAGAAAGTGTGGATCAAGGATCTAAAGTATGAATCCATCATCAGTTGAAGAATCAAAAGTTTATTCAAGTGGTTGGAAGCTCATGATTTTATGAAGATTTGAAATCACAAGTTTTGATTCTTGAATATTCAAGGAGCATTGAAGGTTTTCTTCAAGAATTTGAGTGGATCATTCAAGTTTTGAGAAGATCAAGGGGGTGAGAGAATCAAAGTTCCAGCCTCATTCTCAAGCACATGGCTAAATTGAGATATTGATTAGATTAAGGTAATTCTCTATCCTTCAAATCTAGATCCTTGCTCATATGATCGTCATTGAAGGTTTAGGCTATGTATTCATGTTGGTGAATGTAATTTTGAATTTATTCCGTTGCGTTTTTTATTGATTTATGCCTTACCTTCACATTCATTATCAATATCTCTATTGAGAAAGACAGACTTCATATCTAATTGCCATGTTGCATGTCATAATATGTGGTCATGATAATTAAGACCTTAACTGATTTAGGCATCGTGACTGTAGAAATGGTTTTCTAAGCACTTTACTACTTGGTCTAGTTCTAAAGGTTAACACCTCTCCACGTGCTCCAAGCTTTTTGCTTATAGAACCCTTACCGTTCTGTGGATCTATCAAGGTCAAAACCTCGTCTAAGCATATAGAATCTAGTTTAGATATTGTTCTAAATCCACCTTTCACATGGCTTCTTATAAGTTCTTGGATCACTATTCGATTGATCGATTCCATTAAGAAAACCAAACCCTTCCAGTTGTTTCCATTCAATAAAATCTTTAGGAATGTGTGTATTTGATAATATTTTGCTTCTTTGCATATACCATTTGTGGCCTTGAATAATTGTCACAAGCTTTACCAAGTTCTTACAACAATGCCTGTAACACCCGAGAATTCCCTGAATAAAATTTTGAGTCTTCGATTTTCGAAAAGTTTATTTGATCTTCAAAATCGAGCATCGTTTTAAAATCAAAACTCATTTCACACATTCGAAAATTTTTCGAGCAAACACATTTCACTTTCTCGCCACTTTTCAACCCAAAAACAAGCCCAAATGGCCAATGAAACAAGCCCATTTCAAACCCAAAACCTAGCCACTAATGTTGACTATAGAAAAGCATCTTTGATTCAAAAAAAAAAAAAAAAAAAGAAAAGAAAGAAAAAGTGGCTGATCTGAAGCTGCTGCACAGCTACACATTGGATGGGATTTTCATCCCATCCATCCATCACAAAGCGACCCTAAGCTAGTCCCCAAATTAGGTAATTATTTTGAGGGGCTTAGATTAAAAGATTCTTGCATTTTTGCCCCATTTTCTTTCTATAAATAAGCCCACTTGAGCCAAGCATTTCTGCAAAAAATATTCAACTTATAACACTTAGGAAATCTCTCTCAAACACATTGCATTATCTTCCTCTTCATAACCGATTTGCTTAAAAGGAAATTTAAGGAGTGAACTCTAACCCTAAACTCTTGGTAAGTAGCTTAAGACTTTTGATTTAGAATAGTTTATGGAATGTATGGTTAGAGCTTGACTTGAATGTGTATATGGTTATAGGTGTTGGAGACTAAACTTGAAACACTTGCATATACACAAGTTTTTGCTACAAGAGGTAAGATTTATAGCTCCCTCAAACCTCCTATGAGCACCCCAAACCTCCTATGAGCATATGATGGTTATTTCATTACCTCATTGACATGATCATGCTTGAGTTCCTGAGCTTTGCTTTGTTTGAAATGATTGAAAGCATGAGTTCTCTTGTTGCTTTGATTTCCTTACTATCATGAACTCTATGCCCTTATTATGTAACTCCGAAGCTTAATTATTCATTTTAATCTCTTTACTGATGCTTTGGAGTGAGACTTGAACCATAGACCATGGACTAAGAGGAGTAATGAACTAAGAACGATTGAAAAGCAAGGGATATGGACAAAACTATATTTTTCGACGTTAAAACGATCTTTCGAAAAATTTCAAAACCAAAATTCAAAACGATATTTTATAAATTTTTCTACGTATATGAGAACCTCAAAAATATATTTTTGGATAAAAAATTTGAAGAAAATCAAAAGACGAGAAATTGAATTTTCACACGAGAGTCGGCGCTCAAGCACGCAACGTTGGGCGCCCCACCGCCCACTCTCAGCAAAAGCAACCATTTTTTCAGTAGTCTTGGTGCCCAGCCTCGGCGCACAAATTTTGTTTTGGGTGCTCAGGTGCCCGTTTACACGCCCAAGCTCTCATTTTCGTTTCAACTTGATTTCCTAACTCCTAGTTCATATCAAAACAAGTTCATATCCGATCTTATTAACGTAATACGAGTTTTGAAATGAAAACTCTCTAGTCCATAGTTAGATTTTCGGAATGATTGATTGATACGTTTGGCCTAATTGAATATTATTTGATATTGTTGGCCATCTAACATTATGCTTTGCCGGCTTTATTGATCAATTGAATGTCCAATTGTTTCTAAGCCTATACGATTGATTAATTATGGGCCCTAGGGAGTTTCTTGGGGACCGAACTTGGGCAATATCGAATTGTCGACTAGGACCCTTAAAATCTCTGATTGTTGGGTAGTTGGATGAATTCTGGAGGTAGAATTCTAAAGTACTACCCTGAGCACGTACGTCGGCTGTGTTTTTTGATTGATTGAGCTCCTTCGGGAGTTAGAAGGATAAGATGAAATGTTTATGTTGAAGACATAAAGGTAATAGACTTACCAAATAGATTGTTTCAGCCTATTGACTCGAATGTGATAAATGTTTCTGATATATATATATTAATCGTCCTGATTGTCTTGAATTATTTGCTAAATCACATTCTTATCCTGTTGATTGATATGCTCATTTTCTTTGAAACTCTGATTCTCATTTTTTCGCTATGAGTTTAACTATGTCAGTGGACTCATGACTCTATTTACCATATAGATTCTTGAATTTTGATCGAATGAACGAATGGATCTTATGATAGATGGTCATAGATGTTTTGGAATTGAAATCTCCGTTGTATTTTTTATTAACCTATCGCTTTTAGGAACTTATAAATTTAAAAATGTATAGATCATGGCTTGTAATGATAAGTTAAATGTTATATGTATTTTGGAACACTCGGCATGTAACATTGCGTTTTGGAACTTAGTTTGCTTCATTTTATCGATATTCTTGGGAGTTAGATTGAATGATTTTGTCTTGAATTTCTGAATTAGTTTAGATTGTATAGAACGTGAGTGTCGTACCTCAGGTCTCGGGTCTGAACGCTACCGAAATTTCTGGGGACGTCATGGGTGGTATTAGAGCCTAAGATAAGAAACCTCGTTGGTCTAGAACAATAGAATTTTGCCTTTGATCTTGTTTTTCCGTTATTGACTTCGTTTGTTCTTTT
>JACFYI010003205.1:502060-537509 GCA_014898755.1 Handroanthus guayacan | reverse complement strand
AGTAGCTTGCATGCATGGCAAATCCAATTGTTAATTAGAAGGCGTGCAATGTTACTGTAAGGCATTGAAAAGCAAAATCCCTTTTGAAATTTGCCCTAAAGATGCCAAACAAAAAAAGGACAAATACAAATTAGCTTTTTTCCATCATCACTTTATTCAATTGACCAATAAAAGTAGGCAGCCGGATTTCCTCACCTAATTTTCTTGAATCCAGCAAGATAAAGGGTTTTACTATAATAATTCAGGTGTGAGTATGTATATATATATGTATGTATGTATAAACTTACTTTGTACATGGACCTTCCGTTGCCAAAAATGAAGTCAATGGAGCCCTCAATGTAACAATCCTTAAAGTAATGTCGGCCAGCGTCATCACAGAGAGTATCTTGTGCGCCGTAAAAACCACAGCCGAGGAAGAAGGCCTTATCGCCGGATATTCTGAACGCCACTGCTTGCCACCCCTGCATCCCTGGCATTGGTGCCGGTGCTGTATTCTAGAATATGTGTATATAATACCAATTTTTTATGTATTAAAATCATAATTGAAGGATTTTTATATAATACTTAACAATTAACTGTGAATTGTCAACATTACAAAATATTTTGTTTATTGAGAAATGGACACTGTTATAGATATTCTACATAAATAATACCTCATTTCTATATATATTCAACAATTTAACAAATTAAAATTTTTCAAAAGTAAGTGGACCACAAGATAGAGATGAGACACATGCATTATATTATTTACTTTTTCTATCATAAGTAGTTATGACTAAGGCATCAATATACAAGCCCATAAGATACAGTTAGGATCATCTGTTCTAAAATAATATTGTTTCATCTTCATGCATACAAAATTTTTTAGGCTTTTTGCTCAAGGAAATGTAGTTCTAATTAACTTCAAGTATTATCTAGATCTGTATATATTATTGTCAGGAAAAAAGAAAGTATTAAATTTTTTAAGATGATTAAAACAATACATCTCGAAATGGTCACATGATACGTATACAGACATTCTTGAAAAGACTTGTTGGACTTATTACAATACTTTTGTGTCTGTTTATGTGATGCCATTGATAACTTTGGTAAGATGGATAATAATCCCTCGGTATTATAATTTTACTGCCTCACCTTTTCAAAGCATATAAGACATAGAAATGAAATACTACATAAAATAAATAGATTTCTGTACTCTCACATGTTTTTTAGGGGGGAAAAAAGTCTCACATGGAAAATCTCCCTAGACTCTTAGATAAACTCCAAAACTAATATATTGACTAAGAAGATGAGTGACTAACCTTATTGAAAAAAAAAAACATGTTTTCGCAAGTAGCTTACAAAATCGATTTTCAAATTTTATTATTTTAATTAATATTTGGATAAAATAATTAGATATTAAAACTTATAAAATATAAATAAGCTGTCACTTTTTATATAATTAATATGGTTGAAATTGATTTTAAAAATTAGTTATATAACCCCAGTGGTTTTTTTCTTTTCTTTTTTTTTTCTTTTTCCTGAAAGAAGCTAATTAGTAGATTTTATTTTGACAATCTAATTTTTATATAAAAATAAATTATCAAACACTTCATCACATTTTATTAACTCTCAAACAAAAAATTAATAAATATTTTGAATTTTTATAAGTTCACTGAATTTCTCACTAAAGAGTGGTGTTTACTGTTTATGCTAGGACATGCATGTGAAAGTTATAATAATTCAAACTTTCTGAGATGATAAGAGCAAACTCATCTCGAAAACGCCGATTAAGTACCAAATTAGAATTAGGGAAAATGGTATATAATTAATCACAGGTATACAATTAGCATTATGCATGCTCTCTGACATATTTTCATGTGGAATTACAAAAATGTCCATATTTAGTATTTAAAGTCATAATAATCGACAATAACCACAGATAAACTATATATAATTAATGTAATTAAGGTACCTTGAAACTGATATTTTTGGCGGTGAAATATGAAGCAAAAACAGACACAGAAGCAGTGTGATAAGTACGCAGCTGCTGGCCATCAGCTCCACGATCACACGCCCTGTCATGCCACTCTATCACCGTCCTCTCTCTCCCCTCTCCTTCAAACGTTATGTATGGCTTCGACGCCGGAACCAACACCTTCTCTCTGTAATTTTATATAAAATTTATTATTCAACATTTTCATCAATTACGGGACATGCGATATATGGGATAATTACAACAATATCCTTAAACGGTTCAGCCTAATTACATAAATAAATATCCTTTATGTTTTGAAAATTTAAATAACATTCTCCACATATTACAATTAGCTAGATCCTCCAAATTGTAAGTAAACCTCTTGTTAATTAATCTAACACTAAACAACAGTATTGTAATTTTTCAAACTACACAATTTGTTAATTTCCACAATTAAGTCAAACATCAGGGTGTTTTGGCGTATTTATCCCTATATATAATTTAATTGACAACAACTAAAGTTACTGATAATTACTTAACAACCACTAATATTTGACCTAATTCAAAAACCATTTGTGGTTTGAGAAATTATAATAACATTCCGTCCAAATTATAGTTGGACCCTCCGAAAATATAATTAATTAATTAATTAAGACATTACAATTAGAACTACCGTTAAAAATATTATCGTAATTTTTTAAATTAAACATATTTATTTTATGATTAGACCGAACCTCAAACATCAGTTGACAGTTGACTATTAAAGTAATTCCCTACATATAATTAACAACAATTATTGAAGTACACTATTACTGCAATTAACAAATAATACGTACATATAACAACCAGCCCTTATTAGAATGAGCACATTCATTCTGTTGTTCTCCGGGACTGAGTCCACCGCCGCCTGCACCGACCGGAAATCGCCGGACCCATGAACGTCAACAGTGATGACACGGTGGCCGGAGGGGCCCACCCATGTGTGGTGGCCGTGCTTGGTAGAATTATTGGAAGCTGAAGAAGCCGTGGCTCCTGCATGAGAAAAAAAGTAAATCAAGAAAAAAATAGTATTAATAATGTAATAATTATAATTAGTAGTATATTTGAAAGGAAAAACAGCAGCCATTTAATTAATTGTCAGAAGAGAATTAATTAATTTGCAGAGAATAATTGACTGGGAAGAGTTGAAAGAGAAGAAGAATTTGAAAGAGTGTGTGGGGAAGAATCTGAGTGATATAGAAACAAAATGCGAGACAGGTTTAATTGTGTTCGTGTATATATATATATATATATTTTCATATTATGGACCCTAGCTTGCAACGGTCATATTTTTTTGTGTGGGATTCTCTGATTATTTTCGCATATCCCATTGGTCTCTAGTGGTAAAAAGTCAAAGAAAATTATTCTTGAGAGATATATATATATATATGAAGTCAGTAGTAATTATCGTTAACAAATATAATTAAGTTTAATTGAATCTCTGTTTCAAAATCTACATGTTTCATTATACGTCAAGTGTATTAAATATATTCATGTCAAAACATAATTTGGTTGTGGAATCATACTTTAAAAATAATATACGTGATGGTATATATCTATATTATATGTAAAGCATGATGGCTTTTGGTAGTTATTTTGGTATTTTTCAAATAAGTTGACAAAATAAGATAATTACAAGGGAGTTTTTTTTTTTTCTTTCTTTCTTTTTTTTTAATACTTAGCTTCGTTAATAGTTATTTTTAACTTTTTCTTCCCTCAAATTTTGATTTTTCCTTTTCAACTTTATTCTCTCCAAATTTATTTTTCAATAATGGTATTATATATTAAAGTCAAGTAAAAAATATTTAAAAATTTAAGAAAAATTGATACTATAAAAAGTATTTTTAATTTTCATTGAGTATACCACGGTAGCTAGTATTGATCCAACAAACCTCATGAGCTAGTTCAATGTGGACCCTGGTCAATCCAACTCATTTGCAACCCAATTTGACCTCATCACTAATGGATTACAAAAAGGGAACCAATTATGTATAAATTATGCGCTTTGTAACAAACTTGTAATAAATTTTTATAATTATTTTTAGTTTGCGATGGGAAATTCCATCAATAAAATTAGTTTTGTGACAAATTTCAATTCCGTAGAATTAATTTGTGACAAGGGATATACTACCCAATTTGTGACAAGACAAAATCTTAAAACTATATTTGTGATGGATTTTTCCATTGGTGAAGGGAATACTTTCTTATAACTTTGTTGCAAATTATGAGATTGATCATGATCCAAAATTTAACAATATTAACCATAGTACATTACCAGCAGGAGTTTTTCTTTTCTTTTCTTTTAATCTTTTTTTGTATTATTTATTTTTATCTTTATGTTTTGCAATATCTAGAAGATTATGGGAGAAGAAGAGGGTAGAGTGAGGCTTTTTTTTTTTTTTTGGGATGAATTAGAGTGAGGTTTAAATGCCCTCTCAGAATCAATTTATGTGCTTGTGTGCATTGTGGCCAAAACTAAACTTTAATACCTTTCTGCACTTAATTGGAGGACGGGCACACCAGTCAGCTTCTATGATAGGTCGTTTTCTTTACAGGAAATGCCTAAAACTGGAAAGAGAAAAGGATGTAAAATGTGATAAATCATTATTACTTCTTTTCCTTATTTTTTTTTTTTTTGATAAGAAATGACAATATTATTTTATAACAAAATATGACCTGTGAATATTTTCGAGGGATCATATAAAGAGTCAAGTAATTAAGAGAAAAATCCAGACAAAAATGATGATAAACTAATTAATAAAAGATAAATTTGAGTAATAATGATGATTTAAAATAAATGATGCACAAATTACAAGCAATTTAATTCGAAATTATAGACCTCGAGGGAGTGTGAGTGCACCACATAGCTAAAAGTTACATATACGAAAAGTTAAAAGGTTTTTTGTGTGTTTGGTTAAAAGGGTGTTTGAGTAAGCTTATAAACTTTAAGGAAGATCTTTAAAGATGTGGAAAATTGTCCGATAATATTCTTTCTTTTTGTCTTTTTAGAATGATCTTATAGGCTCCCAAAATAAGATTTTAGAATCTTACAAACTCTTTGAAAAAAAGGAGGGAGTTCTCTTGTAACTTATGTTTAAGATCTTAACTTGTACTTTTAATCATTTAATTACAAAAATGACATTGCTAACATGTTATAAGTTCTATATCTTATTTTGTTATCAAACCAAATACTTTAATAACTTATTTTTAAGATAAGATCTATCATCTAGTGAGCTCTAATAAAATATTATCTGTAAGAACTTTTAAATAAGCATAGCAAAATACCCTCTAAGTTTATATATGTAGATTTTATTTATCAATAAAGTGTTTGAATAAAATAAGATTTAGAACTTAAAAATATTATTAATGATAACTATGTAATTCATGTAGTTAAAATTAAAGTACCATGCTAACAACTTAAAATAAGTTAAAGATTCCATACTTTTCTAAAGAGCATATATATAAGTTTAAAATCTTATTTTGAGATCATATAAGCTTTTCTCTAAAATAACTTATTAAACACCTTATGACATCTTATAAGATATTTTGAAGGGCCTACAAACTCACCCTATATGCCATCTAAATTAATTTGACAAATCTTATAAGTTCCTAATTGATAATTTTTTCTCAATAGCTAGAGATCTTTTTTTTTTCTTTTTCTTTTTTAAACATTCTATAAAAGTGTCTGGATACAACATCATTTTGAGATATTAATAGCATCAATTTTATAATTAACGAAATACAAATTAAAATAGTTATCTAACATTTTGCAAATAAGTTAAAAAAAAAATTCCTAAAAGCTTATATTGGAGTTTGTAAGCTCCTTCTTTTTTTTTTAAAGAAAGAATATTATCAAACATTTTATATATATATATATATATATCATTTTTTATAAACTTTTGAGCATCTTCATAATAAATAATAATGAAATTAACCTTACATATTAAAGATATACCCTATGTAAACAAATATTTCCTAATGGAGGTGGGGGGTGAATGTTGGGTTATGGCTAAATACCATATTATAATGTCATTTGTCATGCCCAAATTCTGTGACAGGGCGTACTCAACAATGAGCCCAAGACTCTTTTTTTTTTTTTTTTTTTTTTCCAATAAAACAAAGCTTAGATGGACCCTCTTCTTCCGAACGTTGCAGGAAAAGGGACAATTATGTACTGCTGCATGAGACAAAATTCGGTTTTTTCTTTCTTTTTTCTTTTTTTTTTTTTTATTTCTGTGGACCAAAATGCCACTACCATAACTGGAAGATACCACTTCTTTGTGACCACGACGGGAAGGGTTATGTGGGAAATTCAAGAATGGCAAAGGAATAATTGGTGAATAAAATAATTGTCAGAATCACGAGTGTACGTCTGTAAAGTAGGCCAGTATGTCAGAATTTTCCGTTGATGTCTCTCAAAATGGAATTTATTTCAAATTTTTTTCAATGATTATGGGTAAATAGGTTAACATGTGCCAAAAAGTCCAGGCCTATTGCGCGCTATGGTCATTCTTTTCTTTTGCGAGGAAATATGTATAACTACGCATTGTCATCTTTTCAAGGAATTTGGTGGCATTTCCCTAATTAATGATTTAATTAATATCTTACAATCTTAAATAATAGCTTTAGTTTGAAGATTATGTTGGGTTTTTGAATTTTGTTAAATAAAATGTATTGACATATTTATTTACCTCAAGATAATTGAATTTGGTACTTTATTTTTAATTAGATTGTTAATTTAGCGAGCTGGATTGAGTTAGGCTCAAGTTTATTTTGAGCTTAAATGCAATTGTTTGGAAACTTATTGGACCAATGAGCCACAGCCTAATTAATTAAAAGATGATTATAATGAGTTCGATCTGACCGAGTGTGTGTATGCTTTTCTTTAACCACATGGTAACTTTTCTCTATTATACAGTGGCTTACTTATATTTGTTAATATATTTGATTTTTGAATCTACTACATAAAGTATTTATATTGATGTATATATTGATGATGTAATACTTGAATGTAACCATATTTATTAAAAAAAAAACAGAGAAGAAGAAAGAATAAGAAGCTTGTGGGCATTTTCCTTTTTATTTTACTTATAAGTGTTATTATTTGGTAGTTTAAATATCAATAATTAATAAAATTATTTTCATTAACAATAAATTAAGTTACATTTGTTGATACTTATATATATATATATATATTTAATATTAAATAAGAAATATTTATTAAAATAAAATAGCATTTATATTATTATAATGAAATAAACACAATTTAATATCATATATTAATCTAGTTAACAATATATAAGTGACAATAATGGCCAATTAATCAAGGAATAACAACAATAGTTAGAAAATAGTAATAATACTAATAATACATTGTTAACAATTAAAAAATAAATTTCTTTGTATATTTTAAAGCCTTTTTATCTTCTACTAAGTTACTTTAACACCCGACAAGTGTATTAGATATATATATATATACACACACACACATTTTGTAAAAACACTTTTCCTTTTAGAAAAAGAGGATGATGAAGAGTGATTCCCGCAATTATTCCCAAAATTGTGCTCCAGTTCTAAAACTTTTTAAAATGTGGTTTATTCGCACCTTACCCTATTCGGTCAAATATTCCTCAACAAATTTGGTTGATATTACATGATTACCACTGACATTGGGAGCCGAACTACGCTAAAATGTGCCGTTGTGAACTTCAATGTGTTAGATTTGACAAAGCTAAAGCAATAGTGGGCGCATCCAGCGGATCTTTGCATTTGAAAGTGCCCACATAATTAGGTTTTATTTATATGGGTCCCTGCATGCAAATAAGTGAGAGTGACGCAATAATAATGTTTGAAGTTCTAAGATGCAAAGCCAAACAATGGTTGTCGTGCACGGAAACAGAAGCATAACGACGACAAATAACACATGCTACATGAGACAATAATATTTTGAAATTTTATTATACAGCGCCTACTTTAAGAAAACGGGGCAATGAAGAACTCCATTGCAATCCCATCATTAAGCCCTTTAACAACAGAACTGCAACGGAATTGTTCCATTGCTATATCGCTCTGGTTGCTTACGTTGCCAATTTTTATCCGCAGCAGGAAACTTCGGTTTCAGCATCGGTAAAGCAATGTAAATGCATCGATAAATATAAATTATAGATGACTGTATGACGAATATGAAAACGTTGATAAATTCATAATTGCAAATATTTTCTAGCATCCTTTCAAGCCACACGCATCGTTGGAAAATTTTTTGGCGCCTTACCTTCGCTCTTCCGACGATTACTGGAAGATACGTTAGGTTGGCCAAAGGATAGACTTTCGTCCTCTTATCAGCATTCTTTGGGCGAAAGAGGCATCAAAAAATGACAATCATTTTTAATATTTTATTAATTTTACAGATGCCACATTAGACTAAAATGTTGCCGATAAGTGTTATATATTTTTTCTTTAATTTTATTTTTCTTGCTTGTTTTATATGTTACAATGACTTTTTATTAATTTGCCTACAACTTGAGTCAATAGAAAAGCATAGGAAAGTAATTTATTTTTCATATATTTTTAGCTTTGCCGATGTTCGTCGCGAAAATACGCCAGCATTTAACCTTCTTTACCTATTTATTGACATATATATATTTTTGTTGGAAATGCCTTGGTAATCTAAAAAAAATAAACAATAAAATTTATTTATTTATTAAAACTTGTATAACGTAATTGAATAATCTGCATGATACAACAAATACCAACAAACGCTATATCGAGGCAAAATATACACATAAACCAAATAATCTTCCATATATTTATTTAAATACCTATGAATATTCACAATATGCAAAATATCATGCAAAAAACTAAAGTCGAACAGCAACATAATCTAAATTATTCAAATAAGACACAAGTGCAATGTAAATTATTTAAATACATAAAAAAATCAATCTACTAGGCTACATGGTCATCAGTGTTGTTGTCAAAACCATCCTCATTATGTGATGACGAGGGCTGGTCAAACTATGGTGGGGCGTATTCGGACTTAGATGGTGGTCAATGTTATGATGCCGGCTGCCAAATCAGTGGTGGTCGTGGTGGTAAATTAGAGAAAGAAGTTTGGCCCCTTTGCTTTAGCAGTATGTCAATCTTCTACATTATGAACAGGAATAGTCGCTTTGTCTCCTGCTGTTATGATTGGAGATTGGCGTCAAGTTTGGTGAGTACAAGGAACCATCTCCTCAAATGGTTAAGCAGTTAGCGGTTTACCTCCTCCAACGTGTCATCCACGTAAGTCAATGACAAGGCAGGATGGATGGGGCACTACAGCTCGCAAAGCATTCTCGGTACATCATCCTGTATACCCCTAACCTTTTTGTTCCTCGCAATGACGCTCTCCTAAAGCTTGGACTTAGACAGTTGACTACCGACACTTGCCCATGGTTCGCCGGAATGGTCGCGGGGATCGGAACGGGGATCACTGTTCCAGTTCCATTGCAGTGTTGCGGAATAGTCGCGGCAAATCTACACATTTTTGCTTAAAATTTCGAAAAAATTCCAAAAAAATTTTAAAAAATATTAGAACATATAAAAATGTCTATTAGTGCATATATGAATAATTAAAATAATTTTGAATATGATAAACTAATATAATTTGATAGTCTTTATGAAGACGTTACATATCAAATTTTCATAAATTTTTCATTTACTAAAAATTATACATGCACATGATACTAAAAATTATATAACAACAGAAATATATTTGAAGAAGGCCGTAGAAAATGCAAAACGATACGAGACATTTAAAGGAATCAATGCAATGCAATCGACTCCCTTTCAAAATCATCACAACTTTTTCTACTTTTTTACTATTGTAACCATCCCTCACATGCGTAATATAGACTGATAAGTTTAACAATGCATTATCAGACAATTTATTGTCACTTCAAACCAAGTTTTTCATAAATTCATTTATTTGCTTTTCAGAAACACAATTTTATGGCAGGAATCTATCGTACTCCTTTGCATGAAACACTTTTATTTTTTGCGCTTAATCAAAATTAACAAGTGAATTAAACACCATTAGTCTCATAATCTTTAATTACAACTAATTATTAACAAATTTAAAATGAACAAAAATGTCTTGGGAAGAGAACTTTGTCAAATCACCCTCCCCGACTACTGTTCATCTTCTTCCCTGAGGCACCGTCAAGCAGAGTCCAACAAACCATTCTTGTTTATTAAGTGAAACCATGAAAAATCCATTTTCTCTTTTTTCTTATGGGCAAAATGGACTCTCCAATCATTAAAGAACATCCATTCTTGTAGCAAAATGCCCATACCAGGTATGGAGATTATGGACCAAGAAAAAAATGGCTTTTTGCAAGTTCCACTGTTTCGATCCATTCCGAGTCGCCGTTCTAGCCCCAAAAAAAGGACCGACACGCCGTTATCGCCGATCTAATGGATATAATGCGGCAAAAACACGAGGATGGCGTTTTCCACTGTCCCAGAGGAACGGCACGCGCCGTTCCCGTTCTGATCTGGCCGTCCGGTGAACCATGCACTCGCCCCCTCATCAGCTTTTGGTTTGGGACTACTGGCTTGACCACTCCTGTTATAAGTCCTCCTATGAAAAACAATAAATGGTATCATTTATATAAATCAGTTCAAACAATATGATACTCGTGAATATAATAACAATTATATATATGTCACTAAATTCTAGTTGATAAATAACCAAACCTACAAAGATCTTCTGTGATCGCTCGTCAACCCAAGCTTCTCCGTTTTTTGCGGGTGGACTCGAGCAAAGATATTTGTGTGCGTTGGAGGCCTCTTCAATGCTAGGACTTTCATGATCATAAAACATATATTTAACAATAAATTACATAAAATAATCAGATACATACCAATTGATTTAAATTAAAGCACTTAATAACCAATCCGCATGAGTCCCAAGGGATATGTACCCTCTTTTATGAAGCGTTTCCCAATCTAAGACGCGCAACTCTTCTTAGCTTTCTCCGTCTTGCCTCTAAACTCCAGCGATGTCCAGTGATGGCATGAGGCTTCGCACACTTGGTCCCAGTCCAAGTCTTCTTGTTGTTCTCCATGCGGGCATCTAAGTACATACCTTGCATCCGATGGCTAGCCTTCCGATTGAGGGCCTCATTTATGTGGAGCTCGTGTTAGGGCTTCCAAGTTACATGTTTTTGTTATAAAAAGTAAAGTTAATTAATGCTTTCAATGCTAATATATTCAATAACAGAGGTTTTAAATTTTTACCATCCATTCCTAAACCACATCTCCTTAGCCTGTTGAGAATGTACTGCTAGTTTTTATATATCCACTCTAGCTTGATCCTAATAACTATTGTAATGTGCTAGACCCTGTTTGGAGGGTCGAACCTGGATGCAGGATCACTTCATTAATTACATTGATTGAATTGAAGTTATTAAATAATGAATTATGATAACTAATACATCACATACCCGGATATGGCGCCCCAGCCCTCGGGTCTCAAAAATACCTTCCACAATGAAATATGTCGAAGGGTGGTGCTTATTCTAATGGAAAATCATCATTGGGACCGCTTTGGGCTAGATGAAAAGGGGCTTGACATTGGTGAATGCGAGTGGAATGGGCTAGTTGGTGGTATGTGTGGTGTGGGCATAAAGAAGTCTGGGTCCGGTGTGGGAGAGACTATAATATTCTCCGATTTTCATTGTGGGATAAAAGGACTTAAGTAGGAAATTTTCAAAATATTGCGGACAAAAGTTGAATTAATACAAATTCAACGGCTAGGAAAGTATTCTAAATGGACCTAATAGCCCATAACTTAAATGTTTGGGGTAAATATGCACACAGCTAGAATTTTAGGGGCCAAAATGCAAATCTCAAGAATTAATTCATGACCAAATAAAGGTTTGATGGAGAATCTGAGGCACTCAATAACACAGGGTTCACATTGTAATAAATAATAAGATATATATACATCATCATCTTTTTTATAGCTCCACACTACCCATTTCCAGACCAAACTTAAATTGCGAAATTCTCTCAAAATATCCAACCAGTTTTGAAATTGAAAGTGTCATTGTGATCCTCTTACCATCATGAATCTTCTCATACCTTCTATTGTTAGAATTGTGGTCGACGACTAAGGACAATGAAGGCATGCATAGCAGCGATGGCGTGGCTAAGCTGGGTTTTCGTTTCTGGCAAGAATTTTGAGCATGCATGTATATGGTGGGACTCCTATTCTCGAACCTATTATGGTGGTATCCTCAATTTAAAGAGATGGACGACCGTGACGGGGAATTTTGCGTGACGATGAGCGGTGGTTGGAATATTTCTCCAACCAAATTAACCACCTTGTATTGCTCAAAACAAAAAATTAAACAAGGATTTTGCTCTATGTGAAGAGGCACTTAGTAGCTTAAAGTGTCTAATTTTTTGGTGAAGTTGATTGGCGACCGATGACACAATGGCGCCCCAGCAAATTTTTGGGCAGTGACAAGATCTTTTTATGGGCTGTCCACAATAGCTTCCACATTACAATCCGATGACACTTGGATATTATTTCCTAGATTTGAAATTGTTAAATGATTCTCAGTTCCCAAAATTGAGTTGAATCGAGATTTCAATTTTCACATGTTTATAGACTAATTTCTAAATTGTGAAATTCTGATATAAATTAACCTAGATTATAAGTTGGCAATTGTGATCGAATTTGACACTTCAAATTATTCATGGTTTGGGTAAATTGAAAAAAATTATGTCTAATCTAGATTTGATTTAGGGTTGAATTTTATGAATTATTGAAATATGAATATTGGGAATCAGTTAGCATAACCCTTGCTCTTTGATTGGTCTAGGTGGTGCTGATAAGTTGCATAAATTCCAATTATAATGTATTATTTCCCCATATGTTAAATGGTTTAATCACTTGATTCTTGGATTTTAATTCATGTTTTATATTCTAGGAAGTAGATTGACGAATTGAACAAAAAGGAACTTAAATTCAAGTGTGTGGCATTATTAGAGTTAAAGTCATGTTTGTTAAAGAAGACAAGAGGCCAAAAGGAAGAAAATATGGTGCAAAAAAGCTTTGCAGTTAAGGCATGGACACGCCTTAAAACATGAGATGTCTAGAGTGTTTGAGGCAAATAATTGCAAGAATTTGACTTGGGCCATTATTTAATAATTTTTATTGGGATTTTATTTTGTTTCCTTGTTCAAGAACGTTATATTTGCTATGTTTCTTCATTTGCTAGGATTCATTCATGATTGACTTATAGTAGGAAAATGATTCCTTTTTGGTTTCCCCTATTGATGAGATTAGTTGCCTATATAAGGGGAATTTAGGAATTTTATCAGACACTTAGCTTTTAGGATTTTCTTTTCTCTACAATTTTTGAATTCTTGTATTTTCTTTCGAGCATGAGTTGCTAAATTCCTTTCACCTAGTCAAGGATAATTGAAGTTTTAGTTCTTCAAAATTTGTTAGATCTAATTTATTCTTATTTGTTTTTTTATTCTTGGGTATTTATATATTTTCTATTCATTACAAATATTCAGATTTATGGAATATAGGGCTTGTATTCGATAACTTAGAATGTTTACCTTGCTAATTAGAATTTTAAATCGATAATTGTTTAAATATTCTAATAATTAGTAGCAAATAGCATGGTTGGGTATAAGGATAGGTGCCTGATTCATGTTATGGAAATATATGATTTAGTTTAAATAAACCCCACTTGTGTGCGTTTGCTAGCTAGAATTGGTGAGCCTTCTAGTTCTTAATATTGTTGGTAAATTAAATTTTAAAAGCTTCCTTAGAATTATTTATTGGCAAGGGAAATAATCAACGAGCTTATCTTAGTTATTGAAAAAGTAAAGATAGGCACGTTATTAGGGCGTTCCTGAGTAATTATAATCAGTTTGTCAAAGATAAAGAAATCCGTCTTTGTATTGATGATGGAATTCATGAACCAAAATTGAAATTATGCCTTGGCTAGACTTTCGTCCATATTTAAATCTTTCTTTTTAGAAATTATTTTCATTACATTTCTTAATTCTTCGTTTCATAAAAATCCCTTCTTTAGTTTGTTTAATAATTTTGAAAGAAATAAAGTTGGCCAGTCCCTATGGGTACGGCCCTATTCATCACTAATTACAAATCATATTTTAAGAAGTAGAAAATTTATTTGTGTTGGATTCAATGCCCATCAGTGAAAATTATTTGGGCTCCGTGAGACAATAGACTGAGTTAGAAAATGATGTCACGCAAGGGGAGGAATGTAGTATGCCTTCCTTATAATCGAGTTATAATATCCACCTTATTTGATCCATTTTCTCAGAAATTGACTTCGGAATTTGCTAAAATAATTTTAGATACGTTTTTATATAATAAAATTACAATATGCTCATCATTTGATGATTTTGTAAAAAATTGGCTTTGAAATTTGCTGAAATAATGAAAACATCATCTTTGAAATAAGAATTTAAATTTGAAAAATAGATTTGAGAATTTTGAAAAATTGTGAAAATCGCTATGGAATAAGATAAACGCATGGCCTTGTATGTTGACCGTTTATGTTGATATATGGTACTCGAACTGATTATGGAAAAATTATGTTTGATTGATTTGATTTATGATCTACGAGTAAGAAGATTGGGTTGGTATTGAGCCAACGATGGTTGGTCTACCAATTAACACCCATCTGGTAATCCAACCTTTGAGGAGGCGGCTGAGATTAGCAGGGTTCTAGATTGAATTGGCACATAACCAGCCGTGCCATATGTTTATGTGTATCCGAATAGGCAATTCCAAAACCAGAGGAATAAGGTTGTTGTCTTTTGTATAGTTTTGTTACGAGGAGTTATAAGGTTGGGGAGAGTCCCACATATATTTTGGAAAGCATATGCTTATTTTGAGCAGTTACGATTTTGTATTTTAAGAGAATGTACCTAAGTCTTTTATCTTTTATTTTTATTTTTTTTTATACAAAATAGTCTTCTAAATGTTATTTTCAAACCATATAACTAAAGCACGAGAAATTGATATTTGGATTACGTATTTTTTAACCAGACATATATCTATATTTTGATTTTATCTTTTTAATAAAAAATTTAACTTAAACTACTACACTTGTACAAATTTTTACTTCCAAAATATGATAATACAAAATTATTAATTACATTCATATGTTTCAATTCTTACAAAGTATATGTATTTATCCCACTAAGTCCTTCGGACTCACTTCTGTTCTTCACTTTTATCTGATCTATACTTAGATAGACCAGTGAGATGAGGAGGACGGATGTATGAGCTCATGGATAAAGCCTCATGTATTTAGTGTATACAAACTTATATGTTGGTAAAAGAAGACTCCCATTTTCATGCTATTGCAACGATGCATTGTTTCATTAAGTTTACACTTGAGGAACTAGTAGTAATATCCTATAGATGTGGTTAGATTGGTCTAGATAAGATGTAAATATTTATGAAA
This sequence comes from Handroanthus guayacan, assembly GCA_014898755.1. NCBI lineage: Eukaryota > Viridiplantae > Streptophyta > Magnoliopsida > Lamiales > Bignoniaceae > Handroanthus > Handroanthus guayacan. Next base: position 522,005 of record JACFYI010003205.1, on the reverse strand, counting down.
ATCTCAAATACTGCCATGTGTTGATATATAAATATTTAGCTTTAAATATTCTTTTAACTTTTTGTATCGTGCTATAATGAATTGTTCTGGAAACATTTGGACGTATTTTCTAATATAAATTCTATAGGTTTTTTTAATGGCACTGTGATGTACATGTATTTAGGCGCTATATTTATATATAAATATTTGGGTATATGCTTATGATTGCACTATATGTTTAGGTTTCTGAATAGCACTAGGATCAAGGTATCTTTTTTCATCGAGGTGTTACAAATAGTATTAGAGCTTTGAGCTTACACCCAAGTTATTCTGGAAAAAAATCATTGGAATTGGGAAATTAGGTTGGAACGCATTGTCCGGAGTTGATCATGACTAGGCTAATGGAACTTTATGCAAAAGTTTGGCACCAAGGATGCGAGGGATTACTATTGAGTGAACGACCAATTAGTTATTTAATATCATTAAACGTGTTTGACATACAACTCTTGTGAGGGATTAATGTACTGAGTTTTGTTTAATTATGTGATCATGACCTTGATGACAATGAACGGTGAAGGGATTTGTTTGAGCTTAAACTTAAGATGATGATAAAAGATAAGAGAGAGAATATCTAGAGATTAGATTCCGGAGGCACCAAACCACCCTCTAAGCAATACAAGGCAAGAATGATGAGAGATTACCTAATTGGAGTGGAAGATACTGGATTTATGGTACAAAATCTATCACATAATCTTGCCTATGTGGTGATCATGCCAGAAGGAATAGTGGAAGGACATGGTGATATAAAGAAATGGGTACAAAAAGCATTTAACCCCAAAAGCCAAACCAAACATAGTCGTGGATATACTACTTCACTTCTCTTGCAACAACTATGAATCTAGAGAATACAAGGATGTGGGCATGAATCATGAATTCTTAGGCTACTCGATTATTGTGCTATAGGGCAAACAAATATAAGAAAGTATTAGTAGCAAGTAGGTTTACTGAAATTCTTTTTGAATAGACTCACTGCCAACAAAATGCAAGATAGAATTCGAGATCAGGGTGGTGTCAGAGGAATTGGAAGAGCTTAAGAAATGACTATAAAAAATTTTGGAAAGGAAGGTAATAGAAATAGCGTGCACTCTACGAGTAGTTAGCAACATGCCTTGTTCTTCGTTTTCTTCTTGCAACCATATCCTTAAAATTATCATGCGATTATGATGATGATCAATACAAATGCACACCTATTTTTATGGTTACTATTTCTCCTCAAACAGGCTTAAAAAAATTCCCACATCTTTCTCTTTTATCTATGTGATCAGCTCTCCACCGTCTCTTTCTTCTTTCTCTCACTTAATAACTGTCCTATGATATGAAGCTTTTCACTTGATAACCAATGTTTATGGAACTGTTATATCATCTATTTTGTCAACTTACCTGATGGTTTGAGTGTTACCTCACATTTTCGGAATTGAACTTCTAGTTGTTCGTCCCTTTCGCTCACATTGATTAATATTTCTTCCTATTCTTTCAGCTTTCTTTCTTGATTGATAGTTTGCTCATTAATTTGGCATTATTGTTCTCAACTTGAGCTAAACCTTTTGTGAACTTTTGCTTGATTCTCTCAATTTACACTTCCAATTGACTTTCTCAAACTACAAGCAATTCTAGTTGCTTCTTTAAGGTGTTGACCCATCAACACAACGATATTAATAGATGTTTTGATCTGCAAATCTTTTATTCTTTATTTTTTCTTTTTGAAAGACAATGATCTCACATCCTCTCTGTATAAGTGAATTTCCCAATTCAAAGTTTTGCTATCAAGGCCACTCTTTTCCTTCCTTAGCTAATTTCCCTCTTCAAATTTTTCTACTTGTTTAGACAGCCCATGCTTATATGATAAAGATTTTCCAACTGTAGTTCCATATATTTTGTCTACATTGCTAAAATCTTCTTCTCTTTTAGTGCTCTTTTTCCTATCAAGAATCATATTTGATAGTTCCTGTTCAACTTTTCAATTTGCGTTAGATGTTTTGATATTTATTTGCTATGTATATCAAGAAAGATATCTGCCACACTTCCTTGAGTGCCCAAAGAACCCAATTATTCTTGGAAACTGTTTACATTTGTATCTGAATTTTCGTATTTTCTTAAAAATAGAGAGTTCTTTTTCTTTCTCAATCAATGTTCTCTTTATCTCAGAACTTTTGCTCTACAGCTTCAATTTTTCTTCGTGCAACTAAGTAAATATCTTGCTTTTGCTCCTAGGTTGCATCTCCAACTTATGTTTCTAGTTGCTCAAACTATTGAACTTCAACTTAAGGTCATTTATTCGTGCAACAAGATTCAATTTCTCCTCTAGCATTTTCTGTTATTTCGTAACCTTTCTCTCCAACTTTTCTTTTGAAGCTGCTATCCTGGGCTAGAGATTATGAAATTTATTAGCCATTTCCTTTTAATTGCTCTTCTAACTCCAATCTTGATTGTGTATGTAATTAAGCTTCAAATTCCAACCACTTCACTTGTAAAAAAAGAGTTTCCTTATTCTTTAATTATCCTATTGAACTCCGAGCTTTTGTTACCCAACTTTTCTTCAAACTCTATATTTAGCTAAAGAACTTATGATTTAACATAGAATTCTAATGGAATAAATATGAAGCTGGGTGCAAGCTTTTTGGGAAGTTACAATTTTTTCCAATCCTTAATATGAAAAAAGGAATCAAATAACTGTGGACTCCATGGTATGATTGCCAATGGTTAGAGGATGAGCATGATCGTAAAATATTTTTATTGAGACCCTAAACTCACTTAGATTATGGAAGAGTTTGCAACAACATCTAGGGATGAAATCTTAGTGCAGATCAACTACTCATTCCCAAGCGATGGAAAATCTAAAATCATCCCCAAGCGATGGAAGATCTAAAAAGGTCTTAAGAATATAGGGAGATATTAACTGTGATGGATGTTCAAAAGCTAACCTTTTGAGGTCAACAAGCAATGAGGCTTGTAGCTGGTAGGTCAACCCTCTACCTAAAATTACAGTAATACATGCTGTATTTGTTGTATCCAAATTTAGAAATACCATCTTGAAACATCCCACGTGATAGATCCCAAGAGTCTCCCATTGGAAATTGATCTATCATGTGAAGAACAATTAGTAAGCATCTTCAATTCGGAATTTCAAGAACCCCAAAATGAATTGAACCAAAAAATAAAGTATTATGAAGAAATCAAAATGTCGAAGAAAATAGCTGGAGAAAGTGTGATGAAATGAAGATATCCTTGTCTCTTCCAAATTCCAGATATGAATCTGGGAACTAGATTCATTTTAGGGGGAAGAATATAATATCTCTTAATTTTCATTTTGGGATAAAGGGATTTAAGTAGAAAATTTATAAAGTATTGAGGATAAAAGCTGAATTAATACACAGTCAGGGGATGAGAAAGTATTCTAAATGGAACCAATAGCCCATAACTCAAATGTTTATGGTGAATGTGCACACAACTGGAGGTTTGGGGCCCAAAATGTAAATCTCAGGACTTAGGCTAAAGAATTTACGACAAAGACATGAGCAGTAGGGGCGGTCGAGTTGAGTTGTGTTTTCATTTTTGGCAAAAGAATTTTGAGCATGCATCTATATGATGGGACTCTTCTCCTCAAACCCGTTATGGTGGTATCCTCAATTTAAAGAGATTGGCGGTGGTGATGTTGAATTTCACACGATGGTGAGTGGTGGTAAGATATTACTCTAACCAAATTAACCACCACACACTGCTTAAAACCAAATATTGAATGATCGATTTTACTCTACACCAAAGAAGTGCACTTGGTAGCATAAGTGGTCTAATTTTATGGCGAGGTCGACGGGTGGTCGGCGGAGATCTGCGACTTTTTTAGCAATGAAAAGTTCTTCATACAGGTTGTCTAATCGTAGCTTCCACCTTACAATCTTACAATGTTTGGGTATAATTTCCTAAATTTGTTGTTAAATGATTCTCGGATCCCAAAATTGAGTTGAACTAAGATTTCAATTTTTGCATGTATACAGGCGGATTCCTAAATTACGAAATTTTGATATAAATTCAATTTGGATTATAAGTTGGAAATTGTGACTGAATCGGACATTTCTATGGAATAATATAAATGTATGGTGTTGCATGTGGATCGTTTATGTTGATATATGGTACTCAAACTAATGGAAAAATTATGTTTGATTGATTTGGTTTACGATTTGTGGGAAAAGTTACGTCTTTATGTGTAACTCCCTAAATCTTAGCTAGAGCATATATCCTTAGGTCAGAAACATACCCATGGGTAGGGTTACTAAGCTAAAAGCCTCAAAATCTCATTAACAACACCAAATATCAATTACATTATCATTCTATACAAAATACAATTTTAAAAGTCTTAGCAAAATTTACATAAGTCCACAAAACCACCATTATCACTAATACAAACATTTATAATACAGTAAATATGATTTTCGAGTCATGAAACTCAGCGTAAAGCTCTAGAAATTAATTCCCTATAAATAGTAGAATTTAAAAGGTAAGTTAACCAACTTAGCAAGAATTATAGCTATAAGCAAAAGGTAAAGGGCATGCCAAATGATATGTTCAAGAGTTCAAGATTCAATAAGATTTACATGACTTTCAAGGATAAACGATTTCATGTATTCACAAGCGATCATATGGTTCAAAAGCTCAATATCATTTATGAACAATAACATGTAAGGCAAAACTAGCGTTCGGTAGGTCTGTTACCCTTGTTACTTCTATTATGACATTTAATCTTATTCCTCTGACCTTACCCTTGAGTGGCCACTCAAGGAGATTATATTAGGCATGATTGACTGCGTACCATGGACTAGCCCTTGGAAACCCATCTTCAGTCTTCCTGGGAACTATCTGACAATAGAGAGGCCTTCAGGACTCACCAAGGTCCAATACTGCCCAACTATCCCTTCTGAACCTCCCGGGACCCAACATTCATGTCTTAGGTTCAAGAGATTTGATCAGAATAAGGAAATTTTCATTTGATTAGTATAAAGCACGACGAATATCGAATATAACTTTTAGATTCAAACATTGAACATAAGAAAATCAATTTGATAATCAAAACATTTCAAGGAGATAGTTCATGAACTTATTAAAGTGAAATAATACTGAAAATAGTGAAAAATAGCTACTGGAGTGGGTGCCACCAGTTATGGAATTGGGCGAGGGCACGCCCAGTTTGCCCGAGGTTACTACCCTAGGCGCTTCCAAGCCGAAGCATGGGCGGGCTGCTATTTTTTATTATCCAAAATTAAAGCAGAACAATAGCTTTTAATTTTTTGTCTCTAAAATACAAAATAAGTTGTAAAATACTTAAATTAAGTTCATGCCATCACTTATACCTCCAAACTAAGATTTTTGCAAGTTTTGTCCAAAATCCCATTTATGAAAGTGTCAAGTTGATAAGCTAAAGTTTTTTAGATATCATCTTGAGTTTCTTATGTCCAATGGTTCCGCATTCATGATTAATTGAGGGCTTGGAGCTCAAGGTTTCCTCAAGAGGATCAACAAGCTCAATCAAGTCCAAATTCATAAATATTCCAAGTAAAAGGGAACAAAGATCAATGGCATAGTAAAGATCATGGAATCAAGGGAGTTACAGCTACATTTCTTACCTTTTCACGCTAAGATGATTTTCAAAAACCCCTAAAAGCTTCAAGCTACTCCACCTATAAACACAAAAATCATTTAGGCACTTCATTTTCCAACTTAAAATGCATATTGAAATTCATCTCTTAGGTTATTCTTAGGCTTACCAAAGCATGTAATTTATGGAGAGTATTTTCCTACTCTTTTCCCTTTCTTTTATGCTTTAGAACTTGCTTGATCTTCTTGAAATATATATTGTTTAGGAAATGAGAAGAAATGTTGAAGAAGAGAAGTAGTAAAAGAAGAAAATAGAGATGGAAGAGAGTTGGCAAGAGAAAAAAGAAGATGAAGATGGATATATTGCAATTGGTCTTGCAATTGTCCGACCCTCCATACTTATAGAAGAAGCTTGGGTCACTTTGAAATTAAAGAAAATTTAGGTCCTTGATGAAGTGTCAAATGAAGAAAGAGTCTTGCTATTTTTCCTCATGTGCATAAACTTGGCCAATAAATTTTTGATATTAAAAATGATAATATCTCCCTTAAATTGGGGGATGTGGTAGCTGGTCAAATCCATGCATTTTTCATTTTATTTTATGTTATTTTATTTTTTGAAAATGAAGTTTGGGCTTTGAAATTTTGGGCTAAGTTTTGGGCCAGTAATAATTTTTTTTTTGGGCCAAAACAATGCTTTAGATTAAATTTTGTTACAAGAAAAATTTTGGTAGGTGCGACAAAATATTTTCGTCAATGGAAAAATGTCAAATTGTTGAGAAACAAATCACTAGTAATTGTTAAAAGGTTTTAAATTATATAATTAGGGTAATTTTCGGGTCATTATAGTATGTCACCCTTGGGGATGTCATTGGGAAGAGCTTTGGCCTCGGAGCCAATACAGCAAGATAATCGGGTCGGTATTGGGCCAATGATGGTTGGACTACCAATTAGTACCTATTTTATGATTTAACCTTTGAGGAGGCGACTGGAGGTTAGCCGGGTTTCAGGTTGGATTGGCATGTAATCGGTCATGCCACATGTTTATGTTTGTCGGAATAGGCCATTCGGAATATGGAGGAATATGGTTGGCCTCTTTTGTATCGTTTTGCTACGGGGAGTTATAAGGTTGGAGACTATCCTACAGATATTTCGGAAAGGATACATTTATTTTAAGCACTTATGATTTTGTATTTTAAGATAATGTACCTACGTCTTTTATGATTCTTTTTATATGAAATAGTTTTCTTATGTTATTTTCAAACCACATAACTAAAGCTAGAAAATATGATATTTGGATTATGCATTTTTTCACCAAATATATATATATATGTATATATTTCGCTTTTATTTTTTCTAAATCAAAATTTTGACTTAAACTACCATGCTTGTGCGGATTTTTACTTCTCAAATATGATCGTACAAAATTATTAATTACATTTGTATGTTCCAATTCTTACAAAACATATGTAATTATCCCACTAAGTCCTTTTGTGCTTCAAGTTTTTTGATCCATACTTAGAGTGGTGGGATGGGGAGGATGGACATATGAGCTCGTGTATGAATCCTCATTTATTTAGTGTATATAATCTTGTATGTTGTTAAAAGAAGACACCCATTCTTACACTACATTGACGATCCATTGTTTCGTTAAGTTTATAATTCATAGTTAGTTTTAATATGCTATAGATGTAGTAAATTGGTCTAGATGAGATGTAAATATTTATGGAAGTCTCAAATATTGCTAGGTGTTGGTGTGTAAGTCTTTAGCTTTATAGATTTTAGTAATTTTCTGTACCGTCCTAGAATGAATTGTTCTAGAAACACTTGGACTTATTTTGCAATATGAATGCTGCGGGTTATTTTAAAGACACTATGATGTATATTTATGAACTGTTTGTAAATTAGAAGCTGTATTTATATATATTTGGGTCTATGCTTAAGATTGAACTGTATGTTTAGATTTTTTATTAGCATTCAGATCGAAGGGGTGCTACGGAGACCAAGAGGTAGGTACGTTGGTCTGACTGGGAATGGGGCAAGTAAGGTGTTGGAAAAAATAGGTTTGGATTTGGGTCACTCAAAAGGGCTGACCCAACCCACATTATTAGAGGGAGTAGTTAATTTTTAAATTAGGAATAACTCCCTAAAACTACGCCACCACTAATCATGGGATTAGTAGAGATGTGTAAGAGAGAGAGAAAGTGAGAGTTTGACCCTCTCTCTCCGTAGAGAAGAATTCTGATGGCAGAAAACTTCTTCTCTCTACAGAATTCTCCCTCTCTCTTCTCTCTACGTTTTTCTCTTCCATAAAGAATACAATCTCACATATATTACTACATTCTCTCTCTACGTGTGTTGTAATAAAAGAGAGTTTGTAATAATGAATTAGAAACTAATTACTATTGGTATTTGGGTTGTGGAAAATCGAATTATTTTCGTAATTGGTGATTTAATTCGGACCGTAGAGATAATCAAGATCAATGATACAAGATGATAATGATTTGGAATAAAGGGCAATTTGAAGTCAGTGATTCGAGTCCTATTAAGATCCAAGACGGGTAAGTTTCCGTGATTAAATCCGGAAAACGAATAATTTCCTCAATTTTGTTGAAAGCATCATTCATATGTAATACGAATTAGTATTTCTTTCATTGGTATCAGAGCCATCTCGGCTCGAATTCTGACATAATCTATGCAAATTATGATATTTATGTGACTATATCATGTTTTATTTGCGTAGAATTAAATTGTATGCTAGAAAATCATGTTTTATTTACATGTATTGAATTATATGTAATTTTTCTAGCATGTTCAATTAGGCCCGAATTAATTTTGGATTTTACTGAATTTTTTTGGTGAGATTCATGTTATGAAATTTATATGGTTAGATAGATTTTTTTTAGACAAGTTCAACCATATATTATGCGTAAATTTTCATGATCTATACGATTTTATATAATTTTTTGAAGATAAAATCGTGTATAAGAATTTTATGATATTCTGGAAATTAGGAAGAATAATTTTTTAATCCTAAACGCGAATCCCACTCTCGGTACGAGGTGTTTGTGATTCAAACATGTACGCAGAAGCCTCAAAATAAAAATTTGACAACACTAATAAGTTCAGGACAGCCGAAAATGGGGGTAACCAGAATCCGGTGGTCGGAAAACACCGGCAAGGCGGCGTGTGTAACACACGCACCACCAGAGTGTGTGAACATGGGTTTGGATGGTTGTGTGTCAACTGCTGCCACGCGTACGACGTGGGCCAATAGCGGTTAGCCATGTGGCGCAACCATCGCACGTGGCAGTTATGTGGGGCGGTTGACCAGTCAATGGTCAAACCAACTTCAACCTACGTGGACCATTCACCAACTGACACATGGAGATAAGTGACATATCATCATGCCACGTGGCATGCCATGTCATTGAGCCACGTTAGCATAAAGTCAGGTCTTTGTGCCATGTCATCTGACATATCATCACAACACGTCAGCAGGAAGCCATGCCACCTTGCCATGTCACGTTGACACATCAGCATATATTGACACGTGTCCATTACGCATCAGCGACTGTAGCTCACGTGTCTTGCCATGTCAGAAAGTATGTTAAAAAAAAAATTTTGGAACAGACACACGCTACCCCAGCCGCAGCGGTGGCCCGTGAGGGCAAGTGCGGCTTGTTCCTACGTTGGTTTTTGACCCAAAAAATTTTGACATGCTTAGATTTTAATTTCTGACTTTTTGGTGAATTAAAATAAATTTTTTGAAATGAAGAAAATATTTTTCTTAATTTTGATCTTTTGAAAAATGAAAAATTGAGAAAAATTATTTTACTTATAGAAAAATTCTGAAATTTTTTATAAGCGATTAGAAAATTAAAATCTAGAGGGTTGGCTATTTGGTTCAGAATTTTGAATATTTGTGAATACGTTGCTCTTAATTGCGCTTGAAAGGTGTGTCTTGTCGTGTAATTATTGATGAGATTGAGCATGATTTGTATTCTATATGTGTTTTAAATTCTAAAATATTAATCCTAATAATTGTTTATCCCATTTTAGATAAGATGATAATGAGAAATGCTCGATGTGCCTTTTGGGGGCGAGGTAGAGGTTTTAGAGTTCCTGAACAATGCAAGAAAACTACGGAGTTTCTCACGTATAGAATGAGAGAGTCAGATACACTCCTCAACACTTTGAAATTATGGATAGGAAGTATAGCGAAATTATTTCCCTGAGGGAAAGGTGTTTTGTGGGTAATGAGACAAAACTCATACGAGTTTGGCAATAATCCTTGCCAGAGGATTTACGGGAAAAGTTCCATGAAATTCACATGACAGTAGGATATGACAAAACACTTAACGAGGTTAAGGAGGCCATGCTCAACTGGTAGGTTGAGGATACTAAAGGAAAGGTAAAAGTCCGTATGTCTCGCAATGTGCAGACTAACTCACGTGATATCACTATGAGGAAGACACATTTGAGATTCCGTGTGTGCGACAGACTTTCAACTAGTATCAACAATATAGCTTCATGTGATAGAGTACACCAAGAGGCAATGGTGGGTAGAAACTTTCAGGCAGAAGAGTGATTATGCACTAGTAGTAGTTTACAATTTCACTTCTAGTTGTTTTTATTTATTCTTCTTATGAGACATGTAATAATTTTCAAGACATTGAATGATCTTGAAATATCATTAACTTTTTAGTACATGTCATTTATTTCCTTTATTCCAAGATGTGTTCTTGTGAATTATACAATTTATACTTAATTGCAGTGAGAGGTTTTAGGTTGGAAGAATAAGAGTAATTCTTACCTAAAACTTATTTCGTGACGTGAGAATTAGGTTTGTGATAATGTAACATTTGGTTTATAGATGATGATTGGGAATATAGTGAACTTTCGAATCTATGCCTTATGTTTATTATCATTGAACTTAATTTTTGAAGTGCAAAATTACACGTGTATATAAGATAGGCATTGTTATAATAGTCATTCCTTAGTACATAGATCATGACTTAGAAATCAACCATAGCTAATTTGAACTTAGAGATGCCACAAACTTAGTTGCACTTGAGGAGCAAATAGGCTCTAAATGTAGGGCGCTACTCTTTAAGAGTAAGATTATAAAACCTACTAAGTGTGGAAAAGGACAAGATTCCACAACTCAAGCAATTTTGGAATTGCTCATGGCATATTGGTATACTTTATTGAGAAGTATATAGGAATTATTGTCACTCACTTGAGCTAGCTGAAATCAAGTTTGAAATTGGTGAACTATGTCAAGCATGATGTGCAAAGGTTAGCTAGCCATATTTTTGTTATGAGCACCAAGTGTAAACTTTAATCTAGTCCCTTATTGATTGTTGGTGCATTTGAAAGAAATCGACACATTGTGTGAATGTGAATCTCTCATGATGCACAACACATCCAAGTTGAGGATAAGCAACTTAGTGTTGTTAAGTCCATTAATTGCCTTATGATTGAACCTAGTTCCCAAAAAGTTTCGGGCTTCAATTATGAAAAGAACTAATAGAAAGGTAATAAAGGTAAGAGGACTGAGAAAACGTCCTAGAAGAACAATTCTAATCTATATGTTTTGTTGTCTGAATCCTATCCTATGTGGATATAAATTCAAGAAACAACAAAACATAGGACTGGAGATGATGAAGCATATGCAGTCTTGTCAAATTCCTTTATGTGTTGGAAATTTTGACTTGTCTGATATTCTTCGTAGGATAAAATCTAAGTTTGTTATTCAAAGACACTATGGTTGATGTTTTATAGATAACATTTATTATGGTAGTGATATCTAAGGATTGGTTTCTCAACTGAGATAGATAAGTGTTATGCTGAAGATTTCTTTTTCGATAAATACTTGCTCATATAGTCATGTAAGTACAAATGCATGTATTTGGCATATGGGACTAGATCACATTGGGCAAGAGAACATGAATCAACTAATGAAAGATGAACTGTCGAGTTCTTATTTTTCATAAAAGTTGATTTAATTGCTTGTGGGCTTTATCTTGCCAGAGATAATGAGAAAACCAATTTGAAAAGCCATTGGGACTATATTTCTGTTGCAATTAATTCATTCAGAGATTTCGTTATTTGTGATTTGATGGAAGTGGGAGGCTAGTTGTGGGATCCTTGTATTTTCATTACATTGATAGATAAATTTTCACATTATATTCATGTCCATTTGACCACTCATAAATCCTAAGCACTAAGGTGTTTTAGAAGTTATAGAATTAGAGTGGATAATCAAATAGACAGAAATATAACAAATCTTGAGAGTTGCTTTAGAGCAAGAATATCTATCACCTAGTCAATTTGAGGATCTATGTAATGAAAAAAAGATAGTGAGACAGCTGATCATTTCTCGTACACCTCTTTCAAGCAGTGTTCCCAAGAGAATGATAGGATGTTGTTGAATAAGACAAGGTTCATGTTGGTGCAAGTTAACTTGTCAATTTCCTCTTAGGGAGATAAATTTGTTAATTGCAGCCTACTATTTGGATAATGTGTCCAAAGTCAGTACCATCTACATTGTATGAACTCCGGGCTAGTATGAGGCTTGACTAAAGTAACATTAAACTTTGGAAGTTGACTGCTGTATCTTCACAGGATACTAAGAGCAGTCAATAGGTTACATATTCATAAGTGATAGCGTTGATGGAACTGTTACTGAAATCAAATTACGAAATATATTTGTGGAGAGTGAATCTCCTAGTAGCCATGAAATAAAGGGAAACCAGACCTTTATTAGGTTAATTGATTCCGAAATTGGCTTTGTAGCATATAGATAAGTGAAATTTTGAGAGGATGTGTTACCACTCAATTCCAGTGGGAGCTACTCCCGAGGAATCAATCCATCAGAAGCCTAAATTTCGGAAGGTACTAGGAACAGAATGCCAAAAGTCATTTAGAGATTGAAAGGCATATATATTGAATCTCTAATGAATAAGGAAAAGCCTAAGGCATACGTGTAAGGCTTTGTCTTATTCCAAAAAGGATGAATAAATGAAAGCAATAGAAAAGTAAATGGAGTCAGTTTGATTAAACCGAGTCTGGGAAATGGTTGATCAAATTTTAGGGTGCAAAGCTCTTAAGAATATATAAGTTCTCAAACATTGAGCAAAAGTTTGTGAGCTATAGTATTGGACTAGTGGCAAGAGGTTACACTCAACAATAGTGTAGATAATATATAAATCCTTTTTCATCGGTGTTAAGGCTTACTTCCAGTTACTTGATATTAGCTATGTTAGCTGACTTAGACATAGAGTTACATTAGATGGATACTTGGACTGTTTTTTTTTCTCAATGAAGATTTTTAGGATGAAATCTACTGGTACAACTAGTAGATCTCGTCTTCTAAACCAAAGATACAAGATCTAAAATCAAGGAGATCAATCTATGGTTTTAAGCAGTCTACTCAACAATGGTATTTGAGATCTTCTAGAACTATAATCTCAAATGATCTCATTGTGAGTGATGAGACCATTGTGTTGGTGTTTAAGGTCCAGTAAGAGTATTTCATTCTATTTCTTTATGTCTTGGACATATTGTTAACTAAGAATGATAAGGCATATGCTAGATCTATAGAGATCATTCTAAGAGACCTTTTGTGGTGTCTCAAGAATCTTTTATCGAAAGATATTAGAATGATTCAATATGGAAGTTGCATACCTTATGATAGTCCTATGGCTAAGTATGGAAGTACAAGTCATGTACTACGCCCAAAGAATCTTAAAAGAATTATAGATGTCCAAAGTACCATATAAGAATGTTGTTGAGAGTTTAATGTATACTATAGAGGTATGCATGCTCTGATATGTCAAAATCATGGGTCTAATTAGCAGGTATCAATCTAATCTAAGAAAAAAATATTGGATTATCTAAAATGGAATTTTAGAGATACCTAAAGCGTACTGCAAATCATTTCCTATGTTATTCAAGGAAAGATCCAGACCGAAAAGGATACACAAAATACTGATTCGAGTAGTGATTTGGGTTAAGAAGTTCTTATGATATTTTGATATGACAAGTCTAGTGGGAGTGTACACAATTTGTTGTGATAATTACTCAACCATTGCTTGAGCAATGACCCCAAATATCATGGTGAAACCAAACACAAAGATATGAAACTCAACTCTGTGAGAGATATAATTGAGTATAAGGAGGTGACACTCAAATATATGTCTACGCATACACTGTTGGCTTGTTAAGCCTATTTCTGGGTTGCGTGGAGTATGTTTATATTTGAGCTTGTTCATATCTTTTTATTGTATGCTTATCTTATGAAAGATGAATATTTTGATACACATGCTTGATGTGATATCTTAAAAGGTATTTCAGACAAGTAGAGATTGGCTCTCTCACACGAGCAATCGCCTCTGACGATGAGTAGCGTGCGGAGATGAGGCATTTTTTATGTATTTTATATAAATGCCGCCTTAGTCTAAGCGTGACTAAGATGAGATTACTATTGAGAATTCAGTAATCGAAATGGATTACCCACAATCCATTGACTTGTCGATAAGCCAGATGTGAGTTGTTCTCGAGATTGTTATGAGGAGGACGAATAAAAGAGAAAACTTAGATTAAGTGTTGAGATACACTTGGACCAAGATCTATACGATGCTTTATTGAGCACGAGACATACGCTTCCGATAGGGAAGAAGCTGCATCGTAACACATGTTTCATACCGTGTGTGCTTAGAGTGACCATTTGGGTAAAATGAGTAAATGAGTCTCTATTTCCTTATTGTGTGAGACCCAGAGATAAATATGACCTCATATGATACCCTTAGAACTTTCAACTGTTTTTTGAGTTCTTGTTCCAGTGTTGCTACTTTAGCATGCTACTAATAGCCATGAATAATCCGACCATGCGGTGCATGTCTAGGCAAGCAGCTGAAATGAGGAGGAGAGACTCGAGTTGGAAAGAAAGACTATTCTTTTACTAACACTTGACTTGTATTCAAGCTGGCCAGCCAATTATGTCTGGTACGTAATTGTGAATGCATGGAATTAGTAATGGTCAAGTATGCTCTTACATTGTGATGTTTAAGGGATAAGAGATACATTGACTAGTGCAGTAAGAAGAAAGTCTGGGGTATAGCGAGATAAAAGTCCTCATTGCATTTTTGGAGTTGAGCTGCTGTATATCCTTAACCGGTGTATAGCTTATAGCTCTTGTTCGTTATGCTCGCCAGTCACACGACCCATTTACCTGTATGGATAGTATTGAGTTTCTAATCTTAATGAGATTCGAGTTCAGCCCGTTTTGTGCAAGTGGGAGATGTTGGAAAAAATGGATTTGGATCTGGGTCGCTCAAAAGGGCTGACCCGACCTACATTATTGGAGGGAGTAGTTAATTTTTAAATTAGAAATAACTCCTTAAAACTACCCCACCACTAATAATGGGATTAGTGGAGATGTGTACGAGAGAGAGAGAGTGAGAGTTTGACCCTCTCTCTCTGTAGAGAAGAATTCTGTCGGCAGAAAACTTCTTTTCTTTGCAGAATTCTCCCTCTCTCACATACAATCTTTCACATACATTATTACATTCTCTCTCTACATGTGTTGTAATAAAAGAGAGTTTTTAATAACGAATTAGAAACTAATTACTATTGGTATTTGGGTTGTGGAAAATCAAATTATTTTTGTAATTAGTGATTTAATTCGAACCGTAGAGACAATCAAGATTAATGATACAAGCCAATTATGATTTGGAATAAAGGGCAATTTGAAGTTAGTGATTCGAGTCCTATTAAGATCCGAGACGGGTAAGTTTCTGTGATTAAATCTGGAAAACGAATAATTTCCGCAATTTTGTTGAAAGCATGATTCATATGTAATACGAATTAGTATTTCTTTCATAAGGTGTACTGCCAAGGGGGTAGTGGTCTGGCCACCTTTGGCATGCTTGCCTCGACCTTAGCTCGTCATACCTCCCTAATTGCCCTTACCAGTAGAATCACATGTCTTTAATGGATTCATATCCAAGCAACAAATACAATAAATAAAGAACACACAATGTACTAAACACAGTCAAGAATACATGCTGCATTAAATACAATTAAAGGCATTCAACAAAATAAAGTTATATGGTTGGCGAAAAAGTACATACACAGTATAAATTTCATACCAATAAATTTATTCCGAGTAATAACTACAGGATTTGGCTTCTTCATCTTTATCCTCCTTGGTATTCGTAAATGGATCTTCTTTATCATTATCTTTGTTGTTAACAAATTCATAATTGTGCATCTATCTCAAATTAACATCCTTGTCGGGGCTATTCTGATCCCTCAAGGGCTCATGAAGCTCATCATAGGTTATTGTGTCAACATGTGATACAATATCATTTTGATATGCCATTTTTAATGAATCTTCTATTTCGATTTGAGCTTTTGCTTTCATCTTGATGAAAGCCAACCAGAAAACCTTATCTGAGTCATAATTTCTCTCTAATTTTTGCTTGTGTAGCAACGTATTAAGTTTGAGGATTCATCAATAGAAAAGCTATAGATGTTTTGACACCTATTTGATACCAATTCTATGCTAATTTTCAGTATTTATTAGATAGAATCTTATGATTCATGATTTTTTGTATCTTTATAATTTTTGTGTACTTTTGAGTTTGGCATGAATTTTATATCAATCAAGAAGGTAACTTGTGCAAAGAAGGCCTGAAACGAAGACCTAAAAGATACAAAATGATGAGAAGGCAAAAGCCTAAAAAAAACAGATTATTGCCACAGTTATGGAGACAAAAACATTCTATCTCATGTTTTGGATTCATGACCACAGCTGTGACAAATCGTGGCTTTGGCCGAGAGTGCTTATGATCTTTGGATTTATGTGTTTTTCTAGACCAAGTCCATTTGGAAGTCCTTATTCACGTCTAACTTAGAGACAACCTTATGCACGATTTTAGCTTTGTAAATAAGATCTAATTTTCTCATTCTTGTATGCTAAATCATAGAAAAATACCCATTACATTATGATCAAGTTGTTGAGCCTTCATTAAAGATAGCTTTCTTTTATGTTTGTTGTTTAAGCTAGTTTAGAGCTCCTAAAGCCATTGTTGCTCTAACCAGAGATAAGTTAAGGACCTGAAAGAGGGGGATTTGATTAGGTTAAAGGGTGTAATATTTTCTTCCTTTATGTTTTACTTGTCATGAGATGTTGGTGAGACAAACCAAGATGTCCCACACTGGCATCCCCTTTTGCGTAGTTAAATCTTTTGATTTTTGTAAAGGCTTATTTATTATTATGTTTGAGTTATTTTATTTCTTTATCACTTTGATTGTTGATTTTAGTTATTTGAGTGGTTGGATATTAATGATCTATTTCAATTAATAATGAATCATGATATTCTATTCTGGAATTTACTATGCCATATCTTGGGAATAACAAATTTTTTAATGTTTTATTTGTTAGTATATTTTATTCCTCTCTTATCAACTTTTCTATTTTCTATATCTAAAGTGTAACATCCCCCAAAATCCCGATATCATTTTGCCTCAAGACCCGGTGTGCGTTACTCACGTTCGTATACATTCTAAAACCAATTCAAAAACTAACAACTTAATGTATATCAACACTAAAATTACCAATGGAGAATGTCATTACATGCCAAAATGTCCGAAGTACAACAAACATCTAACTTAAGATTACAATCCGTCAATATATACATTTTCTAAGTCCATAAGTCCAAAACATAAGGTTGATCTCAAAAGGCATAAGTGAGTACAATTCCAAAATGAGCAATAATAAACTTAATCAGGGAGCTTCATTCAAGTATATGTCAAGTCTCATGAACCTACATGATGATATAGAGTCATGAGTCCACTGACCCAGTAAAATTTACAGTAGGAACGAGAGTATATAGTTTGAATAAATGAGCATATAAACAATGAGACAAGACCGTGATTCAGAAAACAATTTGGAATAATCAAAACGATCAATACAAACATATCTGAAATCATTTATCACATTCGAGTCAGTTGGCTGAATCAAGCAATTTGGTAGATCTATCACCTTTATCCCTCCAACTCCCGAAGGAGCATCATTCATTCAGAGAGCACAGCCAACCTACGTGCTCAGAATAGCTCTTCAGGATTCTACCTCCAAAATCCATCCAAACTATCCAACATTCAGATATTTTCGAGGGTCCTAGTCGACAATCCGATATTGCCCAAGTTCGGTCCCCAAGAAAACTCCCCAAGGCCCATATTCGTTTATTCATTCAGGCTTGAAACAAGGGGGATTCGATCATTCAATAAAGCCAATAAGGCCAAACGTGTATTGGCCATCAATACCAAATAACTTTTCAAATTAGGCCAAACGTATCCATCGATCATTTTAGAATTTCGACCATGGACTAGAAGATTTTCGTTCTAAAACTCAAATTATGTTAGGAAGATCAGATATGAAGTTGATATGACAAGAAATGGGATTTTAAAAATCGGGTTTGGCTACTGGAATGGGCGTATGGGCGCTCAAACGGGCGCCTGAGCGCCCAAAATAAAATTTTGGGGCAGAAACTGGGCACTTAAGCGCCTAAGCTTCTGGAAAAAAGGGGTTGTTTAACTCGAGAGTGGGCACTGGGCTGCCCAACTTTGTGTGCTCAGGCGCTAACTCTCGAGAAAAATCCCGATTTTTCGTCTTTTGGTTTTCTTTGATTTTTTGATCCAAAACTATATTTTTGGGGTTCTCTTATTGTAAAAACATTTGTAAATCATTGATTTGAAATTTGGTTTTGAGGTTTTTTGGAAGATCGTTTTCAAGTCGAATAATACGTTTTTAGTCTATATCTCTCGTTTCTAATCAATTTTTAGTTCATTACTCCTCTTAGTCTATGGTCCATTTCTCAAATCTCGATCCAAAGTATTGGTATACAGTTCCAAAGGATTCATTAAGCTTCAAATTTACATATTCAAGGAATAGAGCTCATGATAGTAAGAACAACAAAGCAACAACATAAGCTTATGACAATCACATATCAATGGAGCAAGATATTCAATAGCACGACATCATAATCATTTGACCAAGGAAATAACTCAGAACATATGCTCATAAGAAGAAGAGTAAAGCTATAAGTCTTACCTCTAGAAGCTTAAGTCCTGAAAATGCAAGCAATTCAAGCTTAGTCTCCAGCACCTACATTAATTATTCATACTTATGTCAAACTCTAGACATATATATCATTAACCTTTCTTAAATCACTAACCTTAAACCAACTTACCAAAAGTTAGATGAGAGTTCACCACACTAGAGTCCCCCTTAAGCAAAAATTGGTTTTGAGAGAAGAAACAAGAATGCAAGGGAATGCTCTTGAATGTGGAAATTTCTAAGTATGGAGAGTAAAAATTTCTGCAGAATTTTGTATTCAATGTGGAGGCTTATTTATAGAGGGCATTGGGGTTAATAAGTGAGAATCTAATAGTTCAAGCCCTCCAAAATAATATCCAACTTTTGTACTAAATTGATGGACACTAAAGGATGGATGGATAGGATTAAAATCCCATCCATAGGGCTGCTCGGCAGCAGCTTTTGCAGACCCATTTCTTTCTCTCTCTCTTTTTTTTTTTTTTTTGAGCTTCAAAGATGCTTTTCATAGTTAACATTAGTGGCTAGGTTTTGAGCTTATGAAATAGGCTTGTTTCATGGGCTTTTGGGCTTGTTTTTGGGTCGAAATGTGACAATAAAATGAAACGTGTTTGCTCAAAAATTTTTCGGATGCACGAAACATGTTTTGATTTTAAAACAATGCTTGCGATTTTAAAATCAAATAAATTTTCAAAAAATCGACGACTCAAAATTTTATTTCGAGAATTCTTGGGTGTTACATAAAGTGAAATTAATGTAAGAACTTAATTTGTTTATAAATCTATTCCTTGTGGACATGACCCCAAACTTGGGGTTTATGTGAAAACTTCAACTTTTAGACTCGTGATAAAAATCACATTTATTTTTGTGAGTCGACATCAGAATGAATTTTCATAAATAATACAGGATATGACATTTTCAACTTAGGGCCAATAAACTGTATCATCTCCACATTGTCTCATACCAATGTAAAGACTTTACTAACTCAAAGCCGATTTTGATTCATCAATTCAATCTAAATATGTAATTTAAGTCTTTTAGAAATGATATGCAATAATTATATAGTAGAAAGACAAAATCTTATAATATTCTTTCGAAACAAAGTTACGTTTTTATAAAAAAATTATGGAATGGTTTGAAACCTTATATGTACACTACAAAAAATAACAGAATCAGCGACGGACCCGACCGTAGCCG
>JACFYI010003205.1:488626-498627 GCA_014898755.1 Handroanthus guayacan | reverse complement strand
AAACTTTGTATAACGTTAAAATAATTGGATATGGACTCAAGATATCAAGAATTAAGGTTTTAAAACTCAAAATATCAATTTTGGACCGAGACTAGGCGCTTGGGCGCTCAAACGAGCACTTGAGCGCCCAAAATGAAAAATTTGGGCCAAAGCTGGGCGCTTGGGCGCGGTGAATAGTAATTTTTGCGCGTTTGAGCGCTCACTTTCGTGTTTGAAATCCAATTTTTTGTCTCTTGATTTTCTTTGAATTTTTGATCCAAAAATATATTTTTGAGATTCTTAAATACGTAAAAATATTTATAAAATATCGTTTCGGGTTTTGGTATTAAGATTTTCGAGAGATCGTTTCAACGTCAAAACGTACGGTTTTGTCCATATCTTTTGTTTCTAATCAAATTTTTCGTTCGTTTCTCCTTTTAGTCCGTGGTCCAACACTCAAGTTCAATCCCAAGCATGAGTACAAGAGTTTAGGACAAATCATTAAGCAAGGGATTAACATATTCAAGAGTTGAGCATAGATTTTTTGGCAAGAATAGCAAGACAACAATATCAATTCTCATGCTCAACATGTCAATGGCATTAAATACTCAAAACATGCTCGAATAATCAACGGAACGCTGGAAACACATGCTCATGGAGAGGAGGAGATGCTATAAGTCTTACCTCTCGGAGCTTAAATCCAAAAATGTGGTCGATCCTAGCTTAGTTCCTCAAATACCTAGAATTATATATACACTTACATAAGGATCTATATACATTCAATCATTATCCATCTTTAAACATGTTCACAAGCTCAACTTACCAAGTATCTAGGTTGAGAGTTCACCACCAAGAATCCCCTTAACAAAAATCGATTTTGTGAGAGAGGAAAGTGTAAGTGAAAGCTCAATATGCTTGGAGGTGTTTGTCAAGTTTTTGCAGAAATTTTTGTGAACAAAAGTGACTTATTTATAGAATGGCTTTGGGGCTCAAAGTGTAAGAATCTAGTTGCTTAAGCCCCTCTAAGCAATTTCCAAACTTTAGGACTAGGGTAGGGTGGCTTATTTGACATGGTAGGATAGATGGATGAATGGAAAATCCATCCATCATGCTGTTGAAATCTGCTGCTGCGGCTACTCTTTGATTCAGATTTCCTTTTTCTTTTTCTTTGATTTTCAATTGTGTCTATTAGTCAATAAAAGTGGCTAGGAATTGGGCTAAGTTTTGGGGCTTGTTTAAATACAAATCGAGGCTCGTTTGAGTCGATACGTGACGAGAAAATGAAACTTGGTTACTTGAAAATTATTTGGATGCACGAAACATATTTTGATTTCAAAACGATGCTTGTGATTTTAAATCAAATGAATTTTCAAAAAATCGATGATTCAAAAATTTCATTTTAGGGGAATTCTTGGGGTGTCACAGTGTTCCTAAAGAAATTCATGAAGGGATTTTCTCAAAGGAGTTCTTGATGTGATCTTGAAGATTGAAGGTTTACAAAGGAAGTCTTGAAGGGATCTTGAAAACTAAAGATTCAAGAAGGGGTTCTTGAAGGGTTCTTAAGGATTCAAGAAAGGGAGTTTAGATAAGGGAGTCCTTATTTTGTGTAGATTATTTTAAGAGTTCAAGGATTATCTTTGAAGACAACTCAATACATATCTTCATCAAAAAGAAGTTTGTTGTAAAACTTCTTCTCTTTGTGAATTTCAATTCAATTTGTGTGAGGATGCTAGGGTACTATGGATTATATGAATGGCTCATATATTGTATATGATATTTTGTGCAAAAAATTTTAAGTCTCCACTACATTTATATTTGTCAATTTCAATGTCACCGCCACTTTTATTTAAGGTTATCTATTGGCTGAAAATGCCATAGAACCCACGTCCATCATCCGTAGAACCCACGTCCATCATCCCCATTGATCCACCATCACTTGAAATGTTGAATTGAAGGCACTACCTTTTTCACAGCGACAAGCTCATCACAAACATGTAAATATCTTTTCGAATTAACAGTGGTAGGTAGTTCCGCCATCACATTCAAAATTAAGCTACATCGACCATTGTCAGGCTCCTTCTTTCGTTTACTATTTCATTCAATTTTACTGTCATCGTGTTCCTTGAGCTAAGGGGAGTCTAGTAGTATGATTGGTTTCAAGATTTGGCTAGAGTTTGATGAAGACTCAATTTTGTGGCTTTGATGGAATATTCGAATGGTTAAATAGTTGATCTAATCATTTTTGTTTTCATTAGGAATGAATCCACTTGATTTTTGCATGATTTGAATTTTAATTTTGGAATTTGAAGAGTGCTGGATTAATCTCTGTGATTTAGTTGGATTAATAAAAATATAAAACGAAGATTAAAAAGGGATCAGATCGAACTTGGAGAATGCTGACGACAGATGGGCATCATGCTAAAAGATACATGATAAATTAGCCCAAAATTTTCCTAATTCTGCCTACTGAGCTATAATTTTGCAACCTTAATTTTCCCTAATTTAGCCCTAGTTTTGTGACAATGAGATATTCTTACTGAAACACCCTGACTACACTTATGTTGAAGACATATCAAGGGCTCTGAATAGAATATTCCACTAGTTTTGAGTTTTAGGCGATAAAATTGAACATTTTATAATGGTCGGGGGTTGATTTCATATTTGAAAAAATAAAGGGGTGGAGTGCCCTAACCCTATAGGTTAGAGGGGCACTGCACTTTGCTCTAAATATTAAGTTGATATGAATTAAATCAAATTGAGTTAAATAATCCATGTCTTTTACCAATAAGTTAGTGACATGAGATTCTACTGGATTGGTGTATTGGCTATATTTCACGGGATATTCCTTATTGGAAAACTATGATCACTACTTTAACATAAGATGCACTTTGAAATATTTTTAACTGTGGCATTGGGTTTGGCTTGTTGGATGTCCATGATTAAATTATTTTTAAAGAAAAATTGGTAGATTTTTCTTCACATGGAGTAAAATGGATGGCCATGTTTCGTGGGTCTATATAAAAAATGAGGCAAAACAAAATTAGGAGGTTGCATAGAGGATTCAATTGGTAGAGAAGTCACCTACCTTATGATTATTTGTGGATGGTTACGTCTTGCAAGTCCCCAAAAAATACTATAGGATATTAATTCTTAGTAAGAAATAAATTTATCAAATTTCATTAGAAGGCATGAAACTTGAAGAAATAGTGGGAGGTAACTCTTAGATTAAAGACCAAATCTTGTTAAAAAATATTCATTGAATGTATGCTTGCTTCCTCGCTTTTTTGTAGATTTTTGGAAAACCAAAACAAAATGGCTAAAAATCCACTAGCCAAAATTTTGGAAACTAATAGATTAACATGCCCGAATTACCATCATTGGCTAAAAAACTTGAAAATTGCTCTTGACTCAAAAAATAGGAGTTATGTGCTCACATAAGGTCCACTGAACATGTTAACTCAAGAAGCTATCTATGAGATGTATAAGGCACTTAAGCAATGACAAGAGGATGACCTCCAAACCTATTACCTCATCATGGCAACTATGAGTAATGAGCTCAAAAAATCTCATGAAACAAAAAATATTCATTGGAGATTTGCACTCATTTGGAGGAGTTGTGTCCACAAACTTGCCAAGAAAAGTTCATGGCATCCAAAGAGCTCAAGATTAAAGATTCTAATGTTCATGAACATGGGCTTAAGATGATTAGGCTTATCGAGAAGCATGTTGATCTTCACATTGTTATGGACAATAATTTTTACGGTCACTTGATCCTTTGCCCATTGCCAAGCTTTTTCGACCAATTTGTGATGAATTTTCATATGAGCAAATTGGAGGTGATGATGAATGAGATGATTAACATGCTAGTCAATGTCGGGGTAATGGTGAAGAAAGAAAAATCATTAATGATTGCTTTCTCTTCAAAGGCCCGAAAGTGTGAGAAAGGTAAAAAGAAGAAAGTTCTTCCAAGGGAAAACAACCATTAAAGTCCTTCGTAGGGGTCAAGAAAAAGAAGACCAATCAAAAGTATGACAAATGCTTTTATTGGGAAAAGTTAGGGCACTGCAAAAGGAATTACAAGGAATACTTAGCTTCAGTTAAGGATAATATGCTCTTTGTTGAAGTTAACTTTTCAGTTTATAACTTCTCTTGGGTATTTGATATTACTTGTCAGTCTCATCTTTGCAAGTCGTTGTTGTAGTGGATGGACAAAAGAAGAAAGCTAAGTAAGGAAGATGTGATCCTACGCTTAGATAGTGCAGCAAAAGTTGCGGCCAAGGCCATAAGCATAGTCACTTTAGTATCTCAAGGAATAAAAGCTATTCTGAATAATTGCCTATATGTACCAATTTAATTAGGAATATTATTTCAATTCCCGTTTTGTATAATAAAGGTTTTGAATTCTCATTAAAAAAATTGAAGTGCCATAGTTTAAAGAATGGCTCTTTAGTTACATGTGGTAAATTAGCAAATGGTTTATATACGCTTGATTGCACTTATACACTCCCACAAGTTCAACAAAGTAACAAAAGAAAACTAGGTACCAAAAATGACGTGAACTTGTGACATGCTAGACTTGGGGCATATTTCATGAAACGGGGCATCCTTCAACTTTTGGAGCATGCATTGTTAGTGCAAGTACAAGTCTTTCCAATTTTTGATGCCCTTGCCTCAAAGATTCTATGACTTAAAATAATTTCAAGATCATGACCATAGAGACATATTTCATGATGGGCCAACCATTGGTATACCCCATGTCCTATAGTTTATAATGATCTTAAGGGCTTCAATAAAATGAATTGCAAATCGCTAACAATATATGATGAAGATGGCCAATAAAACATATATTGATCGAGTAAGAAAGTTTTCAGAAGAGTAGTTCATCTGTTAATCCAATTAGCTTGTGCGGCCCTACACCAACAATCTCCCTGTTTATCCCAAAGTTAATTATCCATGGTCTCAAGACCCATCTTTCTCAAGATATCCTCTAAAGACTTCTAGAGATAGGGTTTAGACAGTGGGTTTTTTCTATTTTCTTCCAACGCAAATAATATTATCTCAAACATTAATTTGATTGATCAAAGGATAACACCTCACAATGTGCTTGAATCATAAATAAGATCTTGGCTCTTTTGTATCGTGGCTCCACGGTTATATCACCATAATAATGAGGTTAGCAATACTAGGCAGTACTTCCAACTTTTTAATGGATTTCTTCATCCAAAAACCATCTTCAATTCCATTCGGTGTAGCTAAATATATCCATGTCTAGTTTGATTGACCGTGATTTTTTAGCTTGGAGCCTTTGTAACTAATCATGCCACCATTAATGCAAAATATAAATCCAAATTCGGACTTAGTTTTGAACTAGATTAGATACCATTTTGAAAAGTTTTCAAGTTTCAACTCTCTACTATCCAGACGAAGAACAAATCGTTGGTACTAATGAGGGTATTTTTAGTGAGGGGCAAACTAGATTTGGCCCTAGGGGTCCTCGTCAAATAGTAAGAGAACTTGCGAGATAAACCTACAAGGTAGCAAGTATGTTGCGTTAGTGAAGCGTGTTATCTACTTTGTAATGCTTTCCGATGCCAAAGTCAGGTCAAGCAAGGGGGTTGAGATAATAAAAACAGAAAGGCATTGGCAGTTGAGAGAATTTAATGAGGGTGAAGAATGTAACCCTCAAACAATAGATGAACTTGGTATTTATAATGGTAGATTGTGAGGCCTTTGAGTGGTGGAATCTCTATTATGTCCCACTCTAAATTAGGGTTGTCTCCTTGTCCTTGCTGATGTCATATGAACTAAATTGTCTTTTGTTCAATGCGACTGAAAGGGGATTGGCTATAATCGCTGCTAGGACATCTTTCCTAGCTAACATCTAAGGTATTAATAATACAACAAGCAAGAGGTGCATTAAATGAAGCCTGCAAAGGCATTTAATGTTGTTTGATAGACCATTAGTTATGATAGTGACATGAGCCAGCCCTCAATTAAGGTATGTAGAGGTTGAGTTCGACAAAGCTGATAATCTAGCTCAGTTCGATCGGTGAGAAATAGGAGTATAAGTCCTAAAGGTCAATAAAAGAGGCAAGGAAGTTGGTTCCTAAGGTCGAGGTCGATCCTTTGGCATTGGGGCGGAGCATTCTAAAGTTTACCAGATATCGATCTCAAATGTTATCTACCCCTAACCACAGTTGTGTCTTCATCAGGCCACATTTGTCATGATTTTGATATGCCATCAATGTGTACTATTGTAACGCTCCGGCAACTAGAGCAGCCGCCTTTAGGTAAAAAACGCTACTCACGTACATAAATAAATAATCCAAATGTCAAAATCAACATGAACACAATCATTTTCATTACATTGTCCAATAGTATAACTGCATCTTTGAATCTCAATGTAAGTCATACAACTCTACCTAACACTATTACATAATTCTTGATACAAAATAATCCTGGTCTCAAATCTTCAAACTCGCCACGAAATTTTCTGAAATTAATCTCCTGCAATAGTAGAGTTAAGGGAGTAAGTCCACTAACTCAGCAAGGATTATTACCATAACCATGAACAAGGGTAACAAGGAAATGTGTTCCAAGATTTCGAGATATCAATACGATTAAACAGATCTCAAGAATCATTGATATCATGATTTCATAAACATTCAGTTAGCCTAGAGGCTCAATAATAGCAATTCAATATTCATAACAATACGATCCATAACATATTCAAATCCTAAGCTCAAATTTTAGCAATAAGTATGAATATCGAAATAATATGGCTGAACTATTTTTTGGTGGATCTGTCACCCTTATATCTTCAATAAAATATCATTCTTATTCCTCCAAACCATCTCTGAATAGTTATTCAAGGGGATATAAAATCACCTATAAGTAGTTACTCACGAGGATATAAATAGGCATAGTCGCGCGGCGCGGTTGACCACGAGCTTAAGAGTATTCCCTCGAAAACCTACTTCCAGACTTCCTTAGAATTACCCAACATTAGGGAACCCCAAGGTTGAGATCGACAATCGTTATCGTCCCAATCTTTCCTCTTAGAGTTCCCCCGAGGCCCAATATTCATGCATTAAGTTTTAAGAATTTGGACATAACAATGAAATGTTTTCTTTGAATCAATAACGGATGCCTTTGAACATTGGAATAACATTTAGAACGAATCATTGGACATAAAAAAATCAATTTGGACATCAGAATAATTAGAGGAGATATATGGACTAAAATCTGAAAATTGGGCAAATCACTTTTAAACTTAAAAACTTATTTTTCCAAAATACTCTAATAAATCAAGGAAAAATTTATGAAAATTTCATATTTTGAAATCATTTTCTTTTGCAAGTTTTAAACTTAAATTTTGTACTTTCAAAATGCTCTAATAAGTAAGGAGAAGTTTATATTTTTGTAATAATTTCAAATCAAAAAAATCAAGTACAAAATATTTAAACTAAGTTTACATAAAATTCATTTTTATCCAAGTTAAGGTTGGTATGCATTTTGTCCAAAATCTTATTATCAAAGTATTAGAATTTCAAACCAAGTAATTCTAAATATTGTCTTGAGTCTCTTATATCTGACAAATCCTCATTTATGATCAATCAAGTACATGGCATTAAGGTATTCAACAAGATGATCGATAAGTTCAAATCTCAATGTTTCCAATAATAAGAACAAGAATCAAAACTTGATTATGGTAGAAAATTTGAGAATGATTATAGTAATAACCTTTACCTTTGGACCGTAAGATTTAAGTCACAAGATGATATTGAGATTGTCTAATCCTTCAAGTTAATTTGACCTATTAACATCAAGTTCAATTAAATACTAGACCACATTTTCATATCATATAAAATCTACGATTTAATTTCGGCAGTGAATTCCTCGGCTATTTTAAAAATATATTCTAATGAGTTAAAATTCGCAATTTATTTCTACAACTATCTAGACTCGATAAGCTTTCGAATGGTGATTTTATATAGAAAATCCAACGAGTGGTTTCTTAGTTATAAAATTTTTAAGTTGACCTAAGATTCTGCCATAATCCTTAGTCAATTTGGTAGGTTAAGTTCTTAAAATTTTTTCAGGTGTGTTTCTCCATGTTTTTTAGTGTTTTTTGAGCCTAACATCATCTACACTTAATAAGGTTTTTAATGTTTTTTTTTTAGACTGATCCAGTGAAGGAAAGGTTGGTTTTCAACGTTTTGAAATGAAGGATATCTTATAGCACACTCCAGTGAGTACTCTGTTCCTCGGGTAAACTGGCAAGTTCAAATCTAAAAGTGTTTTTGGCCTTTTTCTTTCATGTTTTAGTTGATTCTTGATTCTAACAATAACTACATTTGATAAGGTTTCAAATGATGTATTTTGTGAATTTTTTTTGGAAGTGTGGACGTCCAGTTATGAATTTTTGAAGTTGAGGTTATGACAAAGACCTCCTCTGTTTTAGCTAAAGTGGCAAGTTTGGTTCAAAAGGCATTTTCAACCATTTTTCTCCTTGTTCTTGGGTGATTCTTAATTCTAACATCATCTAGACTTGACAAGGTTTTCAACGGTACCCTATATGTAATTTTTGGAGTACTAGAAGTGGTATTTTCAATTTTTTTAAATGAGATGAGTGTACAGCCAAAAGCTACCCGAGAGCAAATCCAAGTTTCACAACTTCATTTATTCCCTTAAATCACCTAACCACCCAATCTAAGTATGATGATCCAATAAATTTCTTTTAGCCCTTAAGGTTAGATTCATGGTTCTATACTGTAACACCTGAGAATTCCTAAAATAATAATTCTTGAATTGTTGATTTTTGAAAATTCATTTGATTTTTAAATCGTGCATCGTTTTATACCACAACACGTTTGTGCATTCAAAATGATTTTGAACCGATACGTTTCCATTCCATGTCACGTCTCGACCCAAAATTTAGTCCAAAAGATCCAAATTACAAGCCTAATACATGTTAAAACCTAGCCCAACTCATAGCCACTTTTATTGACTAATTTGGCACCAAATTGAAATATAAAATTGAGGCAAAAATGAAAGAAGTCTGCAGACCAAAGAGCAGCAGCCGGCAACAGCATTTCTTGATAGATGGGAGTCCATCCATTCATCCACAATGTCTTTCAAAGCCACCCTAGCTAGCCTAAGTAATTGGATATTGTTTTTGAGGAGCTTGAAGTTTAAAGATTTTTTCATTTTGACCCCAAAATCTATCTATAAATAGGCCACCATTGGACTTCACCAATTTGCTGAAATTCATCTCTTACAAGCACATAAACACTTAGAGAAATTCACTTGCATCATTTTGTTCTAGCAAAATTGATTTCAGCCTTGTGGGATTCTTGTGTGGTGTGAACTCTCAACCCAAAACACTTGGTAAGTGGCCTAGACTTGTGGTTTAAGATTTAATAAGTAATGTGTTTGATAGTACTTGACAATGAATGTATATAGTGGTTATAGGTGTCGATTATAAACTTGGTTCAACCACATTTTCGGATATAAGCGCTAAGAGGTAAGATTTATAGCATCTTCTTGGCTCCATGAGCATGTGTTTCCAGCTTTCCATTGATTAATCGAGTATACTTCGCGTTATTGAATACATGATGTTCTATGAGCATGTGAACTTGTGATTATTGTGTTATTCATGCTATTCCATGCTTAAAGTCTTGAATATGAGTCAATCCAAAGCTTATCAAACTATCTCAAACTATATACCGTTGCTTGGGATTGATTTTAAATGTTGGACCATGGACTAAGAGGAGAAATGAGCTAAAATTTTGATTAGAAACAAAAGATATGGACAAAATCATACGTTTTGACGTTGAAACGATCTCTCAAAAATTTTTAATACCAAAATCCGAAACGATGTTTCATAAATGTTTTTACGTATTTAAGAATCTCAAAAATGTATTTTTAGATCAAAAATTCAAAGAAAAATCAAAAGACGAAAAGTCAAATTTTTCACCCAAGAGTCGGTGCTCAAGCGCGCAGAAATTACTGTTCACTGC
>JACFYI010003205.1:465718-477155 GCA_014898755.1 Handroanthus guayacan | reverse complement strand
TAGCACCATGGTATTAGAGCCATACACTAAAGTGTAAAGGGTCTCCCTTGTTGCAGACCATAGGGTCATCGATAAGCCAACAACATTATGAGGAGGTTATCAGCCCCATTTCCGTAGGGTCCTATGTGTTAAGACCTTAAATGCTTACAAAAATTTGATTAGTAACCTCTGTTTGTCCATTGGATTCGGAATTCCCAACTAATCTGAAATGTTGTTGAATCCCCTTAGCATAGCACCATTCAATCATTTGCCTTCTCTAGAACTGAGTTCCAATGTCCAGAATGAACACCCTAGGTAACTTAAGACGATATATGATATTATTCCTAATAAGCTCTTTATTACAATATCGATTATCTTTACAAGAGCTTCAGCCTCTACCCCCTTTGTGAGGTACTCAACTTCTACAACCATAAACTTCCTTTGTCTCATGGCTATTAGAAAGGACCTCACATGGTCGATCCTCTGCTGGTCTAATGGCGGCATCATCTCAAGATTCTTTAAACTAGCTACATGTAGATATGGAATGTTTGAGAAAAGCTAGCAAGCAACATACATAGACACAAATTCATTTGCATCTTTAAGTAAACAAGGCCTAAATTATTTTAACCTCAGATTTTATGAGCCAAAATCCTCCGACATAGTTCTTGCAAATTCATTCGTGAACCTCTTCTAAGACTATTTTTTACTGAGCTAGGGGTCAAACATCTCAGCACTGGGCCCAAGAAAGATTTTATATGTGAGGTCTCTTATTCATCCACTGCTAACCTTCTACTCAGTATTTCAGACATTGAGCCTCTAGCCTGTCTTCAAGTAATTTTCCTTTTTCTAAGTACTACTTTATGGAGTCGAAGCAACAAAGTTTGGCATCCCCTATGTTCATCAACTCTTTAACCAGTGCTTTTGGGCTTATCTCTGACGCTCTAATCCCCTTGGTTGAGCTAATGAATTTTGATATTGCATCAACTCTCATTTTTCAATAGACTTGGCTTTGGGAGAAAGATCCAAATTCTTTCTAAAGTTCTTTCACCTTAGCTAGATATTTTATCATAGCCTTCTCTTTTATTTCATACGATCCATCAAACTATCCATCGACTAGTTGAGATTCATGACTGCCACCAGTTGCTTGACCCCTATCTATCTTGCTAATTTCATTCCAATCATGATTGCTCAGATTTTGCCTTATTATTTGTGATGTTAAAATTTAGATAGAACGCCAAATTGAACTCCTCTCATTTTGGGGACTTCAAAAATACCCATACAACTCAGAATTTATGGAGAATCCACTACTATGTACATCCACGACGAGGTTAGTTGGTTGATCACTACGAGAAGATCAATCCTCTTGACCAGGAAGTCTACCAATACCTGAGCTTTAATGCAATCGTCAGTTGATAACTATTGTCGAACGCTCCGTGCTCAACTGGATACTTTGTAAGTTGTCCAGAAGTTTATGGCATCGAGAGGACTTGTTTTAAATATTGATTTGTCATGAATGTTATAAAATGGGAGCAAAAGTATCGGAGAAGTTGCCTCACAGCTAAGACTAGAGCTAGTACGAATTTCTCAATCTCCAAATAGTTCTTCTCTGCACCTTGCAAGACTTTGCTTAGGCAATATACAGGTCGATGCTCCATTTCCATACTTTATTTCCATAATATGAACCAATACCAACTTAATTGCTTCTATCATAATAGCAAAATAAAGGCCCAATACTTCTTTTAGGGTCGGTTTGGTGAGCAATGGTGGAAATGCAAAGTAGGATTTCATCTCTAAAAGGGCTCGATCAGAATCCTATGTTTATTTAAATTTCTTTGCATTTCTCAGGATCTTAAAGAAAAAGAGGCTCTCATTAGCTATCCAAGCTACAAACATGCTCAGTGCTACGATTCGACCAACCAGATGCTGCACTTCTTTAACTAACCTGGTTGGTTGAATTTCTTGAATCGCCTTATTCTCTTGGGCTTATTTCAATTCCCCTCTAACTAGCCTGAAGTCCAAAATTTGCACCTTTGTACTCTAAACATGCATGTTCTAGGTTCAACTTCATCCCATAGATCTGTGAGATGACAAAGGTGTTCTTAAAGCCCTTCAGGTGATCGACCTGAAACTTGCTTTTGATGATCGTCTATATATACTTCCATTGTCTTACCAATATGGTCCTTGAACATAAGGTTAACCAATCACTGATAGGTGGCACTCGCATTCTTGAGCCTAAATGTCATAACCAAGAACAGTAAACTCCCGTCCTAACCATGAAAAAGGTTTTATCTTCATCCTTCAATGCCATGATGATTTGATAATATCTCTGAAAGCATCCATCATGCTCAACATTTCACAACTTGCCATTAAATCAACTAGGAGATTTATTCTTGGCGAAGAGTAAGGATCTTTCTGGCAGGCCTTGTTCAGATTGCTGAAGTATTTCACATTCGCCATTTTCCTTCTGACTTCGGCACAAAGACCATTTTACATAACCATTTCGTGAATTGAATTTCCACTATGTACCCTATATCAAGCAATTTGTCAGCGTCCCCATCAAATATTTTATTGTACTCTTCTCCAAATACTCTTTCCTTCTATTTCACCGATTTTAATGAGGGATCAATATTCAATCTATAAGCTATCACATTGGGGCCAATACCCAAAAGGTCAGAGGCTTTCCAAACAAATACATCCTTATTCTTTTGTAGAAATTCAATCAACATAAATTCTGACTTTGGATATATCTTAGTCCCATTCTTAATGGTTTTGAGAGATTGCCATGCTCAAGCTAGGTCATTTTGTGTAGTCCAGTGGGCTTGACCTAGAGTCTTGATCGAATCAGTGTAAAACTTATAAACTTTTCTGATATCACAAATCACTTTCTCTACACCTTCCCTGGTTAGGAACTTTATTTTCATGTGAAAAGTAGAAATTACAGCTTCAAAATCATTCAAGGCGAGTTTTCTGAGGATGGTGTTATAGCAAAAAAGGCATTAAATACCAAATAAGGCATCATGAGGGTTTGCCTCCTTGGTGTAGCATGAAATGAGATCGATAGTTGATTATTCCCATTCTGGCCACCAATTTTGATCGGGGGATTCCTTATGTAGTAGAGGTACACACTTTTAAGGCCTCTCTTGTGAAGTGCCGAGAATAATATGACATTCGCTAAACTTCCATACAATGAACACCTCACAAATAGTATTATTTGATATATCAACTATCATCACCGTCAGCCAATCTATGTGCTCTTCAATCGACATGAAGCCTAAATGATCTGTGCCTTTGGTGTCGAATGATATGTGCTTATCCTCCACAATCTATAGAAGTTTAGCCTTTTACAGGTTGGCTTTTTTTAGATTAACTTCCCCTTGACCAATATTCTTAAGCTTTTTGAATCTCCTTCCAAAAGGCCTTCAGCAATTGTGTCAATACTCCCAAGGTAGGAGTGTTATTGTCAATTCTTCTTAAACTTTTTGATCTTTTTTTATGGAGGACCTGGCCTTTTCTCTTCTCCTTTCTCTCATTTTGCTTTGCTGTAAATTTTTTGAGAAAACCCTGTTAGATCAACTTTTAGATCTTATCTTGCAACTGAAACATTCATCTGTATCTTGTCCCTTTCGCTTGTGAATGAGGTAATACTTGTCCAAGTTTTTATTTTGCTACATGATTGGCAGCTCATGAGGTTTATTTACCACATTCTCATGTTGTATGGCCATTAAAATATCTTTCATAGACGAGTTAAAGGGATATATTTGTGAAAGCATTTGATAGGCACCCTCCACCCATCCCTACTTGACCTAGCATTCTTCTCCTTATTCTTTGTCTTCTTCTCTTTCTTGCCATATTTGAGCTTGCTTATTTCTTCTTTGTCGACAGAGATATCAATGATGGCCAGAAGCCTATTTTATGGTTTTAGGTTCTCATGAGCCAAAGCTCCTACAAGCATTTTATTCCTTTATCCAAAATACAATACATCGACCAAAAAGTAATAGTACGAAAAATGAGCTTGAGAACTTCATTGTTAACTTGAGCCTATGAAATCCTTGGTCAATTTTTTACTATAGATTGGTACATGGTAATTTCATCTTCTTCTTGCCGGCAAACTAATGTAAAAACTTCTCTATAAGCTGATTACACGAGCAAATCGACCTCGACCCAAGTCGTGTAAACCATTCCAATGTGATATCTTATAAGGTAGTAACCAAGGTCTTAACATAAACATTTCAGCTATGGCTAAGTAACTCCATCAGGTGATCGAACACAAGGAAGCACTGTAGGGGATCAGTGGTTCTATCACACTTGGGAACCCAGTTAGAATTTTTTTTATCAATAACCACACTCTCTAGTGTTATCTCTTTGCAAAATGGAGATTCCTTTTCATGCCAGCTCCTTTGGTCAAAATTCTTATGTAGATCTCAACTTTGTCGTGGGGCCAAGTGCCTTTGGGTCTCATTGTGATCTTTGAGCTTAATAGCATCAAGCGAAGCTCTTCAGTTGCCTTGACTAATGTTGGATCTGCTAAGACACCTCTTCAAGCTTGCGGTGAGCAAAAGAGTGTTTGCTTGGACTTACTTGTGGTATTTGACCTCGTCGTGCTGCGGGGTTCATCGAGGTCAAATGTCTTCATAAATTAATTCAGGCACTTTCTCATCTCAAAGGTAATCTTTGCCACAGAGGCTATGGCGTACCAATGGTAGTGTTAAGGAGTGTCATCAAAAGGAACATCTCGAAAGCCAGAAGGAGTGTGGGGTATGAAATTAGCCTGCACTTCTTTTTAGAAAAGAGGTTATGGGTGGCTTACTACCAAAGAAGAAGGCCTTATCGCTGCAAGAGGTAGTGGTAGGGCATATGCCACCTGGGGCTATGGTTGAACTTGTACTTGTGGCAGCAAAGAGTGGTATTGCATTTACTCCTATAACTATGCCATTCTGGCATTGGCAATTAACTAGTGCAAATAAGTCAAAATTAATGTCACAAGGGCTGGGCAGGCCACTGTTGGATGGCTCTATCCCTTGCAACAACACCGATTATGGAGAAAAAAGTAGTGCCTCTGAGATAGTTCTGCCTTTAGTGCTAATCATATTCACATACAAAAGTTAAACAAAAGGTTCTCTATAGAAGGCACCAAATGATGAGGATATTTTTAGTGAGGGGATGAGCTAAATTCAACTATAAAGGTCCACATCAAACAGCAGGAGAACTTGTGCGGCCAACCTACAAAGTAGCAAGCATGTTAGGCTAGCAAATTATGCCCTCTGCTAAAGTCCTCTAATGCCTAACTCTGATCAAGAAAGGGAGGTCGAGATAATAAAAGTAGAAAAGCACAAGTAATTGAGAGAATTTAATAAAGGTGAAGAATGTGCCCTTGGAATAATAAATGAAACTGATCTTTATGGTGATAGAAGGTGTGGGCTTTGGGTAGTGGAGTCTTCATTTTGTCCCTCTTTGAATTAAGGTTGCTTTCCTTGATCTTAGTAATGTCATGAAGCCTGAACTATCTTTTGTTCAATACAATAACAAGGGGTCTAGACTGTACCCACCACCAGGATGTCTCTTTCGAGCTAACATCTAAGGGATTATTGTACAATTGGCAAGAGATACGTAAAATGAAGCCTGCAAAGCATTTAGTACATGCTGACAGACTGGTAAATATGACAATAACATGAGCTACCCCTAATCGGGTATGCAGAGGTCGAATTCAACTTTTCTCAAATTATTTATATTTTATTTTTGTATAAACAATCTTATTAATAATTAAGTAATTTGGCAGGTTAAAAATTCTATGGGAGGAGCTTAGATAGTGGATTAAGGAAACCAAACAACTATAAATAACTTATTTCACCTTTACTTTACTATGTTTTATTATCTATTTTAAATTTGATACTTCACTGGTATTAACTTTGGTCTTACACTAGTGTTATCACTAGTCTTAATAAAAATCAACTCTCAAAAGTTTTTTAAGAATTTAAGTTTCCGCTGCCAAATAGTAAAAGCTCCAATTTACCCATCTTCTCTTCGACTTTAATATTCTAATGCAAACTTCATTTCACAACAAGTTGATTTTAGTACCAAATGCATTCGACTCCTTATGAAGCATCCATGTTTTGACTTTAGCCATTAAAAAGTTGGGTTTTTAACTTTTCAACAAAAGTTAATGTTCAGTTTTTATTTCTAAAACAACTAAGTTTGGACTTGTTCCCGCAAAAGTTTGGGTTTTTATCTTAGCCTGCCAAAGTTAAAGTTCGATTCTTATTCCTGAAAGAATTGGGCTAGGACTTGTTCTCGCAAAAGTCTGGGTTCTTAACTTAGCCCACAAAAATTAAGTTTGGATCAAGATTTGTCCCGTGAAAGTTTTGGTTTTGATTGCTCCTTAAAAATTTGTGTATTAGATTTGTAATTAAATCTGGTAAAAAATAAATAAAGTCTATTTACCCAAATCTGAAGGTTGAAAAGCCGTAGGTAGAGCATTAAAGTCTTTGTGATCATGAAGCTCTCTAAATTATCGTGTTCTTGACTTGCTTTACTTATTTCTTTACTTACTACATTCTCCATTGGTTACCACTTCTTACATTATGCGGTACACTTCTTACAAACCAAGTTTTTGCTTAAGTGTTGCAAGTTTAGGATTTACCAATTCAGGAAACAATCTATCTTGCAATCATTTTGTTGTGCTGAAATTTCGATAAGCATAATTCAACCCTTTCTTATGTTGAACTCTATACTAAATTGACACTAGTTACATTGGTGAGTGGTTGTTAGAACAAGTTCATTGAAGACAATTTGATGCAATTATTTTTCAAGAGATATTCCATCGAAAATTTATGTAAAAAAAAAATACGACGAAGATGTTTTGGCGGAATATCCCCTAGAAGCTCCCCCCAATTTGATTTTCTTTCCTCTGAAATTTACAGTGGTAATTCCAGTCGAAAAAGTAATGGAAAATTTCCTATTTTATATTTCGTCAGATTTTTGGTAGATTTTTTTCATGCTATTTACTAAGTTTTACTAGAGAGAGCAAAAATTTTTAAATCCACTTTTTCTTTTCTTACTTCTGTCTTTCTCCTCCCTTTACTCTTTCTTTCTCCAATTCTCCCTTTCCTTTCCTCTCTCTCTCTTTCTCTCTCTCTCTCCCCCCCCCTCCTTCTCTCCTTCCACCACTGCCATTGTCACTGTCGCTTTGTGGCCACTGATGTTGCCAAATAATTTTACTTTTTTGTTTGAAAGCTTAAATTGGATTCTAAACCGTAGCTGTTTGTAGCTTCTACAAAATTAAATGTTAGTGTTGACACAATTGTTATGTATGCATAATACTCTTAAGATTATCCTCTTAATAATGCTATCACCAATTTGATTGTGAAAATGAAGAAAATTAGATTGTGAAAATGAAGAAAATTAGATTGTTTAAATGAAGAAAATTAGAAAGCATAGGTATTTTATTGGGGCAATTCTTATCATTAGCTTCCAAATAATGGCCTTAACTTGAACTTAGTTTATTATAGAATGGTATTAGAATGCAATTGTTTCATCATGTATTTAAACTTCTCCATAGCATTGATTATTATTGGTGTACTGCTACATGACTCCTGCATCAGCTACCATCTATGGTTCACATAATGTTTATGTGGTTTCTGTAGTGATTCTAATTTATTTAAGCCTACCTAATTCTAATAACTGATATTTCTTTTTCTTTTCTTTCCTTCTTCCTTCTACTGTATTGAGGAGGGAGAAAATGATTTGAATGGTGTTCACCAACTGGTATATTGTATCAGTGAACTTGGAAATAAAATTTAACATAAATTTGACTCAGTTAATGGTTATTTTTCTGTTGTGCTGGGCATGCATGAGTATTAGTTCTGTCCCTTGAAGATAATAGTCACACTTAAGTCAGACCTTAGAGCAAGAAACTAGACTGCAAAGTTAATGCTATTGTACTTTAGAATTAACAGTCTACCACATGTTTGTTAACTCCAGATTACAATAGTTGGCAACATGTTACACCACCTAATTAGGGCTCTCAGTATGTCAGAATTTATTTTAGTTTTTTTTTCATTTAACTTATAATAATAATATTGACAGTAGATTGAAATAATAAGTTGAAAACAATGGCTAACTTGTCACATAAATATTTTGAATGATTAGATGATCTGTTGTTTGGATGGAACTTGATTTACAAGACAAAGAAACAAACTTATAGTCTAAGCTTGGGTTTGTTTGACATTTGTAATTTGTAAGATAAATATCAAGGGATTAAGGAGGGCGTGGCCGAGCTCATGCTTACTTGTAAGCATATGTATGCATTTTGTGTATATAAGGTATAATTTGTAGTGTAAAATTCTATACTGGATTAGGCTTGTAAATTGGGGGTCAATTTTGAACCTAAAATTGGGCTAGAAATTTTCTTTTGGGCCAAAATAAAATATATGATAATTTTCAGGTGTAAGAAAATTTTTTCGTAAGTGATAAAATTGAAAATTTTTTCGTAAGTGATAAAATATTTTTGATTGAAAGAGAAATCTCAAGTAGGCAAAAAAAAGTCTACTGATTGAAGTTTTTCTCAAAAATGTTATAAAAACATTTACTGATTGAAAGTGATGAATTTAAATTTAATTAGAAAAATTTTCAGGTTGTTACAATAGTCATCCACATGTACTTATGAAATCCCATAGAACATGACGGTCGTTAAATCCATTATCTAAATATCTAACACTATCATCACTGTATCTACGCCATTGCTGATTAATAGGAAGGAGTGAACTATGTTCTGCCATGTTGATCAAGATATAATATTCATCATCACCCAGATAGCCAATATGGATTTTAGTCGACATTTGTCCTGCCCTAAGATGGTAAGTCAATGTTAAAAAAGACTGATTCTACAATAATGACAGCCTATTACCACTACATTATACCTCATGGTTATGATTAAGCCAAACTCTAAAAGAGTTATCAACTTTGTTCGTTGGGCTTCCCTGCCCACACAATGTATCGCTGATGACACAATATCCTCTGACCTATATACTCTTATCCATAGTTCATGACAGTATATGAGTTCTTTTTATAGATTGATCCATCTATCTATCCAGGGACCCTCATTCCCTTATATCACATCCGTCACGACCCAGTATCCACGATTACCATCACCATTTACATTAAGCCATGACTGAAGATTTGGCAGTAGGAACTGCGGCAATTTTCTATGGAATGGTGGCATTTCTATCCAGTACTTATTAGGAATAGAAAATAAAGATATTTTGCCTAAGTATAGGCCTGATCCCAATGATGATCTACCATGACCCCTTTGTGATCTTGATGAAGATCTACTAATATTGAATTTGGTGAATGTATACTCCTAATTGAATAGATCCCTAGTTGTCAAATTTTTTTCGGGCGTTCTTTGGGCTGCTGTATCCCTGGCTCTCAAAACTCGATAGTCTCAAGGTAAATGTAGGAGTGCATGACATCCGATATGAACATCATATTTTGTAGCAGATGTCTACTTCCTGGAACAAGCCCACCAGTCTTTTGATCTGCTTCTGCAAGTGATTTGATGGTGTCCCATTGGCAGGTAGTGGCCCTTCAAGACTTAGTGTCATCCAGAACACATGGATGTTATTATTGAAGGATTTATCGCCGGCCTGTTCTCTTAGTGCTATCTCGTGGGCACATGGGACGCGATGGGTCCATCTCAAATAGCAACCACAACTCTGCTTGTCTGCTCCTATTCCCGTTTAACGGGCTAACTTTCTCTTTTGATTTAATTTCTCTAGGGCCTCATGTGTAATTATTCCGGCCAAAGGTTTGAAACATCTATGAGAAGTTGCATGCTTTCAAAATCATGCAGATCTCGCAAGATCGGCCTCAATATAATTGATCTGCCCTTTAATCGATGGGTGAAGCTGAGTCTACTAGATGAAGATCCCAACCACTAGTTTAGAGAGGAATAGCACTCTCCCTCCTACACAA
The DNA here is from genome assembly GCA_014898755.1 of Handroanthus guayacan. Classification (NCBI taxonomy): domain Eukaryota; kingdom Viridiplantae; phylum Streptophyta; class Magnoliopsida; order Lamiales; family Bignoniaceae; genus Handroanthus; species Handroanthus guayacan. The sequence goes on along the minus strand of JACFYI010003205.1, from coordinate 467,207 downwards.
AAAAAAAAAAGAAAAAAATTAACATATTTAATATATACAGCTTAGTTTACTCAGATTTACAAAATATATGGATTTTGAAATACTTGTTTGTTGTCATGTTGCTGAGGTGGAAAACTTTATTAGTCCAAGCACAGATAAATTTTTCCTTGTATACCAACCACATTTCTTAGACATATTGCAATGGTGCCGGCTGACCACAGTGCATTACCATCATCGTCCAGTAGTTCTCTTCATACTCTTTCACTGCATGAGATTCTGCGAATTTCTTCCAAGTGCCATGGTAAAAACTAAGGGCATATCCCTTCATTCGTCCCATTAATTTTATAGTATTACTTTCCACATTTTTGCTTATGTGGAACAAGCAAAGAAGGTGATAAGATTCAGGAAATACCACTTGTAATGCATTTAACAAGCCCAACACTCGGTCTGTAACTATAACAATTGGTGCCATACTTTCTTCGAGCATTGATCTCAAAATTTTCAAAACCCATTCATAAGTTGCCTCTGACTCATTCCTCGTAAAAGCATATGGGATGTTAAAGTTCTTTCCTGCCGAAGCGACACTAATTATTTCACATAGTGGCATCTTACAACTAATAAATTTTTTAAAAAAATATTAAAGACATTACAATATGTCAATTTAAGACTCTATAAAAAAATTAAATATAACTTTGTAGTACATGTTTGTCTTGTATGTTGGGTCCATCAACAATATATATGGAAAGAGTTTCAGCATCTACAACAGTTGTGGGTGAGAGAACATGACGTCAAGTAGCTGGTTTGTATCCTCATTTGCATGACACCATTGAGAGCAACCACGTTCTTTAATATAATACATATGCTGTTGCACAATTGTTCTACCTTTAATTGCTTGAACTTTAATTTTATTTTTAGCATTATATATATGCTTCAAAGTAGTTCCGATATTAGGATCCTCTCTCTTCAGGTGGTCCAAAATCTTCTTAAACTTTACATGACTCTTTATTAACCTAGTTTCATACTATTCTTGGGTCCCTCTGCTGGCCATTACATGCCCATACTACTAAATTGCAAGACGATGGTTATGCTTCCCGTTGATTACGACCAACTTCCATATCTCTCACATGAAAGAACTTTTATTCTTTTTCGAGGCATTTAGACAATTTAAAGCATATTATGTGCTTAGCCAATCGATCTTGCCCATAGTATCAACTCTTTTTTGCTTCCAAATATATTATTTGTCATGAAAAAATTGTTGTAGTCAACTTTTTTTAACATTTCCATAGCCTCTTCCTAAAAATATCACAACAATAATAGAAGAATTATAATAAAACACAAAATTAATCAGACAAAAAAATTAAAATAATTTAAAATTGCTGAATGTTCGCAGTCATTGGCGGACATGTAAAGGAGTTTCATCGAAATTTGATGGAACTCCTTTGAAGGTCCACCAATTGCTAGCAGACATGCAGTAATTTTAATTTTAATTTTTTTTAGTTCTGCCACATTT
>JACFYI010003205.1:388029-445761 GCA_014898755.1 Handroanthus guayacan | reverse complement strand
TGCCATAAAATTTTTTCCAAAATATTACATCAAGATTAACCTAAATTTTACAAGTCAAGATACAAGCTTATATATACAAATTCAAAAGAAAATCCAACATGCTATCGGGGAAGCTTCCAATCAATTAAATCCACAGGACTAAGGACCTACATGATATTAATGGAATTATGAGTTCACTGATCCAGTAAAACTTATGGCATAGAATAGGAATATAGGAGTTGAAATGATGAGCGTATTAATATCAAAACATGAATGTGATTCATTAAACATTTCGGAATCAACAGAACAATTAGAATCAAACAGATATCATGAATCAAATATCACATTCAAGTCATAAGATTGAATCAAGTAGTTTGGTGGATCTATCAACCTTATAACTCCAAAACATATGAGACATTTAATCCTTATCCTTCCAAACTCCCTCAAAGAGCATCACATAAACAGTAAAGCACAGCCGACCTATGTACTTGGGAGTAGCTCTTCAGAACTCTACCTCCAAAGCTTGCTCGAACTACCCAACAGTAAGGGATTTTCAAGGGTTCAAATTATTAGTCCAATATTGCCTAAATCCGATACCCCTGAAAACCCCCACGGCCTAACAGACATACATGCATATGGGCTTGAATTAGACAGAACATAGCGAAACATTTATTGAATCATGAAGCCACTTCGGGCACATAATCAATTGAACTATCATATCAAATAAATGATTTGGAATCGGACTATGGACTAGACGAATATTCTTTTCAATATCTTAAACACATTTAGAAAGATTAAATATGAACTCGGTTAATCAAAACGAAGTCAGAAAGTCATATTTTGCTCACTGGAATGAGCGCTTGGGTGCACGTTGGATGCCCAAATAGTGGTTTTCGCCACGGGTCTGAGCGCTTGAGTGCTCAGTTACTAGAATGGTTTCGAAAAAAAAGAAGTTTGAGTGCCACAAGCGCCCAAGTTGAGCACTTGGGAACTCACTCTCTGCAAAAATTCTATTTTTTTTTATTCAGAACTATATTTTCAAGAAGGTCATTTATACCATAATATTTGTAATTCATAATTTCAAAGTTTGATTTATGATTTTATAAAAATAATGACCAAGTTCAAAAACCCATTTTCTTAGTCTACAATGATGATCATATAATCAATAGAAGGAATCAAAGAATCCATGAGTCTTACATTCAGGTCCTAAGCTCTTGTCAATGATAGATAGCTCCACAAGATGATTCAAGCACCTATAATAGAATATTAAACTTAGGTCAAGCTTAAATAGCAACCTTAATGTAGATACCTAACCACAATTTAAGCTATTCTCACCAATAGTCATGGGAGTGTGACGAGCTACTCTTTCCCTTTAAGCAAATGGTTGTTGTAGAGCAAGAGCTGTGAATGCAAGAAGTGTTAGTGTTTGGAGTGAAAAGAGTTGTAAATGCAAGAGAATAAGCTTTGATCTTTGGCAAGATGAAGCCTATTTAAAAAAGAAAATATGGTTATCTAAGCAAGAAACAATTAGATTAGGCCCCTCAATGCAATTAACTTAAGCTTCCTCATGAAGCTAAACCAAGAGACAATGGAAGTGATGGGAAAATCCTATCCTTAGGATAGGTAGGGCTATGGCCAGCAACAACTGTAGATTTAATTTCCTTTTTTTTTATAAATTTTGTGTCAATAATGGTGGCTAGGGTTTTGGGTTGGATTTGGGCCATTTCATTGGGCTTTTGGGAGCTTATTGGGTTGGATTAATGCAAGAAATCGAAATTCGAACATGAGAAAGTGTTTCAGATGCACGAAATTTATTTTGAGGTTAAAACATTTTTCGTGATATTAAAATCGGATTAATTTTCAAAAAAATGGCAGTTCAAAATTTTAATTAGGGAAATTTTCGGGGTGTTACACACCTAAAGCTTCCCATGTAGACCAATAAAAAGAGTAGGAAGCTTTCTCATGGGATGAAAAATGTGACTCCTATATATATATATATATATAAGTGTATTTCTAGGTAACTACCCAACTTGAGGAAGTTGGGAAGTTTCTAAATAGATATACTTTTATGTGTTGATGGGGATTTCAAACACATAAAATCCTCTATAAATAAGCTAATATGTATGAAATTTTCTCCTTTGATTTGTCATTTTAACTTTGAGTTTTGTTAGGCAAAATCCTCTAGAGACTTTTTCTCCACATCTTCTCTCTTCCTTTCTATGCATTTTTCATAGATGAGATTCCAATTTTAGCATAAAGAACCCATCTAGTGGGGGCTTGAGTGTGTGAATATACTTTGGAGGGGCAATACTTGGGGCTTTTAAAGAGTGTGTGTAAGGTCTTGAACATTGGAGCATGGAGTTCTCTATAAAGATTTGAAGATCTCCATTGAAAACTTAAAGACTTGAAGATCTACTAGAGTATTTTGAAGATCTTTATATGATTGGAGTATTGGTGTGATAACCCGATTTTTCCCTAATTCTATTTTTTGAAATTCTCTATATTTAAACTTAGAACCTTTTTGCAACTACTAAAAATTTCTTTAATAACTATCAGAGATTTTTTTTACAACAAAATATTTCATTGCATCTACTAAAATTTTTCTAACAAATAAAATGTATTTTGAGTATTGTTTTAGCCTAAAAAAAATTATTTTAGCTCAATTTTTTTAGCCCAATTACTTGTCAAGCAAAATTCAAATTTTACCAAATAATAATAATAATAGTTATACATATACATACAATGGCCGGGCATCCCTCCTTTGCTAACTTCTCCTATCTTCTTATTCTATTTTTCAAGAAAAATCAAGAGCTAAGTTCCTTCTTCCTCTTCCTCTTTTCTTCATTTTTCTCATTGAAAAACACTTCAAAAATCTCTAAAGTTATGAGCTAAAGGGGAAAAGAGTAGAGAGCACCACTCTTGAGCCAAAAATCTTGATAAGTGTAAGCCTTAACCCTAAGAAATAAGATTTGAAATATGATGCTTATTATGATGAGGTATCTAAGAAGAGGTTTTCATGATTAATCTTGGATAATATTTAGATTTGGGATAAATAAATTGAGACGTAGGAATTAAAGGTTGAATTCTGACACACAAACAAACACATTTGTCTCGGGTATGTTTACCCACCATCCCTGCAACATCTTCAACTTCCAAAACTTAAAACTACTTTTCCTTTATCAAATTAGCCCATGATTTTAGGATCAAGAATCACTCAAAAACATGGAGGAAAATATTCAAAATTATTGATGGAAAGCAACCTCCATTGCTGCCAAGAACAGAAGCAATAGCAAGAGAGGTGTCTTGAATGCGTATAGACAAAGATCCGATCATTGGATCGTCAATTGGAAGCCACCATTAGAAAGATCACTGAATTAAGGTATTTATAGAGGTAAAACACACAGTTAAGCTATTAGGAACTTTGAGATAAAGTGATTGGAATAGAGATTATCATTCTTGAAAATGTGTTAACTAAGATGTTTTGATATTGATTGACTAGGCAATTTTGCTTGGAGTGTTTTTGGGAATTTGTAAAAATAATTGTGGATTGTGATCAAAGGATTGAGGTATAGCTATCCTCCTTGACTCTAAAATCTTGAAAATAAGCTCATGATTTATGCTTAAATTCCCATTGCTTGGAATATTGAAGTATTGAACCTGAACTTGCCATGTTGTCCTTGTAAATTGTGGAATCCTTACTTCGATTGATCTCATGGATATATGGAATTCATCTAAAATATTTGGCTTGTCAACTTGATACCACTATAAGTGAAATTCTTGGTTAAACCTATAATATACCTTGGTTTGATGATGGAGTGAAAACATGGACTTAATTTATCAATATTTCCAATATTCACTTCTTTAAAATATTCCAAAGTATATCATTGCAGTTTTCACTCCTCTAAAATGTTTTTAAGGTATTGTTTATAATTTTCACTCTATAAAACATTTTCAAAATAATATTTATGATTTTCACTCATTTGAAACACTTTCAAAATATTATTTAACTTCTTTGAAACATTTTCAATACATTGCCTGCTTTGAAACATTCTCAACAACATTGTTTATGGTTCTAACTCTTTTGAAATCTTTCCAAAATATTGTTCGATATGTTCATGGATCACTCCTTGAAATATTTGAACTCGAATTATCATCTAACTTAATTAATTGGATAATTGCTATTGATTTTGAAACCCATTGATTAATTGATTGTTGCGCCCTAGGAACCTCAAGAGGGACACTAGGTGGCATGGGGCCAACAGTTGAACCTTTGGTAGGTTTTCTAATTGTTAGATAGTTCCACGAACACCTAGCGGTATGATTTCCAAGGACTAGTCCATGGCACGCGGTATGTCGGCTGTGTCATTATTTAATTGGATTGTTCCCTTCTGAGTGGCCACTTGAGGGTGGGACTTGTAGAGGGATAAAGAGTTATGTGTTTATGTTTGGGAGTGATAAGCGTAACAGATCCTCCAAATACTGGTTTTGCCATTTCTGATTGTTTGTGTATATGATAATGAGCTTCAAGACTCATTGTTTGAATTACTTCTTATCTATCAAATTTCTGAATTCATTACATGATTCATCTCTCATTTATTGGACTTCCTGAGCTCATTACTTAATGTGTACTCGATTGTTCGACTATCCGAATTTAATGATTGAATTACCTCTCAATTATTAGATTCTGGAATTTTCTGTTTAAGTCAACTCTTGATCCATATGTCCATTTACCTTGTCGTTCTATCCCTAACCATAATTTTTTACTATGTCATTCGGACTTATCTTTTAAATTTTAACATATGTAGGTAACTAAGTTTCTAAAATTTCACCAAGCTTGGAGATTTTAGATTACTCGATTTTATGTATAAGCTTGTGTTAAAATGTGATGCTTGAAGTATTGAAATCATAGGAGAAATCATTTTGACATGGAATTGTAAGGAATTATTTCGAATATATGTCTATGAGGATGGTATGGAAATGTAATCTGAAGTTCGAGTTGAAAACTCCTTAAGTTGGAGACATTTTGTTAAGAAATTGGAAACTTGTAATAGTTAGTAGTATCTATATGTACCCATGAACTTATGATGTCTTAGGACATTATTATTTTAAAATTTAGTATCTATGGAATATTGAAATTTTGAGGCTTGTAATGAGTATGTATTTTATTCATGGATTGAATAAAAATTTTGTTGCATTGTATTTTGTATAAGCTCGTAATTTGAAAAAAAAAATTTAGAGCCCCTCCCTATAGGTAGCGATTCTGGTAGTGCCGTGCAGCCAATTAGATTTAGCTTTATCATTACTGCTCTTCTGTAAACAATCTTATTTTTACAATATAAATAAAATGGTCATCTTCTTCATATCCTGGTAAATTGTCTAATCAACAATCGATATGGAAGAAGTCCTCTAGATCGTATAAGGCTATGAGACTAGGTCACGTATATGATGGTGATCATAAAACTAGTCTCTAGATGTCTAGATCATAAACTCTCCAAGTCATAGAATCCTTGACACGAGAGTATCTTGGATTTGGATAAATTTGCACTAACGATACATGATTCAAGGAGTTGAATCATTGCCCCATTTCATGGGTAACCGATGTAGTTGACACTGGTGCATGTTAGTGGGTAATTGTTAGAAGAACAAATCTACTGAAAGACCCAACATAGAGAATTTCATGAGATAGCCATAGTGGCATTCGGTGATGGATTATTCTCTATCTTACGATAGTGCATATAATTAGTCCTTAGACTTGAAGGACCATGGTGATCCTATGGTAGGTCCTTAGACTTGAAATTGAAGGATCATAGTGATCAAAAGCAATACGTGTCAATATAAAAGTTCACAAAGCACCAAAACAAATATTCAACTTGGTTTCGCATCAATGTGCTAAATCACTTTGTGTTCACAAATTAGTAGCTCTTGAAGAATTCATTGATCCTAATTGCTAGCGCTTGATGATCTTCTTATAGGAGAAGTGTGAGAGTCATGTTGGCTGCCGACTTCATGTGACTATGACTGTGACTGTGTGAAAAAATAATAAGTTAGATAATAAACGAGAAACCAATAATAATGTTTCTTTGTGGAAAACTATATAAAAATGTAATACATTTGACACTTATTCTATCTAATAATATCTTAAAATGATAAGTTCCTATGTACCTATAACCTTTGCCCATTTAAATATTATAATCATGTTATAATAATTACACCATAACTTAACTATTTAATGTCCACTTATACACTACATTAAACCTTTTATTTCCCTTCTCTAATTCAGCTTTCAGCAAATATATGCTAAATCAGTCTTTGACTCCAATGTTGAAACAAAACCCCATAACAACTAAATAATATAAAAGAATTTCAAGTTGTTGAAGAAAAAGCTGACAATAAAATATAAATAGATAAAGAATGAAAAGCAGAGCTCATACAAACATGCATACATGCTTTCACCAAACTGATCTACTTTGCGCCGCCCTCAAGCTCCTAACCATCTGCCAACTATTTTCCTCCATCCCATTTTCCTTCATTGTTGTTATTTTTTTATTCAATTTTATTTTGATAAAAATCCTACACTCATATTCCTTTTTACGGTAATGAATATATAATTGAAAACAAAGAGGCCAGAAGTCAGGGAAATGGTTGGTTGTTGGTGCCCGCTGAACTTTCAAAGTATATACTACATACACGCGTTTGTAACTTGAGATAATTAGTAAGAAACAAGCCCCAAACATACGACTCAGACAATAGCCCACAATTAAATACTCAAAATTGTATATGAAACACAAATATAGACATAGGTTAAAATAAACAAATATGCATAACAACAAAGTAAAATTGGTGATTTATTAAAGGTAAACACATACCTGTGGATGACAATAAAAAATAGAAGTAAGCTCATCAGGAATCCTTCCTTCTTTGATTAGAACATAGGTCTTGAAAGTATTTAGAGTATTTTTCATTTGGGGCTCTAACTGGACGAACTATCTTCATTTTGGGCATTGTTAGGTTGGCTATTTGATGAAGACGCACAGAAATCACAAAGACAAAGGCTTGTATTCCCGAAAGCAAATGTAGGTGTCACGGTCAATCACATGCTTTGAACTCGCCCAGGGTGCTCTTTTCCAAAGATCTTGGCAACAGCGTCATTAGGAGAAATAATTGAATTGACAGCAGGGTCTCATCTCATTTCTTGCTCAATTTTCTCCTACATGAAAAATAAATACAAGTTATTTTTATTTAATTTATGTCTTCATATGATGTAAGCTGATGATACATACTTCTTAAATTCAAAAAACATAACATACTCCATATTCCTTTGCCGTGTCATTTACCCATGATCCATCTCGATGCTTATGAGTTTCAAGAAATACATGACCACATACCACGGGATGTCCATATTCAATTGACTGAATTTTCAATGAAACACACAAAAAGTATAATAATTTATAGGCATGTAATTTTGGAAAAAAATAAACATTAAAAAATTATTATAATTACCATCTCATGCCTTCTTCTTGCATTAGACTTTGATCCTCCTGTGTGTGTTACTATTTGTTTCTTTCTCCTCTCAGTATTCTTCACACAAAGTGCCTACAAACATTACAATTACAACAATATATATATATATGCAAATAATCAAAATCACATAATAGTTAAAGAACTTGTAATGTTACCTGTGTCTCTGGATGCAAGCGATGATTAACATAAGTCGCCCATTGATCTCTTCCAATGCCATGTGGGACATTCTTTATTAGCTCGTTTCTACTTTTTGTAGGATCATAAAACTCATCCCACATCCTAAGCCTATTTGCAGCCCATTTCTTTCCAATTGATTGCATAACATATTGCCTAGCCATACTCTCACTTATCTCGAAACAAAATCGAGGCTTCAAGAAAATAAACTGTCAATATTATCATAGTATTTTCCATCTATATGTTAGAATTACTAGCACCTAAAATAATTATTAATGATACAAACATTATACCTTAACTACATTATCCCAACAATGATCAAGATAAGACATAGGCATGTGTCTCCATGTTTTAAAGTTGATTGGGAACATGGAAGAATCAGCGGCCAAATTTCCACAAAATCCTGCAAGAATACCCCGTTCTTCTCCATATGGAGCATACTGATCATCAAATTGGACCACTATTTGGACTCCAAGTGGTAAGTGGAATACATCTCTTACTTTTAGCTTCATGATCTTAGTATTTTTGTGAGAATCTGCAATTATAATATAAATAATAATTACCACAGATCAAGTTTCATGTTCCAAGTAAATTTATATACCTATTATTTGAATAGCCCAAAACTGCTTTGATTCATGCCCAATATGACTTTGTGATTCACTTGCTAATTTTGCTACAATCTGAGTAGTGGATTGAGGGGATATTGGAGTCTCGTTTTCATTTTCAACTAAAGACAAAAGGTGTGGTATTGCCTGTGGAGCTGATAGTAGACGATCATGTGGTGGAGCTAATAATGGTGCCTTGTCGATTTTTGTGAATTTTTTAAATGCTTAACCTTTGGCATTGCTGGTACTAAAATGAAACAAGATTATGATATGACCTGAAAAATATAAAGAAAAAGAAAAAATGAATACAATATGTTATATGAACAAGTTTATTAGCAAAAAGAATACCATGATCAATAACTACAAGTAAATAAAAGTTAAAATCAACATACAAACTCATTCATCCAATTAATGAGACATTTGCTCATCCATTTTCATTTCACTGTTAGTATCTACCCTAACTTCATCACCATCTTCATCGGCCCTTGTTAATTGAATATCTTCCTTCTCAATATCAAAGAAGCATTGAAGGTCTTGCTGTTGGTATGGCTCATTTTCATATACTTCCTCTTCATGATCTTCACCCATATCATACAAATCCCTTGGTTTAAGATGCACGGCAACACTCCAATCTTCATCAATCTCATCTTTTACATAATAGACCAGCTGTGCTTGTGAAGCTTCAATGTAAGGATCGTGCTCTTCACGCTCACCCGTATGAATCAATCGAGAAAAGTTTATAGAATTGAAATTCCAAGGATCCTTTCTAAACCCTCTTTCTCGAGTGGTGTCAGCCCATTGACATTTGAAAAGGATTACCACAAAATGACCATGGTAATTAAGCTCAATGATATCACCCAATTTTTCGTAATATGGCAAATCTGCTTGCTTTACATTTCCATCAGCATTACTTGCAACGCATGATGTGTTAGAAGTCAAGAATACTCCATTGTTTTGGGTTTTTAGTCCATGCTCTCGAGCTAAAATCCTAAACTTAAACCCATTTATGTTATATGCCGTGAACCTTCTTGCGTCTATAGTTGGACCTTGTGCTAAAAACTTAAGATCAACTAAAATTGTGCTCGTTATGTCTAGGTTCATAATCTAAAATAAAAGCAAATTTGGTCATTATAGAACAATTTAAAATGATTTAAAGCAACATAAATATGTGTTGTTATTATTTACCGACCCGTTTCGGGAACCAATTAGCAAACTCTTTATTAACTTTGTTTTCTATCTCAGTGGCTAAAGGTCTTCGACCTTTTGAGCTTTTTCTTATGTACTCTTTAAATTCACTACATACAATAAATATGTTAATAAGAGTGTCATGACTAGTTGTTATTAAATCACATCAAATTTAAAGTAAGTACTCACGAAATAAATGGCTATACTGCTGAACAATTTAGTAGCACATATCGATGAGCTTGTAGCTTTTCCAAAGGAGTCAAATTGAACCTTATGGCAGATCCTACTGGTTTACCACTTTGAGGAAATAATAAGGACACTTCACAAGTCATCAATGTATCACTTGGTTGATCATTAACACGTCTTGGTCTAGTAATACATGACTCAAACGTTTTTCAAATTCATCTAAAAAATGAACAAAACTCTATTAATATTGCAGCTATGTTCTTTGGCAGTACATTACGAATGGCTAAAGGTAACAATTGATCTATAATGATATGACAATCGTGGCTTTTCAAGCCAAAGATTCTTTTATGTTCCAAGTCAACACATCGTGAGATGTTACTTGAATAGCCATCTAGTACTTTATCATTCTTCAAAGTACTGAGACATTGTGCTTTTTTTGAATTTGGAATGGTGAAAGCTGCAAGTGGACATTTTCCATTCTCTTTCGGCCAAAGATCATGCCTTAAACCCATGGCTTTTAGATCTTTATGAGCTTTTTGATTATCTTTTATCTTATTTTCTCGTTTAGAAGAGTGTACAAGATATTGTCACATACGTTCTTTTCAATATGCATAACATCCAAATTATAACGCAGAATCTTTGTAGGTTTCTTCCTTTTTTTTTATCACGTGCAAGACATATCATCTCTATGCACTTGCGTATTTCATTTCCATCTAGAGGTTTGGCATCTCTTGCATTCTTCCCTTTCAGCATCTTTCCCCAAATATAATATACAATTGTTTGGACATGCATGTATTTGAGTATATCCAAGACCAAGTTTGTTAATAATTTTCTTGGCATTGTAGAATGAATTTGGAATCTTCGCATCCTCAAAGGCATCTTTCAGCAACTCTAATATCATGGTCATTGCCTTGTCACTCACTTTATACAAGCACTCTATGTGGTATAATTTCAGCAAAAATTCTAACTTTGAGTATTTCCTGCACCCTTGATATAATTCTTCATTTCCATCTCTGAGTAACTCACAGAAGTCTTCAAGATCTTTATTAGGTTCATCATTCAAAACTGCATCTGTATCAATTGGCATGCTATTTTGAAAGCCCAAACGCTTCATTGATCATCATTTCTATAGGGTTATTAGGTTCAACTACCTCTTGCATGACATTTGTGCTCGTAGAAGGCTGTTGTACAATTTTTCCACCATGAAAAGTCCAAATTTCGTAAGTTCTTGGAAAAGGCTTGCAAATCAAATGATCACGTACTACATATCTTTTTTGCCATTTCATAAACCCACATTTCGGACAAGGGCATTTAATTGCATCTCCAACACTACCATTTGCAAATGCAAAGTCTAAAAACTTATCCAACCTATCCAAGTACTCAGTGGTGTTGCGTGGTTTTACAATCCAAGACTTATCAGTCGACATTATAAAGAATATCTAGGTTCAAAAAGTACAAGGTAGGAAAAAATTCAAATCTAAAATATGATCATGTAAACTAACAAAATACAACTATTATTTATAAACAAGCATATATACTCACCAATGACGGGAGAATATTCCCTTGCTTCTATAGAAAAATGAGAGGTACTACTATAGAAAGACAGCAAAAACAATGAAAAGGAAGACCATATATGTGATATAACAAAAATGGTTCAAGCACTCTACTGAAAGAAAATAGTATGCATTTGAATTCATTGAACTTCTTCTTTATGAAAAAAATTTCCAATCTCTGAATAATAAAAGTTGAATTTGCTACATGAATACCCATAAGCTTGTAAAGAGGCTTGGATTTAATTAACTGTACATCGGACTTTACGTATGAATTCTTAACATAAGCCCAAAGAAATATCAATGATGAAAATACAATAAACCAATTAATTACATCAATTATAACAGTTTTATTATAGTTTTATTATAGACAACAAGAATCTGGGTTTTATTATAACAGTTTTAGGAATATTTATTTGATATTGTAATCTGCCAATGGCATCACTTCGCGTTCAAAAATCAAACCTACGAACTTGACTTTCAAACAATGATATTACTTCTTTTTGCAACATAGTCAACACCATAATCCTTCTCCAGAAACATTGATAATCTGTATAGAGTTCTATAATGTTGCTCAATGATCCTAACAGAAAAAATGGAGGAACTCGAAACAAAGCTTTTTGAAGCCACAAAAACAAGGAGTGTGAGCTTATTGCAAAGGCTGCTAAAGAAGGATCTGTTAATTCTTGATAGAGTTGAAGTTAACGATTTTGCAGACTCCTTTGCATGTTACAGCAATATTAGGCCATATTGCTACATGAAAAAATTAAATAAAAAATAAATTGTGATAGACAACTCAATGACAATGCATTTTATGTGTTTTCTAGCATTAGTAAAGGTGAAAACGCATGTTACAATTAGCCCACTCATATATCACCTTAATAAGCCAATTCTTGACCAATTGTTTCACATTTATGGGGTACTAATTTCATGATCAGACCAAGATAATTAGAAGAAATTTATATAAAAACTAATTTAATGGATGAAATTGATTTAATGATTTATTCAAATCTCTCAATGGAGATTGAACACAAGAAATGCTGACTTTCTCAGGCCACTAGAACAGATATAAGAGTTCTGCTTAACGTCATAGTCTAATCCACTAAAAGAAAACAAGTTACTCACAATATATAAGTTGACCCATGAATTTTTTTTTTTTTTTAATTGATGTGGAAAGGAATACCTTTCATTAAGCTTATACAACATTAAGCCCTATTATAACATTGATGAATCTTAAACCACCCAAACCAAGTAAACACTCAGCCTCCATGAAATAACAATCAGTAGAGCAACATACTAATCAAAGCATCCTAATAGTATTTTCCTAATAGAAGAATCAATGGCCTTGATCAACAGCTCTATCACTATAGAAAACCATTATTAATATTCAAAATCACTCTCACTTCTGCCATAATTCAGTTTCCAATAAATTCAAAATTTTGTAAATTATCATCAGATTAGTAAATCAGGAATAAAATTTACCTATCCTCACAGACTATCTATGATTTTGCCTCGATAGTATTCTGCCCCAGGGATCTCATCACAGTTCCAAGCTCCTTGAATGCAACCTATACATGATGCCCAATGCAATTAATTGGACCTATGTTTTCCAAACATATTCAGACCAAGATGACAATAATTGTGACATCTACCATTTTCACCTCAAATATATTAAATCTCTCCATTAATCAGACCAATCAGTGATCCTTGTAAAGAAGGCTATCATCCTATATCTAATATGAGCAAATATAATTTTAAAAACAGGCCACTCCAACCCAAAAGATGCTATATTCGAAATGTATATTTCCCAAGATAACTTTATGACTTTCTTCAAACAATACCTCAAACTTTTAACTTATTAAAACAATAATTACAAAAACATTGTCAGCACAGCAAAATGTATAAATATTGCCTCATAAAACCAAAAAATTATCACTTGACCTGAAAATCCGATTATTCAATCAAAATCCTATTATTCAATCAAAATCCGCTACAAATTTAAAATTAAACAAGAATTAAATATCCAAATACACATTCACACTCACAAACAACACCAAACATACCTTGTTTTCAACTATCAAATCTATTGCCAAGTTCCATAAATTGCAAGGGTTAGGACTGGACTTAGAAGAAAATCCCGTGAGAATGCGAGTGGAGAAAAGATAATGGAGGGAAAAAAATAAAAAAAAGGAAGAAAAAGAAAAAGAAAGAAAATGATGCTTTTTCAGGAGGAGAAAAGAAATCAGCAGAGAGAAGCAAAAAAAAAAGTGGGGAAGAAATAGTGTGGCGGGAAGGATATGAGAGATTTGGGAAAGAAAATTGAGAAAAAAAAGGTGTGGCGGGAGAGAGGAGAAAAATATTTGGAGAGAGATGGAAAAATAGGTTTCAGCACTTAAAATAACATATCACAATTAATGGGGGTTCAAAACCCCCCACAGATATAATGCGTCTTTTACAAAATAATACTGCAAAAATTTTAAATATATATATAATTATTGAAGGGGTTAAACCGCTACGATTACTTAAAACCCCCACTATTTATGTTTTATATTGTGGGGGTTGTTAAACCGCTACAAAAAAATGCATTTAGTAGGAGTTTACGATAACCCCCGCTAATATATTTTTTTCTTATAGTGCTAGGCCACAATCGAGAGATGGAAAATGAAGGGACCATATTTGCACAACACACATAAGTTGATAAGGTTCGCACCACAATTAATTCACTAATAAATTGGGCTCCATAAGCTTGTGATTAGACATCAACTATAAAGATTGGGTACTATAGAATTAATAGAGATTAATTCTATAGGTAATTAATTAAATGGTTTAATTAATTATAAATCGTAAAAAGTTACGAGCCCATATCTAATTAATTGATGAACCTAATGGATCACACGCCTTCCTCGATTTGGTCATGGTATGGATTTAAGTAGAGATTCTCTAATTGGATTTGCAATAATCACCTAAATTAAAATTAGGCAAATAAAGAGAGATTTTGACTAAAAGTCAAAATATTTGACCAAAGTCAAAATTGGTCTTCTTAAATAGATTAATTTGAAGAGTCAAATTATTGTAATTGAATTAATGATTAATTTGATTCAATTAAATTCAATAGTTGAATTAATTGATTCAAGAAGTTAAACTAACTAGGAGAGAAATAATTTTAGATATTTAAAGTGAATTAGAATCTATGTAGCACTTTAATTAAATGGTTAATTGAAATGCCACATAGATTGTAACTTGGATGCCATGTAGACTAAGATATTTTGAAGAGAAGAATCTAGATTCTTCCCTCCAAAACCACCATGCCAACTAAGCATCCAAATTGGCAAGGATCACACTTTAAATACCATGCGATAACTACCTCACACCATGCACACAATTTTCAGCAATCTCTTAATTTAGAAGATCTAAAATCTGAAAATTTTTCCCTCCAAGTTTTCTCTCTTCATCTCTCAAATTCTCTCTTAGATTTATACTTAGATCTAATCTCTAACAATAGATCTTGAGTAATAATCAAAGAGGAAGAGTGGATCTATTAATAGAGGTGTGATTTCACTTGAAACTTGTTGATCAAAAGTTGATCACGTTTTCGAAGGGCCACTCACATTTTTCATCAAGTTTTTGGAGGAGTTCTTCATTTTTCTTGATCATTTCTTGGGAAATTTGAAGATCTAATTGGAGAATTGGATTGGAATCATCAAGAGTTGGTGAAGATCAAGTTTTGGAGAAGATCAAACATCAATTCAAGAAGAGATCCACCTATTAAGTTTTCTTAGAGAGTGTTCGGTCAAGCTTGTTTTAGAGGCATCAAAGGTTGGTTTCCTCTTCTCTAATCTAAATTCTAGGCTCACATGAGGATCCTATGAAAACTTAGGCTTTATTCATGGTGATGGATGTGTGTTGCTGCTGCATTTTATTTTATTTTAGCCTAATCTTCACCTTCAAGTGGTATCCGAGCCAAATCATATGAGCTAGATTTTAGATTCATTTAAACATTGATTCATGTGATGAATTGATGTTAAATCTAGTGATCTTGATTCAATCTAATGCGTTGGAGGTCATTAGATGTTGTGTATGGCTTGAATCTATGTGAATTATTTGATAATTGATGCTATATGATAATCTAGCATGTTTAGATTCAATATGATTGAATAATTGGAGTTGGTGTTATTGATCTTGTGATTAGGTGTGGAATTAATGTTAATTTCTGAAATTAATTATTTTAAAATTGTTTTAAAACTTATATGAGATCAATATACATGTATTAGATTAGATCTAGTATAGTTTGGATAAAAAATTCATCAATTAGAGCATGAAAATTGTGTTAAGAACATATTGGTGTTTTCTGGAAAACCATGCACATATGACTCTCAGGTTATTGTGCACCAAATGGCTTTGTTTTTGTTCTCTTTAATTTTCTAAGTCATCTACCATGTGTTGGAAACCTATAGTTTAAATTTGGTGATTTTGGAGTTAAAGAGAATTTTCTAAAAATCTTATTTCTTGGTTTTCTAAGTAATATAAAATGAGTTGGAAACCTGTGGTTCAAATCTAATGCTTTTTTGAATCAAAAAAAATTTATTAGAATTTTTGGAATGGGGGCTGTCGGTCAAACCCGAGGCAAATTATGAATCTGTCATTTGAAATTCTAATAAAGTTTTGATCCAAATCATGATATAAGTTGATCTCTCATGGTGTTTTAAATCCCTCCCAAGTTGTTGGAGGGTTTTAGAAATCTTAAGATAATTTAAAACCAAGTTTAATTCCACATTTAATTGATGATTTACAGTAAACAATTTCCAGTGGCATATGATGCACTAACTTGCTTTTAATTATATGTTCATGTGATGAATGTTTAATTAATTATTGTTGATTTAATTTCAATCATTTATATGATGGATGTTTGATGTTAAATGGATGTATACGATGATTATGAGCCTCATTAAAATCGTTTTAATAATTTGATTTATTGATTAGATTTGTAATTAAATGGCACTTACATGCCTCCTTTCCATCTTGTAATAAGAGTAGTTTTAGAATGGTGAGGTCTTCTTTTTCTTTTGATTGAAGACCATGTGTGCATGGTATATAATGTAATCAAAAAAAGGAAGATAAAGGAGTTCAAGGCATGAAGGCCATGCATGGTGATATATATGTAATAGATAGGATCTATTTATTTAACTACTCACCTTAAATCACTAAGTAATGCTCTAATGGCTCTAAGTGTATTATTTAGTCAAAGCTCATAATCATCCACCCTTGGAGCATGCTAGGTTGTTTTATTTACTTATTTATGATTATTATCCTTGTGATGTATGGTGATGCATGCTTACGATAGATAATCTAAATAAGAGTAAATAAAACATTGATGAGGTCTTAGCAATCTTTTGAATTAAATCACTCACTTAAAATGTCAAAGTATTTTTGGCAAGAAAATTTTTATTAAGTTGTAATGGACAAATTAAATGAGATTTAATGTTCCATGCCTCCCACCAATAAGTATGTGACATGAGATATTACTGAGTGGGCACGTTGGCTACGCCTTGTGGGACATGCCTACTTGGAAAGCTATGATCACTACTTCAAGCATGTGATGCTCTTTTAATTAGTTCAATTGTGGTATTGGCTAACGTCTCGTGAGATGTCCATAATTGAGTTAATTGTAAAGAATGATTGGTTGGTAAAACTTAACATCAAATCGTATAGATGGCTACGTCTTGTGGGTCTATATGAAAGATGAGGTAAAATAATTTTAAGGATTGCATAGTTGATGCAATTGGTAAAGCTAATTACCTACCTAAAAAGTTATTTGTTTATGGCTACGTCTCGTGGGTCTATAAATAATTCCTAAGGCCCTAAAACCCACTAGGAGATATGATTTCCCAAATTTTATGAGAGGGCATAAAACTTGAAGAAAATAGTGGGAGGTAACTATGATACAAGACCATATCATGTCTTAAAATATTACACGAATAGATGCTTATGCTATCTTCTTTATTTTTGTAGATTTTTTGAAATCAACAATTTCAAATGGTTAAAAATCCACTTTGTAATTTTGGAAGCTAATAAACTCACGAGTCCTAACTATGGTGATTGGTTATAAAATTTAAAAATTGTGCTTGATTCTGAGAAGAGGACTTATGTTTTGACACAAAGTCCCCCCGATACCATCCCCGATTATGCAATGGACGACATGTGGGAAACTGTCAATCATTGCCAAGAAGATAATCTTCAAACCCGATATCTAATGTTGGCATCAATGTCAAGTGAGCTCGAAAAATCTCATAAGCACATAAAGCATGCTAGTGAGATATACATGCACTTGGAGGAGTTATACTCAGTACAAACGCATTACGAACGTTATAACACCTCCAAGGAATTGTTTAGGACAAGAGTGGTTGAAGGATCAAGTGTTCACAAGCATGGTTTGAAAATGATTTCTTTAATTGAAAAGCTCAGAAAACTTGATGTTGTTATGGATAATGATTTTTACATAGACTTGATCCTTCAATCATTGCCAAGCTCATTTGACCAATTCGTCATAAATTTCAACATAAGTAAACTCGACGTGATGGGTAACGAATTACTTAATATGCTTGTCACGGTCGAGTTTACCATGAAGAAAGACAATATGGTATTGATTGCTTCAACTTCTAAAGCCCATAAGGGCAAGACAAGGAAAAAGAAGAAGAAAAATTCTTCTAAAGGGAAACAAGTTCCAAAGCCATCAGGTGGAATTAAGAAAAAAGCCAACACTAAAGAGGACAAATGCTTTTATCATGGAGAGATTGGGCATTGGAAGAGAAACTGTAAGAAGTAATGGCTTCCTTGAAAAATGGCATGTTCTTTAGTATGGGAAACAGTGCAAGAGTCGATGTCGAAGCCTCACGCCTAGTTACTTTAGCATGTAATAATCAAAAGTTGGAATCAAGTAATTGTCTCTTTATACCGTCCTTATTGAAGAACATCATTTCCATCCCTGTGCTGGACAAAGAAAATTATGAATTTTCTTGCAATAATGAAAAGTGTTTTCTTTCTAAGGATGGTTCTTTAATTGCTATTGGTACATTGACAAATGGGCTTTACACCCTAGATTCTAACTATACATTATTACAAATTCAACAAGAGAACAAAAAAAATCAGATGACCATAACCAAGCATACTTATGGCATGCTAGACTTGGGCACATTTCCAAAAATAGGATAAGTAGGTTGGTTGCCTCAAGGTCACTTTCGATGAGTAACATTGAGGAGTTACTGACTTGCGAGTCTTGTTTGAAGGGAAGAATGACTGAACCACCGTTTGTTGGACAACCGGAACGTGCCACTAAACCATTAAAACTAGTTCATACGGATGTATGCGACCCACTAAGAGTTAGTGCCCGAGGTGGTTACAATTACTCTATTACATTTACCGATGATTATAAACGATTTGGGTGGGTGTTTCTCATGAGGCACAAGTCCGAAGCTCTTGAAATATTCAAAGTGTATAAGAATGAAATAGAAAAACAACTTAAACTAAATATAAAAACTCTTCAATCCAATCGAGGAAGTGAATACTTGAGTGACAAGTTTCTTCGTTATCTATAAAGAATGGGATTCTCTCACAGTAGACTTCTCCTGCTACACCACAATTGGATGGGGTGTCGAAACGTAGAAACTGCACCTTGTTGGACATTGTACAATCTATGATGAGTTTCACAGATCTTTCTTTTTCATTTTGAGGCTATGCCCTCGAAATGGCAGCAAAGTTACTTAACACAGTACCTTCTAAGTCGGTGCCCAAAACACCACATGAAATGTGGTATAACAAAGCACCCTCATATTCTTATTTAAAGGTATAGGGGTCCCCTGCCTACGTCAAGAAACTAGTGGAAGATAAGTTGAATGCTAGATCCACCTTATGCAAATTTGTGGGCTACCCCAGAGAGTTTACGGGTTATTACTTCTATAATCCTACAGAACAAAAGGTGTTTGTTTCGAGAAACATTGCCTTCTCGGAGAAGGAATTTCTATTAGATAGGAAAGGCGAGATCGTGGAACTTGATGAAGTTCACAATCAAGAAAAAAACCCACAACCAATAAAAGCAGATAAATCTCAAAACACACAACTTCCGATCAATTGGATAGTGATCCGAAGACCTATGAGAAAGTCATGTCAGATATGGACTCGAGACACTGGCAACTAGCTATGCAATCCAAAATGGACTCCATGTACTCCAATAAGGTTTGGACCTTAGTTGATCCGCCAGAGAGTTTAGTACTCGTTGGATGCAAATAGATCTTCAAGCATAAACTGGGATTTAATGGAGAAGTGGTAACATATAAGGCCAGATTGGTGGCCAAAGGATATACCCAATAACCGGGTATAGACTTTGAGGAAACCTTTTTACCTGCTGCAACGCCTAAGTCCATTAGGATTTTGCTCGCTATAGCTGTATATTATGACTATGAGATATGGCAAATGGATGTGAAAATTGCTTTTCTTAATTATAACCTCGATAAAGATGTTTATATAGAGCAACTAGAGGGCTTCACATCCAAGGAAAGTGAGCAAAAGGTTTGCAAGCTCCACAGGTCCATTTATGGACTTATGCAAGCATATCGAAATTAGAACATACGTTTTGATGAGACAGTCAAAGGGTTTGGCTTCATCAAAAATGCATATGAGCCCTGTGTGTACAAAAAATGTAGTGGGAGCATGGTGCAGTTTTTAGTGCTTTATGTCGATGACATCCTACTCATTGGGAATAATATAGAAGTATTGAAGTATACTAAAGCATGGTTATATGCACAATTCTCTATGAAAGACTTGGGAGAGGCATCTTTTGTATTGGGAATATAGATCTATAGAGATAGATCGAAAAGATTACTGCGGCTCTCCCAAAGTCCATGCATAGACAAAATACTAAAGCAGTTTAGTATGGAAGAATCCAAGAGGGTTCCTCCCCATGAGACGTGGACTGCATCTCTCTAAGTCTATGGCCCCAAAGACGGAAGAAAAGAGATGTAGGATGTCTAGCATATCTTATGCCTTTGCTATAGGAAACATAATGTATGCAATACTATGTACAAGACTGGATGTAACGTACGCTCTAAGCGTTATGAGCCATTTTAAATCCAATCCCGGTGAGAGTCACCAGAGTGCCATAAAAATAATTCTTAAGTACTTGAGAAGAACTAAGGAATTGTTTATCATTTACGGCCGTGGAGAATTGAAACGAGAAGGGTTTTTGGATTCTAGCTTTCAATCCAATGTAGATGACAACAAATCCATTTCAGGATTAATATTTTGCCTTAATGGCAGTTCGGTAAGTTGGAAGAGTTCCAAGCAAGATACCACGGCCGATTCAACCACTGAGGCAGAATACATAATAGCATCAGATGCTATAAAAGAGGGTGTTTGGATGAAAAACTTCATCCAAGAGTTGGATATGGTTCCTAGCATGGCCGAGCCAGTTGTTATCTTCTATGACAACAATGGAGTCATTGTGCAAGCAAAAGAGCCAAGATCTCCTCAGCGATCCAAGTACATAATGAGGCGTTATCACTTAATCCAGGAGATCATTGATAAAGGCGACATAAAAGTGGAACGCATTGCCTCAAAAGAGAATGTAGCAGATCCACTAACCAAACCACTTACCCAGAAAGTCTTTGAGAGACATCTTGAGAAGATGGGCTTATGGACTATGAGTAATTGGTTTTAGGGCAAGTAAGAGATTGTTAGAGTAGCGCCCTGCAGCCAATTAGATTTAGCTTTATCATTACTACTCTTCTGTAAATAATCTTATTTTTGCAATATAAATAAAATAGCCATCTTTTTCATATCCTCGTAAATAGATCACATAAGGCTATGAGACTAGGTCATGCATATGATGGTGATCATGAAACTAGTCTCTAGATATCTTGATCTTAAACTCTCCAAGTCATAGAATCCTTGACACGAGGGCATCTTGGATTCGGATAGACTTGCACTAACGTGCATGATTCACTCATTGAATCATTGCCCCGTTTCATAGGTAATCGATGTAGTTGATACCGGTGCATGTTAGTGGGTACTTGTTAGAAAAACAAGTCTACTGAGAGACCCAATATAGAGAATTCCATGAGATAGCCGTAGTGACATTCGGTGATGGATTATTCTCTATCTTACAATAGTGCATATAATTAGTTCTTAGACTTGAAAGACCATAGTGATCTGATAGTAGGTCTTTGTTCTTTGATGTGCATCTCGATTACTGGTTACCGGATCATATGAGGTACATATTGGGTGCAAGCTATCTACGTATAGAGGCTTGTGAGTTCCAAGAAAGGATCTGTTTCCTCGTCATAATGAATGAGTATATCTCCTATGTTTTCTATGATGATTTGATTCAAGAAAATTCTTGCACAAGGTGGTGTGCCGATTTGGAAAGGAGTTTCCAAAGTCGAGGACACAAACGAATCAATTATTAAAAATAGATGCATAGTTATTGGGCTATTAGGGATGTCAAAAATATCTTAACCCTAGGCCACAATCAGGAGATGGAAAACGGAGGGATCGTATTTGCACGACACACGTAAGTAGATGAGGTTCGTACCACAATTAATTCACCAATAAATTGGGCTCCATAGGCTTGTGGTTAGACATCGACTATAGAGATTAGATACTATAGAATTTAGAGATTAATTATATAAATAATTAATTAAATATTTTAATTAATTATAAAACATAAGGAGTTACGAGCCCATGTCTAATTAATTGATTAACCTAATGGGTCACACGCCCTCTTCGATTTAGTCACGGTATGGATTTAAGTAGAGATTCTCTAATTGGATTAGACATAATCGTCTAAATTAGAATTAGGCAAACAGAGAAAGATTTTGACTAAAAGTCAAAATATTTAACCAAAGTCAAAATTGGTCTTCTTGAATAGATTAATTTGAAGAGTCAAATATTGTAATTGAATTAATGGTTAATTTGATTCAATGAAATTCAATAGTTGAATTAATTGATTCATTTCATTGTTGAATTAATTGATTCAAGAATATAAATTAAACTAGGAGGGAAATAATTTTAGGTATTTAAAGTGAATTCGAATTTATGTAGCACTTTAATTAAATGATTAATTGACATGTCACTTAGATTGTAACTTGGATACCATATAGGCTAAGATATTTTGAAGAGAAAAATCTAGATTCTTCCCTCCAAAACCACCTTGCCAACTAAGCATCTAAGTTGGCAAGGATCACACTTTAAATATCCTGTGATAACTACCTCACACCATACACACAATTTTCAACCATCTCTCAATTTAGAAGATCGAAAATCTGAAAATTTTTCCCTCAAAGTTTTCTCTCTTCATCTCTCAAATTCTCTCTTAGATTCATACTTAGATCTAATCTCTAATCATAGATCTTGAGTGATAATCAAATAAGAAGAGTGGATCTATCATTAGAGGTGTGAGTCCACTTGAAACTTATTGATCAAAAGTTGATCATGTTTTTGAAGGGCCACTCACGTTTTTCATCACGTTTTTGGAGGAGTTCTTCATTTTCTTGATCATTCCTTGGGAGATTTGAAGATCTAATTGGAGAATTGGATTGGAATCATCAAGAGTTGGTGGAGATCAAGTTTTGGAGAAGATCAAACATCAATTCAGGAATAGATCCACCTATTCGGTTTTCTTGGAGAGTGTTCGGTCAAGCTTGTTTTAGAGGCATCAAAGGTTGGTTTTCTCTTCTCTAATCTAAATTCTAGACTCATATGAGGATCCTATGAAGATTTAGGCTTTTATTCATGGTGATGGATGTGTATTTCTGTTGCGTTTCATTTTAGTTTAGCCTAATCTTCACTTTCAAAGTCATTACAGGTGGTATCAAAGCTTGGGTTTCTTAAGTTATGCCAGAATTAGATATTTGGGATAGGAACTTTCTTTGGACTTATATCATAGGATTAGACTAAATTATGTTATGATCGTTTGCTATAATTGGTAATGCTTAAATGTATTGGATTGCATTTGGGAGGCCTACAAATTTGTGAACCGTTAATCATTTGATTCTAGATTGATAAGATAGGTGTGAATTCTTGCTTGAGTTGCTTAGGGACAAATGATGAAGTACTTATCTAAAGATGATAGGACTCTAATTAGGCCCTTCAAAGGATGAATAGACTTATGGGAAATATTTGTTCCTATCAATGTGATGAGATAGGAAAAGTCGAATAGAAGACTCACAGTCTGACCTGGCTATTGAAATGGTAGAGAGCCGTGGGTGTGGAAGATGCCCCAATGATGGATTATACCTCAAGACCTTTCATTCATATATATATATGAATGAAAACGACCTTGCATGGGTTAAGAATCAATTGGAAGAATCCAGAGGAGGATTTAAATTATGATGTGAGGATATTGATAACCTGTTCTGAGGTATTCGACTTAGGAAAAATCTATAGCAATGCTAACTTTGATATAGTTAACAATGTTTTGACTAGAAAAGTAAAAGTGGAACAGATTGGTATGTTAATAGTAAGGGTTATATGATCACCCTTTTTGACAAATTTTTGTAGTTTGTTGCATAACCTTGTATTTTCAATGAATGAATAAAACCCTGAATAATATTTAGTTTGAGCCTTGGTATTGTGCTTAAATGTGTATGGTATTGTGAACTCTTAGAGAAAATCCTTGGAATAATACTAAGAAACTTGTCCGCCAATTTCAGAAAATTATGGCAATAAGAGGAAGTACATCAGATAATGAGCCAACTAGAAAAGTGGCAGACCACGACGAGTATTGTTCAAGGAATTCGAAGCCCCATATACCCACAAATAATAAGGAAAACATAATACCATGAGAGGAACCTTGAAAGCGAATACCTCTTGTAAGAAATGAACCTACCATTGAGTGATTTTTCACAATATGGCAACAATTCATGAACTATTGCCAACAACAACTGAGAAGAGAAAAATTAAAGATACCATACCGAGGAGGTTGATATAGAGAATAAGGCGCTAACAAGGTTTCTGAGGTTTAACAAGCCAAAGTTTAAAGACGGACCTAACAATCAAAAAGCCGAGTCTTGGATTATGGAGATTGAGAAAATATTTCTAGTACTAAATTACTCGAAACAATGGAAAGTAAACTATGCCACTTTTCTATTTTACGAAGCGGCACATCACTAGTGGTGTGTAATAATGCAGATATGGGAAAGAGATGAAGTTGACGGAACTTGGGAAGAGTTCAAGGCTGAATTCTTAAGGAGGTTTATTGCTCAAGTAATTAGGGATATGAGGGAGAAAGAATTTATAAACTTGATCCAGGGGTCTCTTATGGTGATTGAGTATGAAGTCAAGTACAATAAACTAATCCAATACACACCGCGTGTGTTGGTGGATGATGAGAGAAGGAAGAAGAGGTTCATACAGGGCCTCAGGCCTAAGCTAAGACGTGCCTTAGCTATCTGTAACTCCTTAAACTATAACAGCACTGTAAAACAAGCAATGGAATTAGGAGCAAAATTCCAAGAACTTTCCAAAATTGATGCAAAGGAAAAAGGAAAATGATTAACTCTGATTATGACATAAATAAAAAGGGTTTCTTTATAAAGAAACCAAAGACGATGGCAGAAAGCTCAACGCCACCAACAGCGGATAGGGACAAGGCTTCTAATACTACAGGGGGAAGAAATTGTGGTTTTTGCGGAGGCACCTATCATATTGAAGACAGTTGCTGGAAAAAGTAAAGAAGATACTTATCCTGTGAAAGTCCCTATCATCTGACAAAAGATTGTCCGAGAAACTGCAAGGACGCCGGTTCTAGAATGCAAAACCTGCCACAACAAGCCACAGCTAGGCATTCGCAAAACAAAGCAAGGGCATATGCCTTAGCAGGAGAAGGGAACGGACCTTACCCAGAGGATGGGAAGCAAGGTCCCAATTCACAATTTTGTGAAATATTTGATCCAAGTGCTATACGTTCCTTTAAATCGATTGGAAGCAGTCAGGCTCAATTCAAGATTATGAAATGAATTAGCTACATCAAGCCAAGTAAGTTGTTTTGCCAAAATAGTAGGATAGCAAAATTGGGATTGGTACCAATAATTATCGTAAAATCAATGTAACTACCTTTTTGGCTGTAAAAATCAGAGGAGTTATAAGGACAAGGATTTCCAGCTTATATTTAGTCAATAAACTTCCGAATAAAGTCAAGTCAAAGGATATACAGGCAATTAGTAAATTTCTTAGCATTACTCGAAAGAACTGAATTCACTATCCCAGATTAAAGGATAGAGTTTGTGAAAAGATTATCTTTGGAAAAACCTAAAAGGCCAAAGAGGCCACTTGAGAATAAGAGGACGAGTTGTCATAGAAATATCCCTACCAATCTGAACAACAAGAAGGAGTCTGGGACAAGATTCTTTTAAGGAGAGGAGAGTGTGATAATCCTAATTTTCTCTAATTCTATTTTTTGAAATTCTTTTCGTTTAAACTCGGAACCTTTTCGTAACTACTAAAAATTTCTTTCACAACTATAGGAGATCTCTTTTATGACAAAATATTTCATCAAATCTACTAAAATTTTTCTAGCAAATAAAATTTATTTCGAGCATTCTTTTAGCACAAAGAGAAATTTATTTGGGCCTCAATTTTTGAGCTCAAAAATTTGTCAAACCTGATCCAAATTTTACGAAAAATATATATATAGTGATATATATACATACAAGGGTCGCCCACCCTTCCCTATTTCAAAGGAAAAATCTAACTTTTATTACTAAATAAAGACTTGGCAAAGTCCTAAAACACATGTGGATAAATACAAGGCTTTATCTCCACACCCTCAGTTTTCTTTAATGGCAAAATAACCCCTCCCTACAACTATTAATATGGGGTGTTGGCATTGCAAGAACACCCCCACTATACTCTTCTTCTTCTTCTTCTTCTTCTTCTATTTTTCAAGCAAATTCAAGAGTTAAATTTCTCCTTCTTCTTCCTCTTTGCTTCATTTTTCTCATTGAAAAACACTTCAAAAATCTCTAAACTTATGAGCTAAAGGGGAAAACAGTAGGGAACACCAATCTTGAAGCAACACTCTTGGTAAGTGCAAGCTTCAACCCTAAGAAATAAGATTTGGAATGTGATGCTTATTATGATAAAGGATCTAAGAAGAGGTCTCGATGATTAATCTTGAATAATATTTAGGTTTGGGATAAATCAGTTGAGACTTGGGAATAAAAGATTGAATTCTAACATACAAACAAACACATTTGTCTCGGGTATGTATATCCACTGCCCCTGCAACACCTTCAATTTTCAAAGCCTCAAAACGTACTTTTCTTTTATCAAATCAACCCATATAATATACCATTAGAAACCTTATCAGGTGGAGATGATTGTAGGATCAAGAATCACTTAAAAAACATGGAAGAAAATGTTCAAAACAATTGATGGAAAGCAACCTACTATAGCTACCAAGAGCAGGGTAGTAGCCGGGGAGGTGTTGTGAATGGGTATAGATGAAAATCTGACCATTGAATCGTCAATCGGAAGATACTGTGTAATACCCCGAGATTTTCCTAATTAAAAATTTTAATCATCGATTTTTGCAAATCAATCCGATTTTAATAAAACGAAAAATGTTTTAATCCCAAAATAAGTTTCACTCATCCGAAATATTTTCTCTAGTTTAAATCTCGATTTCTTGCAGTATTTCGGCCCAATATAATCTTTTAGGCCTAAAGAATAAGCCCAAATATCCCAACAAATTATCCAAATATTTCAGCCCAATAAATAACATAAAAAGAAATGAAAACAAAAAATCAAACTCAGATTTTCTGAGTCAAGGCAGCCAAATTTTTACCTCTATTCAAGGATTGGTTTTGCATATTTTTAGCTGAAAAATTTTTGACTAAGTGTTTGCTAAATTTTTTAACTATAAATCATGGATGAAGCTTGATGCATGAGCACTTGTTCCTTCAATTTTCTGCAGCAAAAGAAAACTCATTTCTTTCCTTCTTCTTCTTTCCTCTCGGCAGCTCTATTCTTTTTGCACTCACACTTTTAAGTTTTCTTAAGTAACAAGAAGAAGATTAAAAGGAAAAACGGGGTGTGACTTTCTTGACTTGTGGTAAGTTTAGTTTATATTAAGACTAAGAGTTATGTTAAGTTACGATTGAAGTTTGATTAAGAACTTGTGGTTTTGTTCAGACGGTTGAAACGGTTATACAGAGAGCTCGAAGTTTTACAACTAAGCTTGGACTAAAGTAAGACTTATGGAACCTCTTGTCTCCTTCACATGCTTATATGTTTTTCCTCATATTTTGTTCATCTTTCTACGTTGAGCTTATAATGTTCATGATCATGATGATATTTTGGACGTTATGAGCTTTGTATTGCTATTATTGTTGTTTCTTGTTAATATAAGCTCATGCCCTTCAAATGGTAATCCAAAGCCTATTGAACATCATTGACATCATCACCTATGCTTTGGATTGGAAATGAACCTTGGACCATGGACTAAGAGGAGGATTTGATAACCTAAATCGAATGAAAATGAAAGATATGAACAAAACGTAACTTTTCGACTCGATTTTTATTTTTCAAAAAATCTTTTACCAAACTTTAAAATGACGATTTATAAATGTTTATGGACATAAGAAAACCTTAAAAATGAAAATTTGAGCCAAAAATCAAAAGAAAATAAAAAACAAAAATCATATTTTTCACCCGAGAGTGAGCACCCAAGTGCTCATTTTGAGGGCCCCATTGCCCACTCAGATTTTCAAAATCTTCATTTTTCCACCAAATTCTAGAAGCTAAGCGCTCAAGCATCCATTTGGGTGCTCAAGCACTCAAACTCGTGGTGAAAATCACTGTTTAGGTGCTCGAGCGCCAAACGTGCGCCCAAGCGCTCATTCTAGTGTGCTTAAATGAGTTTTCGACTTCATTTTTGATAAATCGAGTCTATATCTAACCTTTTTAAAACATATTTAAGATTTCAAAACAATGAATCCTCTAATCCATAATTTAATTCCGATTTGTTTGAATAATATAATTGACCAAAATTTCGAATTGTTTATTTAATGTTACTGGTCAATCAAATATGTCCTAAATGGCTTCATGAAATATAATATGTTCAAATGTCTTGTTTATTTCTAGCCTACTGAATGAATGCACATTGGGCCCTGGGGATTTTCTAGGGTATCGGATTGGGCAACATTGGGTTGATGATCTGAGCCCTTGTAAATCCCTGCATGTGGGGTAGTTCAGATGACCCTAGAGGTAAGGTTCTGAAGGGCTGCTCTAAAGCACGTACGTTGGCTGTGCTTTACTGTTTATATGATGCTCTTTCGGGAGTTTAGGGGATAAGAATTTTATATGATATGTGTTGGAGCTATAAGGGTGACAGCCTACCAAACTACTTATTTTTGCCTTACGACTTGAATGTGATAAATGTTTAATGTTATCTTCTCGTTTTGATCATTTTGATTGTTTCTGAATCATTTATTGAATCACATTCTTGTCTTGATATTGACGTGCCTATTGTTAGAACTCTTTCATACCTGTTTTTATGCCATAAGTTTTACTGGGTCAGTGGACTCATGATTTCATAACATCATGTAGGTTCATAGGCCATGGATTGATCGACAGAAAGCTGGAGGGTATTTGTAACCGCTTTCTTTTTTGGAATTTGTATTTAAGTTAGGAATTTTGACTCAATTTGGACTTTTAGACTTATGGATTGTATATCTAGATGGCTTGTAATATTTAGTTAGCTGCCTACGTATTCTGAACGAACCTTCTTGTCTCGAAATGATATTTTGGAAATTTTAGTTTGAGATAAACACTGTTAGCTCCTGTTTTTAGTTTTAGAATATTTTTCGTCCGTGAGTAATGTTCAGGATCACGGGGCGGAATACTATCGTGACCCGGGGCGCAATACACTGTTAGAAAGATCATTGAGTTAAGGTATCTATAGAGGTAAAAAGCACTATTAAACTATTAGGAACTTTGAGATAAGGTGATTGGAATAAAGATTGTCATTCTTGGAAATGTGCTAACTGAGAAATTTTGATATTGATTGACTAAGTGATTTTACTTGGAGCGTTTTTGGAAATTTAGAAACATAATTGTGCATTGTGATCAAAGGATTGAGGTAAGGATTATGGCTCCTTAACTCCATAATCTTGAAAATAAGCTCATAATTTATGCTTAAATTTCCATTGCTTAGAATATTGACGTATTGAACTTGCCTTGTCATCCTTATAAAATGTGGAATCCTGGCTTCGATTGATCACATGGACATACGGAACTCATTATAATATCTAAAATATTTAGCTTGTCATCTTGATACTATTATAAGTGGAATTCTTGGTTAAACTTGCAATATATCTTGGTTTGATGATGGAGTGAAAACATGGACTTAATTTGGTAAAGTTTCCAATCTTTTGAACTTGATTATAAAACTTCAAAGAACCAGATTTTTGCTAGCATTGTTTTGACTTTAAAAACAAAAAAAAAAATTACCTTGTTGTGCCCAGGACAGTGGCTTTAGCCATTTTCGGGCGCTTCCATGCCTAATTCCAGTCCCGGCTGCGCCCAATACAAAACTTTTTTGCAATTTTTACCCATTTTTTAACTTGAAATGGCTATGTTTCATACTTTTGAACCATTTTCAACTCGAAAATCTTGTTTAGCATGTCCAATGTTCGCTTCTTTAAAATATTTTAAAGTATATCGTTGTGGTTTCCACTCCTCTAAATTGTTTTCAATATT
Organism: Handroanthus guayacan; assembly: GCA_014898755.1. Taxonomy (NCBI): domain Eukaryota; kingdom Viridiplantae; phylum Streptophyta; class Magnoliopsida; order Lamiales; family Bignoniaceae; genus Handroanthus; species Handroanthus guayacan. The sequence continues at coordinate 415,811 of JACFYI010003205.1, read as the reverse complement.
GTTTATATTTTCACTCTTTGAAACATTTTTAAAATAATGTTTATGATTTCCACTCCTTGGAAACGCTTTCAAAATATTGTTTAACTTTTTTGAAACATTTTCAATAAATTGCCTACGGTTCTCACTCTATTGAAACATTTTCAAAATATTATGGTCCACTTCTTTGAAACATTCTCAACATTGTTTATAGTTCTCGCTCTTTCGAAATCTTTTCAAAATATCATTTGATATGTTTGTGGATTACGCCTTGAAACCTTTTAACTCGAATTATCATCTGATATATCCATAAATCACTCCTTTAAAATATTTAGCTCAAAATATCGTTTGATATGTCATAAATTCGAATTAAATCGAATGATTGTGTCCAATATTCATTGAAAGTTCATATTTTTTGAATCGAACAAACTTATGACTGGGATATAGAATGGCTATGTCTGAGATTGTTTGAAATTTCGTATTGATTGAATCGAACCAATTGTGATTGATTGATATTTATTGTGTACCATCCTATAGATGGGCTTGTTTATGTTCGATTATTGCTTGAAACTCTATTTAACTAATTTGGACAATTTTTATTAACTTTGAAACCTATTGATTGGTTGATAGTTGGGCCGTGGGGATCTCAAAAGGGACACTAGGTGGCATCGGGCCGACAGTTGAACCTTTGGTAAGTTTCCTATTTATTGGATAGTTCTGCAAAAACCTAGAGGTAGGATTTTCAAAGACTAGTCCATAGCATATGGTATATCAAGTGTAGCATTGTTTAATTGGATTGTCCCCGTGAGTAGCCACTCGAGAGGGGAACTTGTGGAAGGATAAGGAGTTATGTGTTTATGTTTGGGAGTGATAAGGGTGATAGATCCACCAAATACTAGTTTTATCATTTCTGATTATTTGTGTATATGATAATGAGCTTCTAGACTCATTGTTTGAATTGGTTCTTATCTATCGAACTTATGAATTCATTATATGATTCATCTCTCGTTTATTGGACTTCCTGAGCTCATTACTTAATGTGTACTCCATTGTTGGACTATCCAAATTTAATGATTGAATTACCTCTCAATTATTGGATTCTAGAATCTTCTATTTAAATCGACCCTTGATCCATATATCCATTCACCTTACCGTTCTATTCCTAGCCATAATTCCTTACTAAGTCATTTCAACTTACTTTTTAAATTTTAACATATATAGGTAACTAAGTTTCTGGAATTTTGCCAAGCTTGGAGATTTTAGATCACTCTATTTTATGGATGAGCTTATGTTAAAATGTGATAGCTAAAGCATTGAAATCATAGGAAGAATAATTTTGACATGTAATTGTAAGGTACTATTTCGAATATATATCTCTAAGAATGGTATGGAATTGTATTCAGAAATTTGAGTTAGAGACTCCTTGAGTTGGAGATATTTTGTTATGAAATTGAAAATTTGTAATAGTTAGCAGTTTCTATATGTACCCATGAATTTATGATATATTAGGACGTTATTGTTGTAAAGTTCGGTATCTTACGGAATATTGGAATTTTGAGGCTTATAATGAGTATGTATTTGATTCATGGATTGAATAAAAACTCCGCTGCATCATAATTTGTATAAGTTTGTAATTTGAAAAAAAAAATTAGAGCCCCTCTCCATAAGCAGCGATTCCGACCTAGGGACAGATGTTCTAGGTTCGGGTCATTACACTTGGATAGAAGATCCATGGAGTGGATGGCTTGAAGAGTTCAAGGATGATATTTGGAAACCACTAGATCTACATCTACATCAAGCAAAAGCATTTGGTAAATTCTTTCATTTTTGTGTTGAATCCAAACAATTGGAGTGATAAGCGATGACCATCATTGTTGAATGTATGAATGTGTTACTATATTGTTTCCATGTGATGAAAATAATTTTTTTTAATCACCAAAGAAATCAAGGTAGATAAAATGTCTCGAAAAACAATAAACGAGGAGTACAAACTCCCTTACAAGAAGTGTAGAAAGGTACAATCACTTAAATCGAAATGATGGCATATACCACTTCTCTAATCTAATTAATCCCTTCAATCTGCTATGGAAGTCACACGGTTGAAGGATTTTAGATTGTTTTTTGTCACATGCCCAATTAGCAAGTTCATCCGCGGGCTGATTTCCTTCTCAGTAAGTATGGGAGATTCACACATCAAGTTGTGCCATCAGTCTTCTAATCTTGTAGAGTTTAAGTTTAAGATGCCAAGATTTTGAATTCCAATATGCTATGCTCTTATTATTTCCGCTCATTATTCCACTTTCAATTCCCTTACTGTCCTGCGGGGATCAGTCCACTTAGCAACAAAATAGCAACAGAAAGATATTCAAGTTTATAATTTTATTATAAAAAAAGAAATTGATTGATATTTCATGTGGCATAGTAACAGTACTTAATTATTAGCCCAAGGAATCACAAAATTAGATGAAAACGTTAAAGGAAAAAAAAAAAAAAGGAAAGATGTCAATTTTGCATAGATGATGAAAATGGCACAGATTCTAAAAATTATTGATGTAACCAAAGAATTTTGTCCTCACTTTTCTCTTGTATATCTCTTTTTTTCTCATCTCTTTTATTCTTTCTTTCCCTTGTATTTAAATTAGAATTTCGAAAATTATCCCCAATTTTTCTCTCAACCACTGCCCCATGATCTCCATGACTTTACTGCCTCTATAATCGGCCCATTATCTGACTTACCAATAGAGTTATGACTCTTTTGACCTTATCCAAAATGGAATCATGTATCCTAGGCTGGACATGTATGGGCTAGCAGTTTAATCCTGCATTCTGGATCATAAGCTCCAAGGAATTAGCTTGGTTTGGGCTCAATCCTATACTCTGGGCTGATGGGTGCCTTGGGCCATGCTAATTGATAGACTGGGCCCAATATACTCATTATTTTAGGAGGGTTTGGGCCGAATTAAGATCACATAACAATTACGTACATCAAGTACCATATTAAGCTTTATCCTACATATAAATTATTATTATTACCCAACAAATCGATAACATTACTAGAAAACCTCATAACATTTTGATTTAAATTGAATAAATTTAAAAATAAAGGAAAAAATGTTATAAAAATAACTTCAAAATGTGTGAATTAAACTATAGCAATTAAGATTCAACATTTGTAAGGAAGTTAAAATGTGGTGCTTATATTTTCCAAGTTAATCGTAGGTAGATCATGAGTAATTATTAATTTTTCATTCCTATTCTTCTTCTTCAATAATTGATTTTAGCTTTTAACTATTCAATAAAATAATAATCGCAATTGATTCCTTAAGAAATAATAAAATAAAATTATCAGTCCAAGTTTATCAACTAATAGATCTTGTAATAAAGTAAATTGAAAGAAACAATTCGTACAAACATACCAACATGCCTTCAAAACATAATTATTCACTTTCTGATTTTAGTCATGGAAACTAACTTATCTCAAATCGTAAAAAACTTGAATCACCAACTTTGAATTGCCCCTTTGGTCCAGATCATAGTTGATTTTAATCACTGATCTTTGAATCACCCCCTTGGTCCGAATCAAATCACCAATTATGGGAAACAACTCAACGTTTCACAGCCCAAATACCAGTAGTACTTGATTTCTAATTTATTATTACGGAAAACCTCTTATTACAACACATGTAGAGAGATTATATGAGAGAAGTGAGAGAGTGTTTTCTACTAGGAGAGAAAAAGAATTCTATTTGAAGATGGAGTGTTATTCTAACATTAAGAGAAGAGAAGGAAGAATTCTCTAGAGAGAAAAACTTTCTTCTGACGTCTATTTTCCATTCTGTATAGAATAGAATGTCTAGCTTCTCTCTCCCAAATCCACCAACTAACCTCATAATTAGTGGTGGGTGGTTGTAAGGGGTTATCCCTAATTCAAATTCTCAACTTATCCCTTCAAATTTAATTAGGTTGGGTCTGCCCTATTTGGGCGACCCAAATGCATGACCTAATTTTCAACATCTCCCACTTGCACAAAACGGGATAACCCCGAGTCTCAGTGTAATTAGAAACTCAATACTATTCACACAGGTAAATGGGCCATGTGACTGACGAATATAACGAACAAGAGCTAGAAGTTATACACCGATTAAGGATATATAGCATTTCATATCCAAAAATGCAATGAGGAGTTTTACCTCACTGTACCGTAGACTTTCTTGGTACAACACTAGTCAACGTATCTCTTATCCCTAAAATGGCACAATGTAAGACCATGTTTGATAATTACTAATTCCATGTATTCACAATTACGTCCAAACATAATTGGTTGGCCAACTTGAATATAAGTTAAGTGTCAATAAAAGGATAGTCTTTCTTTCCAACTCGAATCTATCCTCCTCATTTTAGCTACTTGCCTAGACATGTACCGCATTGCTGGATTACTTAAGGCTATTAGTAGCATGCAAAAATAGCAATACTAGAACAAGAACTCAAGAAACAGTTGAAAGCACTAAAGATATCAAATGAGGTCATATATACCTCTGGGTCTTATACAATAAGAAAATAAGGACTCATTTGCTCATTACCCAAATGGTCACTCTAAGCACACGCATTATGAAACATGTGTGATGATGCAACTTCTTCCATCTTGGAAGCGTATGCCTCATGCTCAATAAAGTATCGTACAAATCTTGGTCCAAGTGCATCTCAAGAGTTAGCCTAAATTTTCTCCTTTATTCGTCCTCCTCATAACAACTCAAGAACAACTCACATCTGGCGTATCGACAAGTCAATGGATTGTGGGTAATCCAATTCGATTACTAAAACCTCTCAATAGGAATCTCATGTTAGTCACACTCAAACTAAGGCAGCTTTTATACGAAGTAAATCTATAATGTTGTATCTCTACACGTTGCTCCATGTCAAAGACGATTGCTTGTGTGAGAGAGCCAATCTCTATTCGTCTGACATACCTTTTAAGGAATCATATCAAGCATATGTATTATAATGTTTAACTTTCACAAGATAAGCATACTATAAAAAAGATACAAACAAGCTCAAATATAAAATACTCTATGCAACTCAATAGTGGCAGACATATGTTTGAGCATCACCTCCTTCTTCTTAACTACATCTCTCACAGAGTTTTATATCTTTGTGTTTGGTCTTACCATGATATTTGGGATCACTGCTCAAGCAATGGCTAATTAATTATCACAATCAATTGTGACTGCTCCCACTAGACTTACCACATCCAACTATCGTAAGAACTTCTTAATCCAAACACCTTGTATTGCAAAAGTACATGCCACAATTTCAAAATCAATTGTGGACAATAATACACAGGTTAATTTCTTGCTGCTCAATGAGATAGCATTCTCATTTATCAAGAACACATAACCAAAAGTGATTACCAATACTCAAATCACCATCCGAATCCGCATTTTATGTATGCTATTAAATTTGAATTTTTCCTTGATTAACATAGGAAATGATCTGCAGTACCCATTGTCAAATAGACTGCTTAAAGTCACATATTTACGTCTTTAATTTTAGACCTTATATCTTTGGCCTCAGAAGATAAGATCTACAAGTTGTCCCAATAAACTTTATCGTCAAGTTCCCCATTGAGAAAAGCAATCTAAGCATCTATCTAATGTAATTCCACATCTAAGTTAGCTAATATCGCTGATATCGAGTGATCGGAAGTAAGTTTTACCACTAATGAAAAAAGATTTATACATTATCAACTTCATTGTTGAGTGCAACTTTTTACCACCAGTTCAGTATTATGTCTTGCAATGGTTCTATCAATCTTTGCTCAATATTTGAGAACTCATTTGTTCCCAAGAAGTTCACACCCCAAAGGTAGATCAAACAATTCACAAACTTGGTTTGATCAAATTAACTCCATTTTCTCTTCCATTGCTTTCATTCATTAATCATTGTTGGGATGAGACAAAGCTTCACAGGCATGCTTAAGCTCTTCTTTCTTCCTTGGAGATTCAATATATGTATATCTTTCAATCTCTAAATAACTTTTGGGCATTCTATCCCTAGTACCATTCCAAATTTAGATTTCTGATGGATTGATTCCTCGAGAATAGCTACCACTGGAATTGAGTGGTAACACATCCTTTCAAAATTCCATTTATCCATGTGCTACAAAGCCAATTTTAGAATCAATTAACCTAATAAAGGTCTGGTTTCCCATTATTTCATAGCTAATAGGAGTTCATTCTCCAAAAATGTATTTCATGATTTGATTTTAGCAATAGTTCCATCCACGCCCACTTATGAACATGTAACCTTAATTTGATTGTTCTTAGTATCTTATAAAGATATAACTGTCGACTTCCAAAGTTTGAGGTTACTTTAATCAGGCTTCGTTCTAACCCGAAGTTCATACAATGTTGATAGAACTTATTTTTGAAGCACATAATCCAAATAGTAGACTGCAGTTAAAAAATTTATCTCCCTAAAAGGAAACTTGCAAGTTAACCTACACCATTATGGACCTTATCATGTTTAACAACAAACTATACTTCTCACAAGAACACTACTTCATAAAGGTGTATGAGAAATGATCAGTCATCTCACTGTCCTTTTTTCATTACATAAATCCTCAAATTGACCAAGTAGATAGATATTCTCGCTCTCAACCAATTCTCAAGATTTGTTATACTCTCATCTATTTGATCACTCACTCTGCTTCTATGATGTCTGAAACACCCCAGTGGTTAGGACTTATGAGTGGTCAAATGGACATGACTATAATGTGAGAATCAATCTATCAATGTAATGAAAATACAAGGTTCCATGTTTAGCCTTCCACTTCCATCATATGACAAATAATGATATCTATGAATGAATTAATTCCAGTAGAAATGTAGCTCTAGTGGCTTTTCTAAGTGGTTCTCTTATCATCCATCAAGATAAAGCCTGTAAACAGTTAAATCAACTTCTAAGTAAAATATGAACCCAACAGTTCAACTTTTATTAGCTGATTCATTTTTCTTGCCTAATGTGATCTAGTCCCATATGGTAAATACATTCATCTGTACTTGCATGACTAGATGAACAAGTATTTAGCCAAAAAGTAATCTTTAGCACAATACTTATCTGTCACAGTTGAAAAACCAATCCTAAGATTAATGTTATCTAGGAAAACACCAATCATATTGTCTTTGAATGACAAACTAAGGTTTTAACCCTAGAAGAACATTAGACGATATCAAATTTCCAACACGTAGTGAAATTTGACAAGACTGTATGTACTTCATCATCTCTAGTCTTATGTTGGTTATTTCTTGAATTTATTTCCACATAAGATAGGATTCAGTCAACAAGACGTAGATATTATAATTGTTCTTCTAAGACCTTTCATTAGTCCTCTTACTTTTCTTGTCTTTCTGTCAGTTCCTTCATAATTGAAGCTTGAAGCCATTTTAGGAACTAGGTTTAGTCACAAGACACTAGATGGACTTAATAACGTCAAATTGCATATTCTCATCTTCAATGTGTTGTGCATCATGAAAGAAAGAGTCCACATTAACACAATGCATCAATTACTTTCAAATGCACCAACAATCAGTAAGGGACTAGATTAAAGTTTGCACCTGCTACTCATAAGAAAATGTGGTTAGCTGACCTTACACAAGCACATCATGTTTGACAAAGTCCACAAATGTCAAACTTGATTGTCAACTGGCTCAAGTGAGTGACAGTTATACTTATATACTTCTCAATAAAGTATACCTACATGGCATGAGCAATTCCAAGATTGCTTGAACAATGGAATCTTATCCTTTTTCACACTTATTAAACTTTATAATCTCACTCTTAATGAGCAATGTCGTACACTAGAGCCTCCTGCTCCTCAAGTGCAGTTAAGATTTATGGCACTGAATATCTAATCGTTACTACTCAGTTTGTCTCTAAGTTCAAATTAGTTATGGTTGATTTCTGAGTCATGGTCTATGCACTAAGGAATGGCTACTATATTAATGTCTATCTTTTATGCACATGCAATTTTGTACTTCAAAAATTAAGTTCAATGATAATAAACATAAGACATAGATTTAAAAGTTCACTATGTTCCCAATCATCATCTATAAACCAAATGTTACATTATCACAAACCTAATTCTTAAGTCACAAAATAAGTTTTAGGTGAGAATTACTTGAATTCTACTAACCTGAAATCTCTCACTGCAATTAAGTACAAATTGCATAATTCACAAAAACACATCTTGAATAAAGGAAATATACAACACATACTCAAAATTAATGATATTTCAAGATCATCCCATGTCTTGAAAATTATAACATGTCTCATAAGAAGAATGAAGAACAAAAACAAGTGAAATGTAAACCACTACTAGTACATAATCACTCTTCTTGTTGAAAGCTTCTACCCACCATCGATCGATTCTAGGTGTACTCTATCACATAAAGCCATATTGTTGATACTGGCCGAAGGTCCATCGTACACACAAAATCTCAAAGATATCTTCCTCATAATGATCCTCATATCACGTGAGTTAATATGCACACTGCGGGACATGCGGGCTTTCACCTTTTCTTTTGTATCCTCATCCCACCAGTTGAGCATGGTCTCCCTTATCTAAGTCAATGCTTTGTCATATGATACTGTAAGAACCATTGCCAAACTCGTATGAGTTTTGGCTTATTGCCCACAAAACACCTTTCCCTCAAGGAAATGATTTCGTTATACTTTCTCTCCATAATTTCAAAATGTTCATGAAGTATATCTAACTCTCTCATTTGATATACGAGAAACTTTGTAATTTACATCGTTTAGGAGTCTGAACCCACTTCCTCATCCCTGGAGGGCACGTCGAGCATTTCTCATTATTGCCATATCAAAAATGGAGTAAACAATTATTAGGGTTAATATTTCAGAATTTAAAAAACACATCCAAAATATAAATCATGCTCAAATTCCGGCCACTAGATTCTGGCTACCCCTATTTTCAACTGTCCTAAACTCAATGGTTTAGTTAGATTTTTATTTTGAGGTTTTTAAATATGTGTTTGAAAAATAAACACTTCGTACCGAGAGTGGGATTCACCTAAACGGTTAAAATTTATCCTTCACACAGATCACAAAAAATTATGCATAATATATGGTTGAACTCATGTTGAAAAGATCTATCTACTCATATAAATTTAAGATCATAAATCTCACTACAAAAATTTAGTAAAATCCAGAAGCAAAATGGGCATAAATAAACATGCTGGGAAAAATTACACATAATTCAATATATGAAAATAAAACATGATTTTCTAGCATATAATTCGATTCTATGCAAATAAAACATGAAATAATCACATAAAATCATAATTTACATAGATCATGTCAGAATGAAGGCCAGGATGGCTCTAACACCAATGAAAGAAACAATTCATACAAACATACCAACATCTCTTCAAAACATAATTATTCACTTTTCGAACTTAATCACGAAAACTTACTTGTCTCGGATCATAATAAACTTGAATCACTGATTTTGAATTACCCTTTGGTCTGGATTATAGTTGATTTGAATCACTGATCTTTGAATTGCCCCTTTGGTCCGAATCGAATCACCAATTACGAAAAATAACTCGAATTTTCACAGCCCAATGACCAATAGTAATTGATATTTAATTTATTATTACAAAAACTCTCTTATTACAACATGTGTAGATAGAGAGATGAGAGAGTGTTTTCTACTATAAGAGATAAAGCATTCTATTTGGAGAAAAAGTGTTATTCTGACATTAAGAGAAGAAAGAGGGAAGAATTCTGCAGAGAGAGAATTTTTCTTCTGACGTCTGTTTTCTATTCTGTATAGAATAGAATATCTAACTTCTCTCTCCCAAATCTGTTACACTACCCACTAACCCCATAATTAGTGGTGGGTAGTTGAAGGGGTTACCCCTAATTCAAATTCTCAACTTATTACTTTAAATTTAATTAGGTTGGGTCAGCCCTTTTTGGACGACCCAAATCTATGACCCACTTTCCAACATAAATTGTTATTTATTTAATTATCATTAAAACTAACAAAATTCAATATGACAATATTTTCGTTCCTATTCCCTTGGGCCTCATTTAATTGGGTTGATTGGGCCTGATTGCCTATTTAATTTGAGCTAATATTTTGTTTATATTTTATGATTGGATAATCTATTAGGCCTGTGAAATGCCAAAAGCCCGGCACTAAAAGTGTATTTTCTTGGTTACTAATCATGGCATTGGGGATGTGATTGAGTAATCAGCCTAACATTAAATGTAACACCCAAGAATTTCCTAAAATAAAATTTTTGAATCGTCGATTTATCGAAAATTTATTTGATTTCAAAATTGAGCATCGTTTTAAAATGAAAACACGTTTTGTGCATTCGAGAAAATTTCAAGCAAACACGTTTCAATTTCACATTGCGTCTCGACCCAAAAACAAGCCCAAATGACCCAATTTACAAGCCCAATCCAATCCCAATTCAAGCCTAAGACATAGCCACTATTGTTGACCAAAATAAATAACAATTGAAACTCGAAATTTGAAAGAAAAAGGAAAAGAAAATCTGAATCAAAGAGCCAGCCGTAACAACAAATTTAGCAGCAAGATTGGATGGATTTTTCCATCCAATCCATCCATCCACAATGTCTCTCAAGCCACCCTACCTAGCCTAAGTATCGGATATTGTTTAGAGGGGCTTGAAGTTTAAAGATTCTTTCATTTTTGGCCCCAAACATCTTCTATAAATAAGCCCCATTGGTTTCAAAAGATTTCTGCAAAAAAACTTAACTCTATACTTGTGATATATATGATAGTGCTTGACATGATTGTATTCTGGTTATAGGTGTGGTTATAAGCTTGGTTAACTTGCTCTCGTTTTCAGATTTAATCTACAAGAGGTAAGACTTATGGCTTCTCTTGATGAGCATATGTTTCTTGCTATCTTTGAAATTGATCATGTTGAGCTATTGAATTCTTGCTTCCTTGAAATGTTATTGATATGGGCTCATGTGATTACTTTGTTGTTCTTGCTATCCTTGAGCTATTTCATGATTATTGGACTCCAAAGCTTTGTTAAATTCCTATGATCATCTACCTATGCTCTGGATCATGTTTGTATTGATGGACAAAGGACTAAGAGGAGAAACGAACTAAGAAATTGAGTGAAAACAAATGATATGGACAAAATCATATGTTTTGACGTTGAAACGATCTCTCAAAAAAATTTCAAAACCAAAACCTGAAACGATATTTTATAAATGTTTTTATGTATTTAAGAACCTCAAAAATGTATTTTTGAATCAAAAATTCAAAGAAAATCAAAAGATGAAAAATTAGATTTCAAACCCGAGAGTAAGCGCCCAAGCGGGCATATGAGCGCCCCAGCGCCCAGCCTCGGCCAAAAATTTATGTTTTGAGCGCTCGAGCGCCCGTTTGTGCTCCCAAACACCCAGTTTCGGTTCCAACTTGATTTTTCTTATTTCCAAATCCTATTTTATGTCACGTAAAGTCCATATCGGATCTTCTTAATGTAATATGAGTTTTGAAATGAAAATCCGCTAGTCCATAGTCGAATTCTTAAATGATCGATTGATGTGTTTGGCCTATTCTAAATTATTTAATTGAAATCGATGGCCGATCAAAAATTGTACCCAAATGGCCTTATTAAATGATCGAATCTTCAGTTTGTTTCAAGCCTATATGTTCGTAAATATGTTGGATAGACCGGATGGGCCCTGGAGGTAGGGTCCTGAAGGATTACGTATGAGACTCGTGGTCAACCGTGCTGCGGCAGCTGTGTCTCGTATACGTATGACTCTCCTTGAGCTTCGACTCGAAGCTACAAGTTTATGACTCTCCTTGAGCTTCGGCTCGGAGTTGTATGTTTATGACTCTCCTTGAGCGTTTGCTCGGAGCTGTAAGTTTATGAGTCTCCTTGAGCACTTGCTCGGAGTTGTATGTTAATGACTCTCCTTGAGCGCTTGTTTAGAGTTGTATGTTTATGACTCTCCTTGAGCTTCTGCTCGGAGTTGTATATTTCTAACTCTCCTTGAGTGTCTACTCGGAGTTGTAAGTGGAGTGATAAAGGTGACATACCCACCAAACGTTTGAATTAGCTTTATAAGCTTTATTGACATGAATATAACATATGATTTATGATATCCATTTATTTTGTCCATTCTATTATTCTGAAATACTCTATGATATCACATTCATGATTTCCGTTCTTGATATGTTCATCGTTGAATCTTGTACTCCAATCCCATGCTATAAGTTTTACTGGATCAGTGGACTCATGATTCCATAAACATCATGTAGGTTATTAGACCGTGGATCGACTGACTAGAACTTCATATTAGCATATAGCTTCTCTTTTGGAATTATGTACATAAGCATGTACCTTAGCATGATAAATGCTTAGATTTATGTTTTGCCAGAATGTATTGAACGTCGGCTTATAATAGTTAGGTTATCCGAATGAAATATTTTGGTGTACTTAGTTCCATTTGATCTACGGATACATTTGGCTTGTACCTCGGATTTTGTAATGAAATTTGGAAAATTCTAGCTTGAAATTTTTGGATCATTTGAATCGTTAAGTTATGAAATTGTGTTTTGAAATTTCTATTTATGATTTTAGTTAAGATCGAATGCAAGTAGCATTCCAAATTTCGGGTCGGAATGCACTGAAATCTGGGGCGTTACATTAAACTTTTGTAAAAGAACATTGGTCCAAAATGCCCCCAACTCTTTTATTTCTTTTACAAAACAGAAAACCCTGTACATCTTCAAGAAACGAAATCAACAAATAACAAAACATAGAAGTTGGGGCATGGGACAGTCGAAAGAAATAAGCAAAAAACACGAGATGGAAGCCAGGGCGCTTGCATTTTTTGTTTATTAATTCAATGGAGAAGAAATTTTCAGTTGAAAGAAGAAGGTTTCAACATAGCGAACGAGTAAAAATCTCCACTTTTTATGGTAAAGTACTGATGGCAAGATTTGATGAAAGCATCTCATGAGGAGGACATAATCCAGAGAAAAGCTTCGGGCTTTTGACTTTTTCCTTCAATCCCGAGTTCTTTTGAAATCATGTCGGAATGGTTTGAGTAACCTATAGACAAAAGATTTGGAGAGTGAAATTCATGAATTTTTATATATTTAGATCTAAGGGTGCAAAATCACTTGGGAGATTTGGACTTTTAGCATTTTCAAATGGGTAGAAACCCATGAATTTGCTATGACGCTATTGAGAGGAAAGGTTCCCTGCAAGCTTTTTTTGTTCAAATTTTTATTCATACTAAGTGAAAATTGAATTTTGTGCAACTTTTTTCCTTTCTTTATATATATATATATATATATATTTGCTAGGTTTTCAAAGTGATAGAAACCCATGAACCAGATATGTTGCAGATGAGAACAGGGGTCTGCACAAGTTTTTTCTTTCTTGGTTTTTCTCTCTTTCTTTTTTTTTCCCAATTTTTATTATCACTGAGGTTATATTAGATAATTTACATCTATCTTCATAATTTTATCGATCAACATAAACATTCTCTAGTTTATATCCCTCAATTTGTCCTTCAAGGTAAATATAATATTATTATTATAAAATAATCTTATCCAATATTTTAATCACATATTTTATCTATCACATATTTATCCAATCTATAAAAGTAAATGAGCCCTTACTATTCTATTGGTGTCTTTCCAACTAGCAATGGAATATTAATGAAAAAACATTTAAGTTTATTATTTTCTTTCATTTTTGTTTTCATTTCCATATTATTCTATTACTATTAGCAACAGAATAGCAATGGAATGATGGTTAAGTTTATAATTTTATTACTGAAATATAAAATCCGCTGTGATTCTATGTTGTATGATGATAACATTTATTATCTTGTATGATAGTAGTATTTATTATCAGTTTAAGAAATCATAAAACATTTGTGGAAGAGTAAAATGAAGATATAAACTTTGCATAAATATTGAGTTAGCAATAGGAGAATCCTCCGGTGTCGTGGCAGGGGATCAGACCAGACACCTATTTGTTTATTAAGCAAAATTTAAAGAAGAGTATTACTCCCTTCACAATTCACACATCAAAGAAGAGCTTTTGCATAAACACCCCTTCTGGAATTTCGAATTGGCAAAAAACCCCAATGTTGTTTTTATTAACAAACATATCCCTTGTATTAATTAAACTTTTGCTCACCTCATCCAACATTTAATTTACCATTGGCCAGGACTGAATTTCTATACACACCTCCATTTAAAATTTTCTCAAATCAAATCCCAACTTTTTGAGTCAAAGGTAGACATTTTTTTTTTAATCCCAATTTCGGCAATGATACCTAAATTCTATTATGATTTATTTTGGAATATAAACAACTGATTGTGCATTTTGTTGTAATAAATTTTGATGGTCTATTTTGGAATATAACTTACTATTTGCACTTGGTTTTGGTTGAGTTTAGTATTATAATGTAAACATACTTGATTTTTTTTAATTTCATTTGACTTTTTCAAATTTTGTTTGGTAGGTTTAGTATTACAACATAAACTTATTGATTTTGTTTGAGTTTAATCTCACCGAAAATTCTTGGATGTTGCTTGGTTTAGTATTAAAATTTAAACTTATTGATTTTTATGGAATTTAGTTAAGTTTAATCTTATTGAAATTTTGTGGATGTTGCTGGTTGGTTGAGTTTAGCATTATAATGTGACAATAGAGTTTGTTTGGGTTTATTTTTATTGAACATTTTACGATGTTGTTTGATTGATTGAGTTTACTATCAGAATGTGAACTCATTGAATTTTGTTGAGTTTGGTAGGTTGATTAAGTTTACATTTACAAGCTCAATTTGGCTGAGTTTGCTTGAGTTTGGTTGCATTACAAATTTTGCAAAATAGCAGAGAGATTTTTTTGCCAATTCAGAATTTTACGGGGGTTGTTTCCGCGATGAGCTCTAAATATAGGGACAATTTTGTCTTTTATGCCATTAATTACACAACCACTTTTAATAGTAGTGAGTGAGTTACACATATTGGGTATATGGACCTGCAATACAATGACTAATTAACACAGGGGGCATATTTGCTAATAAAAATAATAGAGGGATTTTTTTGCCAATTAGGAATTTCACAGGGGGTGTTTATGCAAAAAGCTCCATCAAAGAATCATTCAACAAAATTCGTAGTCTTCAAATAACAACATTTTACAAAGTATTCTCTTCTACCAAATTCTAGCAATCAAAGTTCTGCCAACTTTCCTTACCCTTGTGAATGTTGTTGAACTTCCTATCATAGTACCATGAAACCGCTATGATGTTAAACATCAATCTCTCCTTCTCAATAAATTTAACCAGATTTATGTTAGCTAACACCAGAGATAGCCTGAGCTATCATTGCATTGCCAATCATTCTGGTCTAGCACCATGAGGATGAGCAGTCCCAGCACTCTAGCACTTCTTAGCAAAAACAAAAGCATGAGAAGTTTAGCTTATCATTAGCAGCCAAGCCTTGAATAGGTGACATGATATACTGGACCTAAAATGTTTTACCTATGTCGGGAGAGCATGCAAGCTTTGCTAGATGATTTGCAATTCTATTTCATTCCCTAAAAATATGTGAATATCGGAGATTTAACCATTTTTTCAATTGGTCAGGACGACCAATCAAGTGTGTAAGTTTCCTGTGGAACAAAATGGTTTGTATCTTTGAGTAGTGGCAGCAACAATGACGCATCCACGTCCACCCATACGTAAAGAAAGCCTTTATTCATGAAAATTTGCAATCCCGTTACCACAGCAGCTAATACTACAAAGAAAATTTCTTGATCCCCCAGTGGCTTGTAGAAAGCATAGAGTACATCTCCATCCAAGTTTTTTATTACATTACCCATGCCTACTACCCCTGGATTACCCTTTGAAACACTGTCAGAGTTTAGTTGGACTTTGAAGTTTTATCTATTTATCGACAATTGTGCTTATCATATCTGGACAAAAGCAGCCAGGTGAAGTTTCCATTTTCAAGCCACTTCGCAATAACCACACCATACTTACTACTGGGGCTAGCAACTATGTAATCAAAAAATATGCTTTAACATGTCAGAGATAATTCATTAATGATTGGAACGAATGCCTTCACGCTTTGCAAATTTTCTTTCGCCACATATGTATTAGAAATAAAGCATCAGTAGGATAGTTCTAATTTGAAGGTTATTTGAAAACAGAAATGAGTGACACTAATAGTGTTGGGGGATCTATCCCATGTGGTGAACCCCACCCCTTATAAATATTGAAAAACAAAAGAAAGAAAGAAATGAAACCATTTAATGAGGTAGACAAACTGCAGCAACCATTTTTAGCTTTTGTTTGAATTGCTCTGCAAATACAGCATGGAGGCTCCATGGTTCAAGAATAGTGAAAAAATTGCAACTACTCTAGGCCATAGGTTGAAGAAAAATGGACTAGCTATGCAAAATTTTGCCTATAAAAGGCAAACTTTATAGGAGTTGATACGCACAAGAGTTGAGGGAGAGGGGGAGAGAGAGTGAGGGGGGAAGAGTGAGGCAAGAAAATTGAGAGAAAAAATAAAAAAATGAGAGCTTTCTCAATAGAGTGTTCCAAAGAAAAATAGAGTGTATTTTTAGAGAAGAAAAGGTAAGACAAAAATACATGAAATTTTTTTTATTCTCTCCTAAAATATTGCATTTTTTTTATTCTCCAAGTTGATAAATTTCATGATTTCGTAATCCAAGAGATATTCTCCCGAAAAATTTTTTGTGTACCCCTATTTATTTTAGGGAGAAAGTGTAATCCTACTATAAATATAGTAGAAGATTTTGATTGGACTAGGATCCTGTGACTTTTCCAAGTTGGGTTTCCACATAAAAATTCTTGTGTCCATTGTTTCTTATTTCTTGTTATATTTAGAATTCTTGATTTGGTCCGATTTTTAAATCTAGCACAAGAGAAAAGAATATTATTTCTGTTGCACCGGTGCCATTTATTTTTGATGCCATTTATGTTCGGTAATACTATCCATCTTTGCCAACAAGTGGTATTAGAGCTACATTCAAGTTAAGTTTGTGAATTAAAAATGGAGGAATCAACATCCCTCAATAGGATGCTCAAATTAAACGGCTCAAATTATTCTAGTTGGAAGCCAAGTATGTTGGATCTTCTTTATTGTAAGGATTTGTATTTACCATTGCATGGTGATCCTGCCAAACCAAATGAAATAAGTGCAGACAAATAGAATATCCTGCACAGAAAAAGTCGAGTATATTCAACTATTCCTTGAATGTAGTATCTTCCATCATTTTGCAAATGAGAAAAACGTTGATGTTCTATGGAAGAAAATGAAGGCTATGTTTGAGAGAAAAAATGATTTAAATGAAGCTTCCATCATCCAAAAAATTGTTCAGCTTAGTTATTAAGAAAGTGCTAACATGACAGAACATCTAAATGCTTATCAAGGCCTGATAAATCAATCTATCAATATGAAGATACCTCTTGATGATGAAATGATGGCTTTATTGCTACTAAGTTTACTGTCCGATAGTTGGGACACACTTGTGTCACTTAACAACTCTACCCTAAATAGAGAGTTGACTTTGCAAACAATCAGAGATTGTCTTCTTAATGAGGGGTCCAGATGAAAAGAGTGTGAAGCTATTTCTAAACCAAAAATTTTGGTAACAAAAAATAGTGATAAACAAGAAAGGAGTAACAATAGAGGTCCTGTGAACAAGAGAGACAAATCCTGTGAGAAGTCCAAGACTAGAAAAGATTTCAAATGCCATATTGTGGTGGTCCAAACCACTACGACAGAGATTGCAGAAAGAAGACATAACAGCAGTTGCAGTTAATGATGAAGTTGTCATTATTTGTGATGATACATGTGTCAGCTCACCCTGCCAACAAACTAGCTGGATCATTGATTCAGGAGCTTCGTATCATACCACTCCCCATAAAGATATATTCACATTTTACATTAGTGATATCTTTGGCAAAGTTTGAATGGCTAACCATGGTGTAACAAAGGTTGTTAGCATAAGAGATATTACCTTAGATACTGATATAAGATGTCAACTGCTTCTTAAAAATTTCAAACACATTCCTGACATTTAGCTTAACATTATTTTTATTGGCAAACTTGACAATGATGGCTATGCCAATTACTTTGGTGAAGGAAAATGGAAGCTCACCAAAGGTTCTCTCATTGTTGCTAAGGGTAGAAAATAAAATTCTCTCTACCTAATGCAAGTTAGATTATCTGATGGATAGGCAAGTGTTGCTGTCAGAAATCCCTCCATTAAATTGTGGAATAAGAGGCCTGGACACTTGAGCCCAAAAGGCTTACAACTTTTGGCCAAGAAGAAACTACTCCCTAAGGTGACTGGTATGCCATTACAAACTTGTGTTAATTGTTTAGTTGGCAAATAATACAAAGTTGCATTTCAGAGTTTTTCTTTCTCTAGAAAAACCTACCCATTGGATTTGGTGCATCCCAACCTATGTTATATGAAAGACAGAACTCTTTGGGGTGCATTGTACTTTGTTACATTTATTGATGATTTTTTTAGAAAGGTTTGGTGCTTTGCTTTGAAATCGAATGACCAAGCCCTTGAGGTCCTTAAGCATTTTCGAGCAAAAGTTGAAAGAGAAATAGGAAGAAAGCTAAAGTGCATTCGTGCAAACAATGGTGGTAATTACCAAAGTCTATTTGTGCAGCATTGTAATGACCATGGTATCAGACTTGAGAAGAGTATTCCAAAGACACCTCAACACAATAGTGTAGCAGAAAGATGAATAGGACAATATGTGAAAGAATCAAATCATGTTGTCACATTCCATACTACCTAAATCCTTTTGGGGTGAAGCAATGAGGACTGCAGTTAGTTTGATCAAATTTTCTCCGTCAACTCCTTTGAGTGGTGATATTCTAGAAAGAGTTTGCATGGGAAAACATGTTTCATATAAACAATAGAGAGTGTTTAGATACAGGGCCTTTGTGCACATTTCCAACGATAAAAGGTCTAAACTAGATGACAAAACAAAACCATGCATTTTCTTAAATTATGGCCATGAAGAGTTTGGCTATAGATTGTGGGACCCAATAAACAAAAAGTCATCAGAATATGGGATGTTGTGTTTTGTGACGAACAAGCAGGCAATGACACGAAGCAACATGAAAAGATAGAATCTTCTCCAAACACTTCGGTGGATATAGATCCAGCTCCTTTACCTACAATTCAAAATCATGGAGGAGGTAAATGAGATAGTACAATTGATGAAGAGCCAGTTGATGCCAAGATACCACCTTTGCAAAGTGATGATATCCCTCCAGTACCACCAGTTAGAAGGTCTACTACAGAAAGACGACCATTTACTAGATATAGTCCACATGAGCATGTGATGCTTACTGATAGGGAAGAGCCAAAGAATTTTACAGAGGCAATGTCCCATGATCAAAGGAAAAAGTGGTTGCAGGCTATGAAAGAGATAATATAGTCGTTGGAAGAAAACCACACTTATGATCTAGTAAAGCTGCGAAAGAAAGAAAATTGCTAAGAAACAAATGGGTGTACATGTTAAAGCAAGACCGATTGTTCTCAGGCTAAAATAAATGGGTATACAGGCTAAACCAAGATACAAAGCAAGACCGGTTGTGAAAGGCTTCAGTCAAAAAAATAGTGTTGATTTTGAAGAAATTTTCTACCCATGATAAAGATGTCTTCTATCAGAGTTGTTCTCAAGATTGCTTCCAGCTTGACTCTGGAGATCAAACAACTTAATGTAAAGACTGTGTTTCTTCATGTTTACTTGGATAAAGAAATCTATATGGAACAACAAGAGGGGTTCAACGTAAAAAGAAAGGAAAAACCTAGTATGCAGGTTAAGATAAAGCTTGTACAACTTGAAACAAGCTCCAAGACAGTGGTACAAGAAATTTGACTTCTTTATGTTAGACAATGGTTACAATAGGACCAGCTCTAACCACTATGTATTATTCAAAAAATTCTCTAATGGTGATTTTATCATACTACTACTGTATGTTGATGATATGTTGATTGTGGGTCAAGATGCTAGCAAGATTGACAAACTAAAGAAAGAGCTTGGGAAATCTTTTGCTATGAAGGACCTAGGATTGGCTAAGCAGATTCTTGGAATGAAAATCTAAAGGAATAGGGTAACCGAAAGTCTTTGGTTATCTGAAGAACAATACATCGAGAAAGTTCTTAAGAGGTTCAACATGAGCAATTCTAAGTTTGTCAGCAATCCACTTGCAGGCCATTTTAAGCTCAATTCTATCCAGTTTCCTGAAAGTGAGAAAGATAAAGATGAGATGATGAAGGTACCACATGCTTCTGCAGTTGGCAGTTTGGCGTATGCTATGGTATGTACAAGGCCAAATATTGCTCATGCAGTTGGTGCAGTTAGCTAATTTCTTTCCAATCCTGGAAAAGATTACTGGGTAGTAGTGAAATGGATATTTCAGTATCTGAGGGGCACTTCTAAAGTTTGTCTGAGAATTGGGAATGGTCAATCTTTAATGGATGGATACATAGATGCAAACATGGTGAGAGATATTGATTCTAGGAAGTCAACATCTGGATACCTAATGCGATTTCAGGGCAAGCTATCTCTTGGCAATCAAAACATAAAAAATGCATGGCATTATTCACAGTAGAAGCAAAATATATTGATGTGTCTGAAGCATGCAAAGAGATTTAGTGATTGAAAAAGTTTTTACAGGAGTTAGACTTAAAGCAAAATAAGTACACATTGTACTGTGAAAGCCAAAGTGCGATTCACTTGAGTAAGAATTCTACTTTTCATTCAAGATCAAACCACATTGATGTGAGGCACCATTAGATTTGAGATGTACTGGATGAAAGTTGATACAACTTGAAAAAGTACACAGGAACGGAAATGGTGCAAATATGCTTACAAAGTCTTTACCAAGGGACAAGCTACAAGCATGTAGAAGCCACACGGGCTTGGTTAAGTCCCCCACATGAGATAGAGGGGGTAAATTGTTGGGGGGTTCCATCCCATGTGGTGAACCCCACCCCTTGTAAATATTAAAAAAAAAAAAGGAAGGAATTAAACCATTTAATGAGGCAAGCAAACTGCAGCAACCATTTTTTACTTTTCTTTGCATTGCTCTGTAGATACAGCTTGGAGGCTTCATGGTTCATGAATGGTCAAAAAATTGCAACTACTCAATGCTATAGGTTGAAGAAAAATGGCTTGGCCATTCAAATTTTTGCCTATAAAAGACAAGCTTCGGATGAGTTGATACACGCAAAAGTTGAGGGGGGAAAAAAAGAGATGAGTGAAGCAAGAAAATGAAAGGAAAAAAAATAAAGAAACAAGAGGCTTCTCAAAAGAGTGTTTCAAAGAAAAATAGTGCGTGTTTTAGAGAAGAAAAAGTGAGAAAAAAATATGTGAGATTTTTTTTTTTTATTCTCTCCTAAAATCATGCTACTATTTTCTTTGATTCTTCAAGTTGATAAACTTGATAGTTTTGTAATTGAAGAGATCCTGAGGAATTTATTATATACCCCTATTTATTTTAGGGAGTGTGTAATCCTACTATAAATATAGTGGAAGATTTTGATCAGACTACGGTCCTATGTTTTTTTCCAATTGGGTTTTCCACATAAAAATTCTTGTATCCATTATTTCTCATTTCTTGTCATATTTGGAATTCTTAGTTTGGTCCCATTTTTAAATCTAGCACAAGGAAAAAGAATATCATTTCCGCTGCGCTGGTGCCATTTATGTTTGGTTTGTCCATTTTTCCCAACAAATAGTGCAACATCATTGTTACAGATCCACTTTAAGGATGCCTTAGCTCGAAAACATTTGAAAAAAGTCACCAAACAATAGATGCAGAATGACTTATCAGAAAGATGTGAGTTGTGGTCTTATTATGGTTGCAACATGGGCATCGTGAAGCCAAACCTATCACCCTTTTCCTCAACACGCAACTAGTTTCTTAGCAAACATAACATAAACATAGAGATAGATGGCACGTTTTCTTTGCTCCAGTCTAGCTTGTTATCATAATTGTATTGCATCACTAGTGAATGTTTTCCAAACCATAATTTCACCAAAAAGAACTAAGCTTCAATACAGGTTTATCCGATAATGCGATATCTAATGGGATGCTGCAGATTTAGGGGAGAAACGGCACCTTATTCCATTCGCGTAAGCACCAAAATCACTTAGCTTGAGGTTTTTTAAAAACTCTTGTGCATAACCTATTTATCCTTTCACTGTTGGATATAGTTGGTTGAATTATTTGAATGATGTGTGATGACATTTCAAGTAATACTGACCGAATTATATGCAAACAACCTCTAAATGATAGATAGTTGCTCCCGCCTATTTAACGCATTTGTCATAATAGAGATAATTTCGTCAAATAGGAGACTATGAGGTTGGCCCTTTTGAAGCTAAGCTCCTAGGTATTTCATCAATAGTTTTGTTGGGCAGAAATCGAAGATTTGATCAAGTGTTTGAATCCGTGACGACATTGCCCTAATGTCTCACAGTGGGACTACTTTTCCTAGTGGTGATAACTGCCCTTACTTAATCTCAAAATTTTTTCTTTGACGATGGACAATGAAATTCTGTCGTATTTTCCCTCGTGAAAAATAATCATGTCATCTACATAGGCAAAATGTGATACAACCAAATCTCGGCTGCCTGATACTGGAAGCCTTTGTCGGATGTAATGCATTCATGAATAGCCCAAGGAAAAATCTCTACCATAATGAAAAGTAAGGCGAGGGGCAGCGGCTCCCCTTTGATGCAATCCCCTCCACCATTTAAAAAATCTAGCAATTGGAACCATTCACTATTATTGAAAATCATACATCTGTGATACACCTTTGGATTAGACAATCCATGTTTCATAAACTCCCATTTGCAACGATGCCACAAAGAGGAAATTCTATCTAATAAGATCATAAGCCTTTGTCAAATCAAGTTCCAGTGTAATATTCCCATACTTACATTTTCTGTCATTAGATTCCATAAGTTTCTGAGGAAGGAGAAGGCTATCTGCAATTAAATGTCCTAGCATAGAACCAGTCAGCAGAGGTTATAGGATTTTGTCCGATAGAGGAGATAACAATATAATAAGGATATGACATATACTTTTACTAGCATGTGCCTGGTACGATGCACTAAAAATTAATAATTGATCTGAATTATATTATATATATACTTTTACTTTATGTGATCAATAAATAAATAATATTTTAAATTAAACATAAAATAGCGATCTTACTTAGATATAATTAATCTAAAAGAATTATGTAACACAGCATTAGGGATTGAAAACTTTGAATTTATAAACTATATAAATATCATTAAATAGACAACACGAAGTGCTTTTATTAAATTAATTTTTAAATTTTAAAATATCATTAAAACAAAACAAATTATTTTAAGATTTAATATATTATATTTTGAACATATAAACGGTAAAATATTTAAAGAATATACATTATGAAATCATATATGATTTTTTCTTAAGAAAAGAAAATTAGATGTAACTACATATACATTACTGCATATAGATAATCAACCAAAATCTAAGACAAATTAGAGCAATATAAAAAAAATTATTAGAGTCTTCCATCTTATAATAAAATCATATAGTATATGAACAAAAAGTATTCAAAAACTAAAATAAAATAAAGATGATCATAAGACTTGAATGAAATAATTATTATTAAGGACATATAAAATATATAAAAAGTTAAACAAAAATAAAATTAATAATAGATATATAATCACCCAAGAAGGAAAAAAGTAGCAATTAATAGCCAAAAATAATTTTTCGTTAAATAAATTATCAAAATCAAATGAAAAAAAATAAAATCCGATCAAATTGAACAAACAAAACAAATAAAATAACAACCTATGCAAAAAAGAGAAAGAAATGGCTATAGAGAATGGAGTCCAGAGATCATAATACAAATGAAAGAAGAAAAACCTTGTAAAATGATAAAAATCACAAATGAAAAAAAAAAATGATTCACTCGAGGGAAATATATATGTGAAGGGTTAGAAATTAAATCCACATAATAAGATATTACCTTTGCAGTGGATCTAATATCACCCAGATCTTGACTCATCTACAAGCCTCTAAATTTGAATCGATATTTTCAAGTCTTGTAAATTGCACAAATTCATTCTTCGCGTTTCGTGAACAGCTAATAGAGCTTCCATACCTTGGCATGCCTTAAACCCTTGGAGACTCATGGTGATTCTTCAAAAATGGCCTTAGAGACAAAATAGGGCTTAAAGGAAAGTCTTACTTTCTAGTGTATGAATTAGGTGTTGCTCTGCAGAAGAGGGATTTTTCTTTATATTGAGTCCAAAACACCTAAAGCCTTAGGCCCAACTTATGGGTTTGGGTTTAATATGAATACCTTAGTTGGTTGTGGGCCATACACCCGACCCAAATGTTTACATGGAAAAATTTTCTAATAAGTGTCTAATTTAATGCTTCTAAAACACATCTTGAAGTTTAAACATATTTTGTGAGATAAAAAAATATGATAATAAATATTTTGAACATATATGATGGGATGGAAGTTTAAAAATACTCTAAAATTATCTAACAGAAAGAAATTTATTGTAACAATGCGAAAATTTTCCTAATTATTAATTCAGATCTTCATTTTTCGAACTTAAAACCGTGTCACAACTATTATTAATTTCTTTTAAACTCATTTGAGATCTTTCCAACAATAAAAATATTTCATTTCACCTGCCAAAAATTTTCTTGCAATAAAACTTGACCCAAAATGTCATTTCGGCCCAATGGAGAGGTAAACGTCGGCCCAAACTTTGAACCCAATATTAAAAGCCCAATTTTCAATTTTCAAAAAAAAAAAATTTTAAATCTGAAAGAATCCAACCAGATTTGAGATCCCCCATTTTAGGGAAGATATTCTAGTCTTTTATAACAAAAATTTCTTGGCCAAGTTTTAATAACATATGAAAAAAATATATACTTGTGTGTAGGTATATTTCAAGACTTGTTTAGGAAGCTTTGAGTCTTCTAAACATCAAAACTAACCTCATTTTCATCGACAATATGATTGGCAAGAGAACAAAACATTCTTACATTTCACATCTTGCAAAGAAAATTCCAACAACACTTCAAGCTATCTAATATCTCCTTTTTCACTCTTCTTCCTCCCCAAGCTCATACATACAACTAGAAGTATTTCTCTAATCATATCACTTTTCTTCCGAAATTTCCTCAAGACACTTAAAGATTTAAATGAGGTAAAGACTAAGGAAAAACACTCTCCTTAAGGCAACTATCTTGATAAGTTTAAGCTTGAATCCTATTGAAAGAAATCATATTTGAGGAACTTTGTTGTTAAATAAATATGTGACCTAACTTAAAGCATATGTTGATTATGTTTTAAAACTTGAAGCTTGAAGGTTAGATCCGAAACAAACACATAAATGTTATTTTCCCAGAAGCACATGTTCCCAGCTTTTCCTTCAAATTTCAAGGCTCCAAAATCTATCTTTCCCTTATCAAACTAGTCCCATTAAAAATCTTATCGAGTGAAAATATTTATAGGATCAAGAATCACTCAAAACTAAGGAAGACAACATCCGAAAATGCGATTGGAAAATAATATGTTGTGGCTGTTGAGAACAGGGTAGTAGCAGGAGAGGAAATTTGAGTGATTATTGACGAAGATCCGACCATTAGATCATCGATTGGAAGCCACCGTTAGAAAGATCATTAAGTTAAGGTAATTATAGAGGTAAATTTCACCATTAAACTATTAGGAACTTTGAGATAAAATGATTGAAATAAAGATTGTCATAACTAAGGAGTTTTGGTATTGAAATAGGTGGTGTAACTTGGAGCTTTAGGAAACTTGGAAACCTTCTTTGAACTTGAAGCTAAGGACCAAAGGTAAGAATTATGGCTATCTTTCTCTATTTTCATAAGCTCTTAATATATGTTTCAAATCCTTGCTTGATTAATGATCTTAATCATTTGTTGATATTCATGGAAGCTATTGATTGAATGCATATGATCTTGAACTCTCTTGATTGTTTAAACCCTTAATTAATATATGATTCCATTGAGATTTGATCCTTGGACACTTTTGCAAAAATGTGCTGAATTATTGGAGTAAAGAAAATCATGGATATTGGAGGACTATCTCCACTTTGAGAAGTTTTGGATTGAAATCGAATTGGAACATTTCTTGAATACATGATAAAATAGAATACATTTTCAAACTTGAGAAGCTTTTCAAAAAAAATTTAGAAAAGAAAACAAGGATGGGCGCATCATGTAACACCCTGATCTAGAGCATCCGTCCCTAGACCGAGTTGTTACTGGGGAGAGAATTTTTAATATTTCCAAGTAGATAATTTTCAAACCAAATAAATTTTAATCTTTTAAAAGTTTAATCAATCAAAATTTTCTAAGTTTTCATGTAAGAGAACATGATTAGTATAATGAAACTTTATATTCTAGATAAATTTAGAGCTTTATAAAATGATGCACTTTCAATTGTTGAAATAAACTTTTTCCAAGCTTCATTTTAAACTTTTATCAAGCTCTCTTTAATTCAGATTTCATAAAAAAAAAAAAGAAAATTATAATGTTTTGGATTAAAGACAACTTTACCAATTATTTATTTTTGACTTCATATTACTAGATATTTCAAATTCATAAAATATGACGAGCAAATGTAAAAAAATTCTTCAAGTTTTAAAATGATGAAATAATATATTTTCTTAACAAAGGTATACGTAAACGTACTTAGATAATAAACTCAAATACATTTAAAATTTCAACTAACACACTAAATGAGATGATCATCCGACTTTAACACTATTACATAATATTCTAAGATTACAAAAATCGGGTTGGCACAAAACATATAAATTCCCAAGGCAAGCAATGGCTTTAATTCTCCGAAACATCTTCACCTAAAAAAAGAATATTAAACAATAAGTCCGAATGATTTAGTAAGAAATTATAACATGGAATAGAAGTCGAATCAAGAGGGCATGGTGAATGATAAGAATAAAAATGATGATGACATGAGTACAAATACGGTCATCAATAACATTAATGGCAGAACGATTATTTGGTGGATTTGTCACCCTTATCACTCCCATTATATCAAATCAATCCTTATCCCTCCAATTTCTCCCTCGAGTGGCCACTCAGAGGGGAAACAAACTCGATATAAATCGGCATGATTTACTGCATGCCATGGACCAATTCCCTGAAACACCTATCTCCAGGCGATCGTGGAATTGTCCAAAATGGGAAAACCCTACAAGAGACAAACCGATGGTCCAATACCACCCAGCTGTCTCTCCGGTGGCTCCCGAGCCCAACAATCAATCAATAGCATTTAGGTTTTTAAAAGAAAACAGTAACAATTGCCCGATTTACACAATATTTGTTTCGAATCAATGATCGAAAAATTTCTCGATATCAATCAATAGATCGGGCATATAACCATGAACTTGGCTTCAAGAAAATGGATAGGAATATCGATATAAGATCAATTATTGAATAGGAAAAATATACTTTCGAATTGTGCAGACTTATTAAGAAGGAAGAACTTTTCTTTTCCATTTTCTTTTCTCGCCCTTTTTTTTTCTTCACACACACACACACATACGTACAACAGGAAGAAAAGAGAGGAAAAGGAAAGGAAAGGAAAGAAGGAAAGAAAGAATGAGTGCGG